>LPNX010723098.1:19541-264003 GCA_001517045.1 Pseudotsuga menziesii | reverse complement strand
AACTCATGCAATGCCACCTCAACCATGGGGGATGATGTCATCTACTAGAATGTAATTGGTTGATTTTTATAGTACATTTTGGTCCTTTTGAGGACCATTTTTTACCTCAAATTCTCTCTAATGCCAGTGCATTCTCCCAAACACTTTGAGAGGGAGTGGGGAGATCTCTCGGACACTTAGTGAAGGGGTGGAGAGGCTAGTGCATACTGGTGCATGTCGCATATAGGTTCCCTAATGGACTAGGTTGAGTTGTTGACTCGCTAATGGACTAAGTTGAGTTGTTACATGTGGACTCCCCGATGGACTGGGTTGAGTTGTTGACTCCTTGTTGAGCATGGTTGTCATTGATGACAAACCATTAATGACAAAGGAGTCATAAATATTGATGGCATGGGCGATTGGAGACCACTCATAGTTGGTGTGTTCCTTGGAGCACTAGGTGGTCCAAATGACCAAATGACCCATTATGTGGTCATTTGTGACTTGATGGGGTCCTAGAACCCTTCGATGGTTTGAGTCATAGAGACCACACTTGACCACACTATTGTTGAAGGATATGATGACATGGCATGGAAAATATCTTGAAGATCATTGATGGTGCACTTGGTAATGATTTGGGCATATGACCCATACACATGGGTTAAAGTTTGATTTTTGGCATTATGACTTAATGTCTTTGTTGGAAATAGAACACATGATGATGATAACCTTGAAGAAGCCCTCACACTCATATCACCTTGAGTATGGAGCAGTCTTTCATGATGGTTTGACAACCCTTGAACATGGCATATGAACCTTACATGAAACCTTTAATGTTGATTTATTTAAACATGATGATGTAGAGTCTCACAAAAAGAATGATGAAGCCCTAAGTTCCTAACATGGCTCTTTACAAGCCTTTGTTGAGTAAGGTTAAGTAATGAACCTTGTAGCTCAACCTTGAAGTGAATGTGGATTGGAAAGGATGTCAAAGTAACACAAAAACAATTTAAAAAAAAGGTCCTAAAATTATCATTTGTAAGGTCGGCTCCATTTAAAAAATATAAAATATAAAAAGTCATACACAATTTGCAGGTTGACTTAAAAAAATATGATAGAAAATTAGTATAAATACAGGCCTAACGTCCTCATTTAACATGACAAAAAATTCAAAGTTTGAGCTCTGAAATTCATATGACACTATAGCAGTTGCAGGCACAGTAAAGTGTGCACTGATATTTAACAAAAGTACAAGTCCGACTTAACTTTGAATTTCAGGTACAGTGGACTGAGGCAGCCATGAGAGTATTTTACTGTGCAATATTTTTTTATGTGAAGACCGATTTCAGTGGAGGCATCCAAAGATACATTAGCAACCCATGTTTTGAAATATTTTAACTATGATTCGTTATAGGGCATCATTGTCACTAATAGAGATTGATTTGACATTGGCAGCAACATTGATTTGATAGTTTGACATGATTTGACAGCTGAAAGGGGAGTGACAACACTAACGGCAACATATAAGGCAAAGCAGTAACTTGATTTGATACAGTAGTGTTGTAACTTATGATGGTTTGATCAACAAAGAGAAGTTTTGATTCTACATCAATTCTAGGAAGTGTTGCATACATCTCTGAGTTTGATACAACAGAGATTAGATAAAGATTCAAGCTGTGGATGTTGATCAACTTCAGTGGCAGTGCTTATATAATAACTGACAACCATTGACATTGGATAACAGTAACTGCTTGACTTGACTATACTTGACAGTTGACTCAGCTTGACAGAAGGCATGAGCTGATTTGACATAAAGTCCTACATGGCAAGTGCAGATCTTTGAAGACATGTACTAAACGGTACCTTTGATGACTTGGTAAATAAAGCAAATCTCTTGATGATTGGCATAACCAGCAAATGAGTAGATCTTTGATCTTGACATGACATAGTTATTTCACAAGTGACATAATGACTAGGTAGTGACAAGCTAATGAGCAGAAATGACAAAGTGACATGATTGGGTTAGCAGAGGACAGATTGATGACATAAGAGTTACAACAGATACAATTGAGATGACAAGTGATAGATGAAATGCAGTAAGTCAAGAATTTGTATGTGAAGGCAAGTTGGGTCTTGCATCATTTTCTTGGTTGGAATTAAGAAAAACCAAGCAGGGTCTTGTTATAGAAGTTAGTGCTTCTCAATCAGTTGTAGCTGATAAAACCTTGCGGTTGTATCCGTTTGGATCAAATATAATAAGATTACAAAGATTATATTGTGATGTGTCTTTGATGGTGTGACTTGATAGTATGAATGACATGTTTAAATTTGATGAATGATTATGATAGCTTAGTAATTGATGAAAGCATTTTATTGAAATTGTTGAATGATATAAATGTTAAGTATTTAAGAAGTTAAAATTGTTAAAATTGTTGGCCCACTGATTCCCCCCCCCCCCCTCTCAGTGTGCCATTGTGTCTAACAATTGGTATCAGAGCGAGCCTTCAACACAAGCCTAACAAGCTTAAAGGAGATCAATGGACACACAATGGATGTAAAAACATAGTCCCCAACAATGATGAAGTTCCACTACTTGATGTGACCGATTACTTTGGATGGAGAACTAAGATGAAAGCTTACTTGAAGAAACTTGGTGTATGGGAGATCGTGGTCAATCCACCTACTTAGTCCAACAAGAAGACAAAGTCAGCTGCATAGAAGGATGCCAAGAAGGACAACACCATTGTTGTGAAGTTTCTTATGGATGGACTCTCAAGCTCTGCCAAAGAGAGTGTAGGAGAACACGCTTCAGCCAAAGACTTTTGGTTAAAACTGGAAAGTGAGTATCAAGGAAGAAACCAAGACACAAAGGTTGAAGTAGAAGTTAAGTCTACTAAAGATGAAAAACAAGAGCAAGCATTGGACACCAATGAAGGTCGGAATCTTCTGATTACAATAGCAGTGAATGTGATAATATTGAAAATGATCTTGAAGATGCTAAGAAAGATGTCCTAGCATGCTTTCTAGCAGACATTGATCTCAAATACAATCTGAGACTTAAAAGAAAGATTTTGGGGTCTTTCGAAAAGTACCATGAGAAGTTTATGGATTTGTTCAAGAATTTCAATCACAAAAAGACAAGTTTACAGGATGAGCTGGAAGACAAAGAAGAGGAAGTTGAAAGACTAAAGATGGAATTGATTAGTCAAACAGGAGAACAAGAAGAGTCTGGTGAAGAACTTGAAGAAACAAGGATGGCAGATGTTGAGCTGAAGACTTGGCTAGAAGAAGCCAAAAGGATAGAGGAAGTCTTGAAGGACAAATTGGATGAGAAGGAAGAGCAATGTCAAAAGCTTGAAATGTAAGTAGTTGGTCTCAGAAAGACAAGTGAAAGGTCCAATGCATGTGTGAAGTTCAAGAACAGCTCGATCATCTTGGAAGATATCTTGAACTGCCAAAGATCGCCTTTAGATAAATTTGGCCTTGGGTACAACTTGGGAAAAGAAAAGTCTGTAGCAGACACATGGACACCTAGCAAGTATGAAGCAGGTCCCTCATTCTCCAAAGATGAAAGCCAAATTGCTCCTCACATACCTGCAAAAGACATCAAAAAACTTGGAGGATATCAGGTAGTTGGTCCTACTCCTCGGAGCAAGTTGAGAAAAGATACATCTTTAGAGTGGAACCAGGTATCCAGGTATGAATATAGATCGAATGGTTATTGCTATTCATGTGATGGTTTTGGTCACAAGGCTATGGACTGTACATTTCTTGGAAGAAGAAGTGTTGCAAGTCTCAATAACATAGTTAAATGTTGGACTTGTAACCATATTGACCATGTTGCTGCAAATTGCCACACCATGAGATGCTACACTGTAGTGGCTTTGGTCATAAAGCTCAAAATTGTCCAAGTCCAAGAAGACAATCTATGAAGAGTCCTTCATACACACTTGCAAGGAGAACCAATGAATATTTGAAGAAGAATATTGCAGGCAGAGTTGAATCCCAAAGGACAAGTGGTCACAGCCAAGGACATTCCCAGGTATGGATGAAAAAGAATGTTTTGCTGAATACGAATGAAGTTGATCAGTGCCCAGAAGATGGCTGCCATATGGCAAGCCAAGCCTGAGGTCTTTCAAAGACCTTAATGCACCTTGATTCCATTGAGTTTGGAGGATGGACTCAAGATCAAAAGATGGTTACTCCAAGCTTAGTAACAGGTCTAAAGATCATGGTCACAGCTGGCATGGTGCTAGGGGGGAGCAAGATTGAGATTTTTATCATTGTATGATGAGCAACATCATTGATAAGGGGAGCATCCAATGCATGGCGAAAGTCTTTTGAAGAAAGCTATTTTACATGATTGACAAGTTATCTTCAATAGTATTCAGACTTTATCTATTATCAAGTATATGTAGCACAAGATCATCTGAAATTTGTGTGAATTAGAAGACAGGCTTTAAGCCTCCTGAAGCTACATGCCATCTAAAGTTTGAAGTCAAGAGAGGCAGTAAAGAAGGATGATCTTAACTCGGGTATTGACAACCATATGTGAGATAGATCTGAAGAAAAGAAAGGACATAATTCAAAGTGGACCAATGGAGTAGCTTTTTGGAAGCAACCATTTGGCGTACATTTCAATAAGTATTTTGTAGATTTGAATTTCAGACTTTAAAGGTGAACTAGAGCTTTTTAGAACAAAACTCCAGTAAAGAAATTGTAAAGAAGAAATCATAAAGCTAAAGAACAACAAAAGGGACAATATTGGCATCTTCTTTAAGATTCATGGTCTGATTAAGTTGGGCCTAGTTGGCAATATCAAAAACAAGAAAGAAGCAGTTACTCATCCCAAGCCATCCATTAAGTATGCAGTAGAGATGTAAACAAAAGAGTAGTCAAAGATACTAAATAACATTGTGTGACTCAAAGAAGAGGCATATTGATAGGGGGAGCAAATCTCTTAAGATCAAGACTAAAGCCGCAGAAATATTCTTTTGCCTTTGAAGTCAAACAGTAAAATAAGCTAAGCCATAGAGAACACTTATGTAATAAGGCACATATCATTCAAGCCTTGATCACTGTGTAAGCCTCGAAAGTTTTAAAGTCATTCATCTGAAGTCTTTCAAGAGAACTGGAGTACATAAGGAAACCTGTGATATCTCCGAAAGTAAATTCTAGCATGATGACTGATGCAACTGTAGAAGACCATGACAAAATATCAAGATGCCTAAAGTGTGAAAGTAACACAACTACGGTTTATGTTCTTCTGATATATATGTGATGTGCATACTGAAACAACGGGTCTTATTAAGATTGATGGAGTTCTCACTTTAGCCAAAGGCATTTGAAAATTAATCTCAGGAACATGCCATGCAAAACCTTTTTAAAGAATGAAACATGGACACTGTTTAGCAAATGAAGAAGTTCAAAATATAAATTTTTGGGGGGCATTGTGAAGCGGGAGAGTATTTGAAGAGGTATTCTTGCCATCACTCACAAAGGGAGAGTTTGTTGAGCATGGTTGTCATTGATGACAAACCATTAGTGACAAAGGAGTCATAAATATTGATGACATGGGCAATTGGAGACCACGCACAGTTGGTGTGTACCTTGGAGCACTAGCTGGTCCAAATGACCCATTCTGTGGTTATTTGTGACTTGATGGGGTCTTGGAACCCTTAGATGACTTGAGTCATGGAAACCACACTTGACCACACTATCGCTGAAGGATATGATGACATGGCATGGAAAATCTCTTGAAGATCATTGATGGTGCACTTGGTAATGATTTGGGCATATCACCCATACACATGGGTTGAAGTTTGATTTTTGGCATTATGACTTAATGTATTTGTTCAAAATAGAACACATGATGATGATAAACTTAAAGAAGCCCTCACACTCATATCACCTTGAAGTATGGAGCACTCTTACATGATGGTTTGACAACCCTTGAACATGGCATATGAACCTTACATGAAACCCTTGATGCTGATGTATTTAAACATGATGATGTAGAGTCTCACAAAAGCAATGAGGAAGCCCTAAGTTACCAACGTGGCTCTTTACAAGCCTTTGTTGAGTAAGGTTAAGTAATGAACCTTCTAGCTCAGCCTTGAAGTGAATGTGGATTGGCAAGGATGTCAAAGTAACACAAAAACAATTTAAGAAAATAGGGTCCTAAATTATCGTTTGCAAGGTCGACTCCGTTTAATAAATAAAAAATATAAAAAGACATACACAATTTGTAGGTTGGCTTAAAAAAATATAGCAATAATTGTTAGAGTTTCTTAAAGATTATAGCAATATATCTTAATTGGATTTATCAATAGGATCACTAGAAGATAGACAAAGCACAGAACAATAACACAAATATTTTTCACCTGGGAAACCCAATAGGTAGAAAACCCAGCAACCTTCATCTAGAGATAATAATTCTGAGATCAGAGTACAATGAAGAAAGAAGAGAAAATTCTGGAAATGCTTTCCAAAGATGAAACCATGATAAACGGTCTTCTTCTAAGCTATTGTGTAGCTGCACTTTTGCCAGAAATTGCACACCTCACTTGTGTTGCTACGCCGCTGTATTATATGTGTGATAATGATGGGCGCCTCCTATTTATATTGTTTTCCCACCCATTAATTAACTGGGGCTGACTTCACTTAGGGGAGCAATAATAATTTTTATTTTATTCTTTTATTGTTGGCTTTTCATCCCAAGAATTACATTGTTTTTTCTAGGGTTTAGATGAATAGTTACAACAAGTTCAACTCCCAAAGGAGGACAATAAGAATAGCTTCTGAAGTTGCACAAAATCCAACAATAAATAAAGGCCTAACATCCTCATTTAACATGACAAAAAAATCGAAGTTTGAGCTCTGAAATACGTATGACACTGTAGCAGTCGTAGGCACAATAAAGTGTGGACTGATATTTAACAAAAGTACAAGTCTGATTTAACTCTAAATTTCGGGTACAATGGACTGAGGCAGCCACAAGAGTATTTTACTGTGCAATTTTTTTTTATGTAAAGACTGATTTCGGTGGGGGCATCCAAAGACACATTAGCAGCCCATGTTTTGAAATATTTTAACTCTGCTTCATTGTAGGGCAGCCTTGTTAGTAACAGAGATTGATTTGACATTAGCAGCAACATTCATTTGACAGTTTGCCATGATTTGACAGCTGAAAGAAGAGTGACAACACTAGTGACAGCATATAAGGCAAAGCAGTAACTTGATTTGATACAGTAGTGTTGTAACTTATGATGGTTTGATTAGCAAGGAGAAGTTTTGATTCTACATCAATTCTAGGAAGTGTTGCATACATCTCTAAGTTTGATACAAGGGAGGTTAGATAAATATTCAAGCTGTGGATGTTGATCAACTTCAGTGACAGTGCTTATATAATAACTGGAAGCCATTGACATTGGATAGCAGTAATTGCTTGACTTGACTATACTTGACAGTTAACTCAACTTTACAGAAAGCATGAGCTGATTTGACATAAAGTCCTACATGGTGTTACCACCTAAGTTGTACTTGGTGGTTTTTTCAAGCGAGCTGACGAAGTAGAACAAGTACATTTGTTCATGATCAGAGTTCAGAAGTCCACCGACCTTTTTCTGGGAGTCTATTCAGAAATTTTTGTAACACATGTTCATACCCCTTTGGGTAAATTGTAAAAAATGTCCTAGCATTCATTTTTTTATAAAAGGCTCGACTTCCCAGACTTAAGCATCAAGTCGACTAGCCCAAAGCATTTTTTCTCTCGGTTATTATTGGTTGTTAAACAAACGACTAATAAATTCTGAGTTTTTCACTCACAGCTCCAAAGTTAGGGTAGTTGTCTTGGTGTTTCGGCCTTAGGAGGTTATTAGAGCCTTCGTGTCAGTGTTTTTCAACGTGCTAGGCATTGATTTTGAGTCGTATACACATGTGCTAGGTCCCTCTAGAGTTTCGTCAAATTTCGATAAAATAATTTTTTTTCCGCGAAATTAAGCCATTTTTTAATGGTTTAATTAAAAAATTTCAAAGTGTATTAAAAGTCAAATACATAGCCTATTTCTGACGTGGGGACACTCGTTTTCACACCCAAAGCATCCACTTTACCCAAGGGCCACTTTCCACATCAGTCGGGCAATCAAAGCACCCTGTGGAGCATTATTCAACTAAAGATGCATCAGAATGGCATTTTAATGCTAAATTATGACATTTTGGCACCATGGCCCAACTTTGGAAAGTGAAAAAAATCAAAAGTTAGATTAAAAAACTAATTAAAAGGGTGACTTGGCATGGGTCCCCTTAAAGCATGCGATCCACTTCATGTTAAGTTCAAATTAAAACTTTGGATATTATGTGGTATGTCACATGGTTTTATTAATGTTGACGTCAAGAAGAAGGGACTCACTTATGTTGTGGATCCCCTCTCCCATGTTTAGACCTTTGAACTTTGGATATATCATATGGTATAGCATTTGAATGAGTGGAGAATATGGCTCGCGTGAGTTGGGAATATGACGTGAGTTTTCACACTAGCGGTGGATGCTAGCGAATGGAGAAGACGGGTGAACCCCTCCCCACTTAGTTTTGCTTCATGTTGGATTTTTAACCTTGGTTTATTTTATGACTGTCGCATACATTGCTTACATTACCCATTTCCTCACGTCAACATTGGATTCTTCACGCGTGAGTTTTTTGAAGCTCGCCAATTTGGAGTTGGTAAGTTAGGTGGTTATGTTGGCAATAGATGATTGGTTTGGGTGATTGGTGGGTGAAAGGTGCCAATCACCTCTTCAGTCCCACCTCAGATCAACTCAGTGGGACTCCTCTTCAACTCAGTTAACTCTGAGTGCATCTTCAGTGTTGGCAGCCCCCCATGGGCTTGGCTCTGGCTATAAATAAAGCACAACCTTCTCTATTCCAAGCTAGTTAGAGTTGGATGTATAGTTGTTGCCATTGTAATATTGTTATATTTTTTCATTGTGAATAAAGAAAAGCTTTGGAGGCTAGATGGTGTAAGGCATTCGGTTGGATGAATATTGCTGCTCATGCTTGAGGTAACCTGTATTTGGTGCATTTTTTTTCTTGCTTGATTTGTGAATCTAATTTTGTCGGGATCACTCCCAATTGAAATGAAAGTCATTAAATAAGTTTATTTATAAATTCTTTTGTTCATATGTATATAAAGATCAAGATTTGGCATTTTCAATAAGTTTATTATCATGCTGCTCTAGTCTTTTATATGTATATAATTAGATCTCACAAATCTCTCTGCAAGTTTTATTTGTGTTACATGTTTCCGTGGAAAAGGTTTTGAACAAGTTTGTTCTTCATCATCTCCACCTTGTCATTCTACATAGTTCAACTGCTTCCACCGGAAGCTTTTCGATTGATCTTCACAACTTCAAACTTGCCCTCTTCTCTTTCTCCTTTTAACATTTAAAATCTACTTGGTTACTTGGTTCCTAGCCTTAATTTTTTAGATCTATCATCTTAGGGTGAAATTTAATATAGATCCATCTTATTAAAGCTCGCCAATTTGGAGTTGGTAAGTTAGGTGGTTATGTTGGCAATAGATGATTGGTTTGGGTGATTGGTGGGTGAAAGGTGCCAATCACCTCTTCAGTCCCACTGAGTTGTCAGTTGAACTCAGTGGGACTCCTCTTCAACTCAGTTAACTCTGAGTGCATCTTCAGTGTTGGTAGCCCTCCATGGGCTTGGCTCTGGCTATAAATAAAGCATAGCCTTCTCTATTCCAAGCTAGTTAGAGTTGGATGAAGAGTTGTTGCCATTGTAATATTGTTATATTTTTTCATTGTGAATAAAGAAAAGCTTTGGAGGCTAGATGGTGTAAGGCATTCAGTTGGATGAATATTGTTGCTCATGCTTGAGGTAACCTGTATTTGGTGCATTTTTTTTCTTGCTTGATTTGTGAATCTAATCTTGTCGGGATCGCTCCCAATTGAAATGAAAGAGTCTTTAAATAAGTTTATTTATAGATTATTTTGTTCATATGTATGTAAAGATCAAGATTTGGCATTTTCAATAAGTTTATTATCATGTTGCTCTAGTCTTTTATATGTATATCATTAGATCTCACAAATCTCTCTGCAAGTTTTATTTGTGTTACATGTTTCCGTGGAAAAAGTTTTGAACAAGGTTGTTCCTCATCATCTCCACCTTGTCATTCTACATAGTCCAACTGCTTCCACCGGAAGCTTTTCGATTGATCTTCACAGCTACAAACTTGCCCTCTTCTCTTTCTCCTTTTAACATTTAAAATCTACTTGGTTACTTGGTTCATAGCCTTAATTTTTTAGATCTATCATCTTAGGGTGAAATTTAATATAGATCCATCTTATTAAGGCTCATAGTCTAGATGTGAAAGTTTCGTACAAAAGATTAATCTTTCATTAAATAGATCTAGTTAAATCTACTTTCCTTTGCATGTAAATTTGAAGCATATTCTTAATTTGTCATTTGAAAGTAGTTTGCCTAAACTTTTAAAGTTGAATTTTGCATTTAAGGGCATATCATATTGGCTGCCCAAAAGGCAAGCCAAGATTAGAAGAAAAGTTTGTTTTCCTTTGTTCATTTTCTCTTTTTTCTCTTACATTTTTTAACTTAGATTTTTGTGGGTATTTTTTGTGTTGTCCAAAGACACTTCTAAAGTGTTTTTTGGATCTTTTTATTGACATTAGCTTGCTGGTTTTCAACAGGTCCATTAAAAAAAATGAGGAAACTATGCCCGAAAACACATTTTTTGGACATCCAGAGCTTCCAGGAAGTTCCCCCCTCAGTCGGGCTTCTTTTCTTTTTATTGTGTAAGCCTTTGAATCCCAGATAACAAGGACCAAAGTGCATTTCCTCTAAGGCATTGTAACCGATTTAATAAAAAGGTTTCAAAGTAGGCCCTTTCGAGCCCACTCCCCATTCCCCCAGGGGGTATTCTGCATTTTGTGGCTTTTTGCATTTTTTGCATTTTTTTAGTCGTGTATTGCAATATTGTATACTTCCACTTTACATTACATGCTTTCAATATTCACAAATTCAAAGTAATCATACTACTTAACCCACGACTTCTCGATTGACCCGAAAGGAGAAATAGATGCATGGTAGGACTAATTAGATAATCTATAATTGTTTCTGGCATTTTTCTGTTATCTAAAATCAACCCTTCCTCGCTTTCCCGATTGAGGTCCATTTGGATTGAAAGTGACTCCTCGAGGTTTTTTCTTTTTAACAAGAACACAAGTTTAAAATCCTTAAAAAAATACCAAGACTCTGTTGTGTATGCTCTGCACTAGCTGCAGTTCGTCCGATCAGCCAGCTGCATCAAAAACAGCGTGGGTGACTAGAATAACTAAGTTCTCATATCTTTCAATAAACCTCCCCATGCGAAAATCCAAAGCCTCGATTTAAGTCGTTGCGGTGGCAAATTGCCCAAAGAAAGCAAGAACAACTGGGCAGTGACCTCAAGGCACAATTAGACTACACCTTTGCGGTGTAGTGTTGAACACCGTCTCCAAGACTCCAACAAGTCTGCATATTCTTTGCGGCTAGCCGTATTGGTTAAGGGTTTTGGACATACTTCCCCGTACCCCCTGGGTATATTGGGACTCCATTATTGGCACTGGTCTATTTTTTATATTACCGTATGTTTCTGCATTCTTGCTTATCATGTATTAATTTTTATGTTGTTGTGGTGTAATAAATCTTGCAAATATCTTGTGTTAAATTCATTTATCAAAACTCCTAAGTAACTTATTTCATTACCATAAACACTAAAGCCTAAAAGCCTTACCAATTAATAAGGTCTACCCCCTTTGGCTTCGTTAAGAGTTGGACTAAACGAAGGAGTCAAGAACAAGGTGACAACCTTGATTCAAGACTTGGCCCCAAGGACACCCCGAGTGGCTTGAAGATTTCTGCCACGGCCCCCCCAGGTGTGTGAAAGGAGGCAACACATGGCAAGTGCAAATCTTTGAAGACATGTACTATACGATACTTTTGATGACTTGGAAAATGAAGCAAATCTCTTGATGATTGGCATAACCAACAAATGAGTAAATCTTTGATCTTGCCATAACATAGTTATTTCACAAGTGACATAATGACTAGGCAATGACAAGCTAATGAGCAGAAATGACAAAGTGGCATTAATGGGTTCGCCGAGGACAAATTGATGACATAGGAGTTACACCATATACAATTGAGATGACAAGTGATAGATGAAATGCAATAAGTCAAGAATTTGTATGTGAAGGCAAGCTGGGTCTTGCATCATTTTCTTAGTTGGAAATAAGAAAAACCAAGCAAGGTCTTGGTATAGAAGTTGGTGCTTCTCAATCAGTTGTAGCTGATGAAACCTTACGGTTGTAGCCGTTTGAATCAAATATAATAAGATCGCAAAGTTTATACTGTGATGTGTCTCTGATGGTGTGACTTGATAGAATGAATGACATGTTTAAATTTGATGAATGATAACGATAGCTTAGTGATTGATGAAAGCAATGAAGTGAAATTGTTGTATGATATACATGTTAAGTTTTTAACAAGTTGAAATTGTCAAAAGCGTTGGCCCACTAATTCACCCTTCCCCCCCCCCCTCCCTCTCAGTATGCCATTGTGTCTAACACTCCTCGATGGATTGCGCTGAGTTGTTACATGCAGGTTCCCCGATGGACTGAGTTGAATTGTTACATGTAGATTCCTCGATGAACTGGGTTGAGCTGGTGCATGTTGACTCCCCAATGCACTGGGTAGAGTTGTTGACACTTCTCAATGAACTAAGATTGTGTTGGAAGACCTTCCTTGTGATATAGAGATGTTCAAGACAGTTGTGATGTACATATGATATCCAAATGTGTTCCAGTATAATGATGCCTCCCTGGCTAATAGGGAGTGTTGATGTAGCAGTTGCGTGAGGCATTCTCACCAAGTCGGCCGAGGCAGAAACATGAAGATAACACTTATTGTGCACACTAAAAGACAAGTCGGCGCCACTTGAAAAATAAAATTGTCAACATGATAAATTGTAAATAGAAGGCACCCTCACTCATTCTCACCAAGCAATCAAGCAAGTTCGATCCTCTCAAGAAGAAGTTTGCTACTGCTACAAGAAGAAGGCTTTTTAGGGTTTGCTATTTTGGAGGAGTTCCCCCTTAGGTTCGCAGGGTTTATCTTTCTGCTATATGTGACTACTATGTATCTGGATGTACACTGCTCTTCGAACTGATTATCTCTATTAGAAGGTTACTGGATTTTCTACTTTTGAGGTTTCCTTGGTCAAATCTCTGTGTCTATTGTTTCTGTGCTAGTTATTCTTTCGATGATCCTACTTTATATTCTGCTGCACAAAATATTGAAATTATACTGCTATCTATAAAAACTAACAAATTAGAGGCAAACTTCATTCTAACTTCTCAAAACCTACACCTGCAAAACCATTTTTAAATAATAATAAGAAAAACAGTACTTAAACCTGCAACTGCATACAACATCCTTGGCCACAATGTCTCAGATAGGGCGACAAACTTCAGATAATTAGAGGCAAACTTCATTCTAACTTCTCCAAACCTACAGCTGCAAAGCCATGTTTAAAAGAAAAATAAAACCAGTACTTAAACCTGCAACTGCATAAATCATCCTTGCCCACAATGTCACTGAATTGCAGCCTGAATTTCATAAGAATGGTCCGTTTCTAAAATTGAATAAATATGATATTTGGGGTAAGATTGCACTAATTGGTACATGTTCAGAAAAAACACTATATTATATTGAGCCAAAGAGTTTTAGAAAATTCCATTTTACTGAACTTGATTAACCATGAACAAATTGCCAGCCAGAAATTTGTGGTGAAGTAACCATGAAAACTATAATCTTTAAAATTATAAGCCTGAAAAATGTAGCCCTCAGAGATAATACGCAGAGTAAACAACAAATGGTCTGGTATATAGCTGGCAATGAGGTGAAATATCCATATATGAAGGAATGGAAATTTCAGTAACTGTGAAAGTAACAGATAGCCATCTACTCAATACATTTCAGATTAAATAAATCACACTTAGAACAAATCTAACCTCTATTCTGCAAATAAGGAAATCAGCTGCCTTGCAAGTGGCATATTCACTTGTAAAGAGATTTCAACCTCCTGGCTGCTTCTACTATGTTTTCTCTGTGACCAAAAGCACTTACCCTTATGAACCCTTCACCTCCAGGTCCAAATCCACTTCCCGGAGTGGTAACTATGTGTGCTTTCTCAAGGATTTCAGCAAAAATATCCCACGACTTTTGGCCAGGAAATCGGACCCATACATATGGAGCATTCCTTCCCCCATAAACCTGAAAACCAAGTGATGTGAATGTGTCCACTATAATTTGTGTGTTCTCTTTATAGAATTTAACAACTCCATCCATGGCCTGCAAAAACATTTTAACTGTCCAAATTAAACAAAACCACACTGTAAAGATTTCAGCTCCTCAATTGTCAATACATGTAAAATAAAGGCATAGGTTTCCCAACATGTCTGATGCTCATGCCATAAAATGCACCCTGAGTTTCAAATATCCATTCCCAAAGGGGTTATATAGTTTAGCGTACAACAGATGCAAGATATCCTACAACAAGACATCTGAGACCTACTCCAAGGACCTAAGAAGATTAGCCCAACATGAACGAACAGTGATTACTATGTGCTACTTCTTTACCACCAAAAAAGCAAAATAAGTACAGTCTGAACCAATCAAGAATTGAATAAGCAATTAACCAGAAATCTGTTGAATGTGAAGAAAACAGCAAATAGCCTGACAGGAATGAACTGGAAACAAATTAGAATCCATCTAATCTCTAAGGATGATGAGATGAATGTTTGAACCACTCACGGCTACAAATTCTAAGCACTATGCGTGAACAAGCAATCAAGAAATCACAATTGGAAAATCAAGTAATACAAACAGAAGGCAAAATAAATTGGCATGCATCAAAATGCAGGAGCAGCTGTTCTCCTGACCTAAATTGCAGGACCAAAAGGATAAATCATGATACATATATGAAAAATTTATTTTCTATGGCTGTTTAAACCAAACCTGACAAACTAGTACTTTAACACTGACCTTCAACCCTTCTGGAGAAAGGCAAGCCAATCCCCCAGCTTGTGCAATATTAGATGCCCCATTAAAACAAGTGCACATGATTCGGTTGAAATCATTTGCAACAGGAGATCCATCGGAGAATCGAAGCTCACCGGGGACAACTGTCCACCCAAGCCGAACACCTGTAAAGCCAGCATATTTTGAAAATGATGCAGTCTCAATTGCAACCTGTAACACAATGTACAATGCCATCAACCAATTGAATTGCTTCTTTAAAGGAAAAAGATAAAGAAATAGCAGCATGGTGTTATATGATTCAACTTCATAATCCACAAATGATTGCATCATACAAAAAAAAAATTGTTTCTAGCAGACTGATGTTTCCAGACAACGACATTGGCATATCATTAAAATACCAAAGCAACCTTAATATCTAAATGCAATACAGAGTTTCAGAAGGTACAAGAAAAGTTTGTTGCATGGAGTAGACCATTTTAACATAATAGCAAAAGTTGACTTTAATGAATGAAAGTTGGCTAAGTCACATGGTTTGTCTTCCTGCTCAAATTTGGCGACTAACAAAATTCATAAAGAAATCAACATTGCGAAAAAATTGATAAATTTGCTATTAAGTTAAGCAAATATTTCACTGAATTATTTGCTATAACTTCATATATTCAATTAAAAAAGAAATGCAAATGTTTTTCATAAATGCAGCTTTGATCCAAAAATATGTCAAAATAAGTTAAAGGGTCAACTGCCAAGAATAAAAACATGCGCAAACATCATATATTGTTAAAAAATTGGCTGGCCACTTTGATTACCTATTAAAATCAGCAGCACTGAAATTCAGCAAATTTCAATTTTTTGGAAGAAGATCACTGAATGTGATGACCAAGTTATAACTTAATTACACATCAACAAAACAGGTATATGGTGCCATATCGATACTAGCACCTAAAAAGGGATGCTGTCCAAGAGGAATTAGTGTAACACTCAGATCAGAATAAAAGGATTGCAACTTCTCTGTTAAGCTCATTAACTCTCTTCTTTTGTATATTTTCAATACTTTCCTTCAATTAAGGACGTTGTGCTTGATAGCATGCTCCTTTTAGTTCAGAACTTCAAAATCTGCTTAAGAACATAGCATCTTTGTTTCTCTTTCTAGTGGCAGTAGTATTTAACTTTTGGATCAAATCAAATTGAGAATTAACACTCACTTGTCTATCTAAGTAAAGATGAAATGAGGAGTTTTATGCACTAAAAAAACTATGGCAATGCATTCAGAAACTTCATTATTACAAAGCAGATAAAGCCATTAGTATGCATCACATGGACAGCCTATTTGTCAGGGAAAACATTCAATAAAGTACAAAATGAACACGTGGGTCCTTTTTGAATGAAACACACAAAAGAGAAGGTTTTTAAAGGCCAAAATATTCTGGAAAACAGGGCTTTGCCAACACAAAATGTTTATGAAACTTCACAAACAAGGAATGATTAACTTCACTTGCACAGGAAGAGCATTGGTAACTTTAATGAATACACAATGGTAATGGGCAATGCAAGGAAGATTGTCCATCAAACCAAAGTTTACAGGCTGATTGACCGGTTTTTTAAAAACTACCAAATGGAAGATGTCGGCATCAAAGTTGTACCTCTTACAATGACATTAAATAATATTTACTTGAACGCATTGCTGTAAAAGATTTATACATGTAAGTTGTCCAAGTGGTCTCTGATGCCTAATACACTGAAATCATGTATTTCTTTCATCTTAAATTGCCAATCCAAACATGATCACTTGTTACCTCAATTGCATGAACTGTTATTCAAAATCTTGTTCCCTCAGGAAGCCAAGAACATTTATAGTTTCATAACAGAACCAGAACCGATGGCATGCCACTTTGTCTAGGAATGCTAAATCTTAATGCACATCTATTTAACACAGCGGGATAAAAAAGAAACCAAGGAAAAAAACTTCTTAGTGCTTAAAATATCTAGGTTAGGATGGATCTAGGTTGGTTTATTATATTTTTTATTATCATTATTATAGTTCATTTTGTTTGTTTTTACTGTAGGGATCTTAATTTTTATTTCATTATGTTATACATTTCATACATAGTGGGCTGCATACATCATCTAGCTTCTCTTGGTGCAGTTATATAAATTTTTGTCTTGATATTATAAATATTTTTCATACTGCACCTCGCCTCTCTTTGTGCAAAACTAAGAGAGTTATTATGTTAATGTAACATAAGTTATGCCAGTATTTCGGGTTACTATGAAAGTATTTACACTATGTTTGGGGGTGCTTCATGAGATTTGGGGTACATTGCGTATATTCAGCCCCTAGATGGTTTGATATGGGTTACAACATGATAAATGGTTCGTGATGTATATGCACAATGGAGATAGCTTGCTCAATGGATGCTTGACCTCAGGATGATGTTGGCTTGCTGTTTTTCCCTAGGCATTGGAGATCTCTTGCTTGGATGGTGGACGCCCTTCATTGTGGCCACATGGAGGGCTCATATGGTTAAATAACACCCTACATGGGATGATGAGTGTTTTACATCATGGAGGAGGGCGTCAAGTGGCAGCTTGGATTTCTTATTAGCAGATTGGAGATGGCTCGAAGAATCTTGGGGTTTCAATAATATTCTTGTAGAGGGTAGTTGACCTAGTGTAGTACATTTCTTACAAGGATCTATGGAGTCTGTTAGGCCAGGAAAGAGCTAAAGGAAGAAACTGAAGCGTAGGTACAGAGAGAAAAAGCAGGCGTGCGATGGAGTAAAAGCAGGTAAAGGACAGAAAGGAAGCACAGAACAGAGAAAGCTGCAACGAGGAATGGTGCGACGAGGAAAAGCGCACCCAGAGTCGATGGAAGATCGACAAGTAGAAGAGTTAAGGCTAGAAAGCGGCAGATCAAGAAGGATTGCAGGTGCTTGAGTCGACGAAAGACTAAAGGACAATTTTTGCGGCCATTGCAGCCAGTATGGCCTGTCATTAATGTAATACAAGACATTTTTGTGGCTACTTATTGCTGTAATAACTGAGCTGTACTCAATCAACCCTGCATGGTCTGGTAGAAACTATAAATAGGAGGAACCTGTTCTATATAAGGGTTAGCTTCAAAGAGATTGTAGTTTTGTTGGTTCAATTGGTAATAGTAGAAGTATTTTGAGGAAATCGGAGAGGACTCTGATAGTAGAAAGTTTTTGAGCCGTGGATCTGCAGCTGTGTACGCAGACCGATTTGTAAGGGTCAATCTGCAACTGAGTGCACAGATAGTAGAGTAGAAGAGTCAATCTGCAGCTGAGTGCGCAGATAGTAGAGTGGAAGAGTCCATCCAGGTTGTGTGCGGATCAAAAGGAGTTAGAAGAAAAGCATAGAAACAGAGAGCATGAGAGCAAGAAGAGTCTGAGTTAAATGGACATATCTCAAAACAGTCTGTAAGTCGCAGACTTCAAGGTGCCATATATTTCTCATGCCAGATGAAGAGCACCTTGGTGGTTTTTACCCAGATGGGTTTCCACGTTATTTCCTATGTTGATGAATGTTGAATGTGAAGTGTTGAATGTTTAACGGTTAATGTTGAATGTTTGATTATCTTGCATTGTTTATAGTTATTGCTTGAATGAATATCGCAACATTGATAAAAGCAGTGAATGAATGAATGGCTAAAGCATTGTCGAGCACTGTGTATTATTTCATGTTAAAATACTGTTAAGTTACAATACAGTCACATCACTGTCATTTACATATAAGGAATTAGTTGCATCGCATAGTTGCACCAGTTGTTACGTTAACAAGGACAAAGTTGTGTCGCACGCCGGCTGTGTCGCATTGTTACGCCACTGTCGAGTAGTAAAATACTCCATCATTCCGACTCTGTAGAGCGCCTTGGTCACGCGCCAAGGGACTGTTATCCCTCGCCAACCGCAGAAACATGGTTCTGGCAGTTACACATTAAGATATCTCAGGTGACATTGCGCCTGCCTCACCACTATTGTCGACTGAGCTTGCTCCGTCGGGCCGATGTTTTTGGGTGTTTTGTTGGTATTGTGTTGTTGTTGAACCTAGGTCGAGAGAGTGAGGAAAAGTAGGCAACAAATGGTTATGTTGCCAAGACCCTTAATCATTTGAGTCGGGGGAAATGTTGTGACATCCGACAAAGAAGGAAATCGAGGATTGGCTAGAGTCTAAGATGTTGGCATTTGCGCAAGAAGAGAGCGCGCAGTTGAGCACAGAAAACTGGATAACCGGTACATATACTCTGATATTCATGAGATCTTCTTCGCAAAGTTTCCTATTGTGTTGCACGATTGGTTGTCAAGATTGGCGACTCGGCAGATAAATTTCCAAAGAAGAGAAGCGATCGAGTGGAGTGATCAGCTGATTCACGAAACAACTAGTGTAAGTAACCCCATATCTAGAGTTGTTGATTTTTGGGTCAACAGTATTTTGCAAGGGTATATTACTGAGTTTGCAGTAGAGACAATAACCTCATATAGTGAGGCTGAAAGAAATTTTTTTTAATGACCGCGAAGAAGGTACTTGTTGTCTATAAGTACATGGATAAAGATGCTCGTCTATGAGAAGGGCATTTGCAGTTGAGTAGTTGAGTCGCATATCCAAAGGAGCAGATATGTCGCAGACGACCTATAAAGAAAATGGGAAATGGTGAGCTGAAATGTTCCCAGGAAGTACAGAACCTGAACTAGAGGTTGGATTCCTAAGGAGTGGAAGGAGATTCAGGTCAGGAAAGAGAAGAAAGACAATAGGAGGTAGACAGAATCCTAGTTTGTTTGAAGAGAGTGAGTACGAAGCGGAGTCTCGGCTAGACTAAGGGTTTTGCGACGAAGAGGAAGACTATAGCCCGATTTCTGAAAGAGCAGAAGAATCTGCGGAGACACCAAGATCAGGACACAACTATACCACACTAGGAGTATCGCCAGAGGTAAGATCAAGAGCCTCATCTCCTGAAAGAGCTGTTAATATTGATAGTGCTAGTACTGCGACTAGTGCGCAAGAGAGTCCACCTACACTAAATTATTCATTAGACAACCCTAACGCCAACTTAATGGTTGGGCAGATATTAGATTACCCACATTCAATGGGAATGGAGCAGAAGATTCGAAGCAGCATTGATTCCTTTGCGAAGTTGTTTGGATGGTTCACCAAGTTCACAATGCAGGCATAAAGAAAGCGCAGATGATTACGACTCTGCAAGGTCGCGCGTTGCACTAGTTCATAAAGTTTTGTGCAGTACCAGCAAGAACCCCACAAAAGACCCTTGATGAGATTCAACTCGCGATGATTTGTGAGTTCATAAAACCTAAATATGAGTTGCAGTGCATCACCGAGATCAAAGAGATAAAGCAGTTGCCGACGAAATACATATGGGATTTCGATCAACGGTTTAAAACTCTAATGGCCAAAGTTAGTTTCCCGATGTCAGATGTGCAGCAAAAAGAGTGGTTTATTGTTGCACTATTACCACACATTCGAGCTCCTTTGATGCAACAGAAGATTGTGTCACAAACAAAAGCTCTAGAACTAGCAATGAAGCTAGAATCCTCGTCGATCGAAGATGGTGGCGCAAGAATGATGCAAATTCAGTCGCAGTTGGCTAATCTGACGGTACAACTTCAGGACATCAAAAAGGGAAAAGAAGCCCAAGAGGACTTGTGGTGAAAATGTCGAACGGATGGACACACCAAGGATAATTGTCCGTCGTACATGAACTATATCTCGTCGGGTGCACGAAATCCATTGAGTACCTACGAACTACCCTGGTGCCCAATATGCCAGACTAGAGGGCATCGCGACGAGGACTATCTATACTTGCAGAAGATTGTAAGTACCCCAGCCAGCCTTTTCTGTAAATTTTGCAAGTCAATAGGGCATGATGAGAAAGATTGTAGAGCATATCAGCTCCTGAAGGAGAAGACAGTAGACACCTATTTGATGAAGAACGACGGGAAAGCTCAGGCTGAACAGGTGCAAGCACACTACTAGCCTACGCCTTTCCCACAAAACCAGTATCAGAATCAGTATGCGCCGTAGAATCAGCAGGAACCGCAGAATCAGTACCCACTGCAACAACCACACCCTCAAGGAAGGGGGGGTGGAAACTTCAGAGGTAGAGGAGGAGGATGAAGATTTGGCAGAGGAAGAGATCAAGTCATATGCTATAACTATGGACAACCGACCATTATGCCAGAAATTGCCAAGAGCCTGGAAATACATGTTCATACTGCAAAGCGCAGAACCATAATGTGGAGCAGTGTCCCCAATTGATTGCAGAGTGGCAAGCTCGGACCATCACAGGTCCTAACCCCGTACAGAATCCAAATCCAAATCCTAACCCTAATGTTCAAATGATTGTTGCTGACCTGAGAGAGTCAAGCGTTGTTGTTGTAACACGAGGAGGTGCTACGACCGGAGTCGATTAGAATATACCGCAGGTGCGACCCGCGACGCAGAAGAAAGTACCATTCGATGTTCAAAAACAGAAGCAGGTATTTTTGGATGTACGACCGGAGTTCGTGGATCCAGAACAATCGTCAACCTCAGCTGAAGTCAAGGGATGCCTGAACGCTTCCAATAGCTATTCCAGAAGCAAATTCTGAAAAAGGTTAGTAAGCTAAAGTCGTTTCTTTCAAGTTGCTTAGCACTAATTCAAGATAAAGATGTCGTCGCAAAACTACAAGCATTGATAGAAGAAACCCCAGTAGAGTCGCAACATGGAAGGAAGGTTAACCATGTCAAAAAGAAATTCAAAACGAGGCGCGAGGTAAGAATGATTGCGCAGATAGGGGATTATGACATGGATTACATTATTCTAGATCTGGGGTCGGACGTCAATATTCTGATGCGACAGACTTGGGAGAGCATGGGTAAGCCGCACTTAGACTGGTCCCTTGTCCAATTTAGGCTTGCAAATCAGGCGAATGTCCTACCGATTGGTAGGCTAAGTTAGGTCCCTGTCGACATTGAGGGGCTGTGCACATTCGCAGACTTTGAAGTCATCAACATTGTCGGCGACACGAACCCCTACCCTGCACTTCTGGGGATAGATTCGGCCATAGATCATCAAACGATCATAAATTTTAAGAAAAGAATCCTCTCATTCGAGGATGATGAGATGAGGGTAGTGTCGCCCATTGATCCACTAGAGGGACAGAGATATGTCGAACCAGTCAATAGTGAAGGACAAGGTGACTATCTAGACCATATCTATAATGTTAGCACCTTGAAAGATGATTATGTAAACCCGACAACAGATGGAAACCTGAGCTGGTGGAGTGCTAGTTCCTGCACGTCAGATTCAGGAGAAGTGTTGGAGAACTGGCAGAACATATTGCATGAAGTCTCCATGAGGAGATGCGCCAAGATTACCAGGTAGTGTGACGAGTGGGGAATCAGTCGAGGGAGCTACCCACATATGAGGGATTACCTAATCTTGCGACCTTCCTCGGTGAGTTTGAAGAACCGGTAATAGAACCGCAACACTTGTCTGCATTAGACTATGTATTGAAGGCTACGCTCACTAGATGGTGGGGTACACATAAGCAATCCATATCAAAATGACCACATTGCAGAAGGTTTTTGGAAGTCAGATTCGACAAAGAAGTCATAGTTGTAAGTTAGAAGTACACCGGGTTGTCGAACCCTGTCGAGCACCTTAATCAGTGTCGCACAGCATTTGCAGAATACCCGCGAGAGGAATGGGTCCATCATTTCATTCACACATTGGAAATGATACCCAAGAGTTGGTATACATCCATGGAGTTGTGACAAGGAACTCAGGATTGGGACAAGGCGATTAAACAATTTGCGCACACCTTTGCATTTGTTGATGAGCAACCGACAGTTGATGTTGTGCTTCAAGCAATCAAGGAAAAGATATTAGTTGAAATCCCTGTCAAAGCGACAAGTTCCCACTAGTGCAGCGCGACCTTCCAGTAATGGATGGCTTGTTACAATATGGTCAGAGAACCCAATGATGATCCGACTAAAATAAACATACCAGAGTCGGAGGGTACGTGCAAAGTCGAAGGAAGTGGTCTTTCGAGCGACCAGTTCCTCGAGCCGCTAAAACACAAGAAAGTAAACATTGGCTCGCCGAAGAACCCGAAGTTCGCCAATATAGGAGATTATTGGAACGATGAGACGATATCCAAGATCGCAGACTTGTTGCATGAGTTTCAGGACCTATTCCCTACCAACTTTTCGGAGATGAAGGGAATAGTAGGAGATTTGGGGGAGATGAAAATACCCCTGAAACCAGATGCTAAACCAGTCAAACAACGACCTTACAGGTTGAATCCAAGGTATAAAGAAAAGGTAAAACCAGAATTGGATCGCATGCTCGACGCAGGAATCATAGAACCTGTTGAGGAATCAAAATGGATCAGCCCTATAGTGATCCAGGATAAGAAGACAACAGGCAAAGTCAGGATCTATGTCGACCTAAGGAAGCTGAACGATGCATGCGTGCATGATCCATTCCCAACACCATTCACGGATGAAGTACTGGAAAGCGTCGGAGGACAAGAGATGTATTCATTCACCAACAAATTTTCTGGCTACCCTCAAGTAAGAATCGCGAAGGAGGATCGACATAACACAACCTTCGTCACAGAATGGGGATGCTACGAGTATACGGTAATGCCCTTTGGACTCAAGAATGCACGTGCTATTTTTTCTGGAATAGTAGTTTCTGCTTTTAAAGTTTTCATACATAAATTTCTTGAGGTCTACTTTAATGATTGGACTGTGTTTGGTCTAGTTTGGTCTAGTAAGAGGCCACATTGAGAGTCTGCGCATGATGCTGGGTCGCTATCGCCAGTATCAGATCACGCTTAATTCAAAGAAATGTATTTTTTGCGCACCATTTGGTGTGCTATTGGGACATGTCATGTGTCGCGACGGAATTTTGGTTGACCCAGCGAAAGTTGCGATTATCCTTGACTTGACACCAGCTACATCAGTCATGCAACTCAGATCAGTGTTACGACACACAGGCTATTACAGAAAATTCATCAAAGGTTATGCAGAGATAAATACACCTATGGAAAGACTGTTGAAGAAAGATGCGAAGTTCCAATGGACGAAAGCTTGTCAGGAAAGCTTCAATACTGGTATTTCCCGACTGGAAGAAGCAGTTCCATGTCCATGTCGACGCATTGTCTGTCGCACTCGGCATAATCTTGACGCAACTAGGTGAGGGTGCACTTGATCACCCCATTGCTTTTGCTAGCAGAAAACTGTCAACGACAAAGAAAAATTACACGATGACAGAGAGAGGCCTCGTCATTGTCTATGCACTGCAAAAGTTCTGACACTACTTGTTGGGTGGACATTTTAAAATGTACACAGATCATTCAACATTAAAATACCTGGTCAACAAGCCAGTGTTGGGGGGGAAGATCTGTCGATGGCTTCTCTTGTTTCAAGAATTTGACTTTGAAGTCATTTTTAAACTTGGCCGACTGAATGTGGGGCCTGATCAACTGTCGATAATAGAAAGTGGTGAAGAACCAACCAGCCTGGAGGATAACTTGCCCGACGTGCAACTGTTTGCGGTCACCATGCTTGATGATCAAAATAAGGAGTTTAACGCTACCATCCACTTCCTGAGCACAGGCTATGCACCTGAAGGATTCACCACTATGCAGAAGAAATATTTGGTCGTCAAGGTCGCTGATTATACATTGATCGAGGGACACCTATACAAGATGGCCCCCGATGAAATATTGCAACGATGTGAAATGAGTGAAGCACATGCCAGTGTGGCAGGAGGACACTACACTGGACAGGCAACTGTGCGCAAGATATTGCAAGCAGGATTATGGTGGCCAACCATACATATGGACACTAAGAGCTTATGTTTGCCAGAGGACTGAAAAACCGTCGAGACGCAACGAGATGCAGCTTGCGCTACAGATAACCCTTCAAGCATTCGATAAGTGGGTCGTTGATTTTGTGGGTCCGATCAGTCCGCCAGGGAAAAGGACTGGTGTGCGCTACATTATCACTGCGACAGACTACTTAACAAGATGGGCTGAAGTTGTGCCTGCTAAAGATTATACCGCTGCGACTGCAGCAAAGTTTTTATTTAAAAATGTGGTGACCAAATTCGGCCAGTGTTATCGGAAGGACCAAAACCGGCAAAACCGGTCGGTCTGACCAGTTTACAGGGTTGGTCGGTCCGGTCAGCGAAAAAAAATCATAAAACCGGATTTTTTCCAAACCGGGTACGGAACCGGCCGAAACCGGTCAAAACCGGCTGGTCTGACCTAGGGACTCACGAAACTCAATTTTTTTTTAAAAACCAGAAAATAAAACTTTGCTGATGTACTTTGGAGCCTCTTTGTTAATGTACTTTGGTTCAGAACCTCATAGATGTATTGCACTAGGTGCTATTTTGGATATTTGCACCCATATTTTCTATATATATGAGAAACTTTGCATATTTCTGTATTAATGGTTTGGATTCATATGTATGCACATGAATATATATTTTTTTACAAAATATGAATATTTTATGTATTTTTTAGTCAGCCGATTTTTTACCGGTTTTTGCCGGTTCCGGTCCGGTTTCCGGTACGGTTCACATTTTGGGCTTCGTTGATCCAATTCCGATAGCATTGGATTTGGCTGCCCGAAAATTCTACTAAGCAACCAAGGTACGCCTTTTGTTAACAAAATGATTGATGAGCTTACTGCACAGTTCCAGATTCAACATAGAAAGACGACACCTTATCATCCTCAGGCAAATGGAACAGTTGAAGCATTCAACAAGATTCTGGAAAATGCATTAACCAAGGTATGCAATGTGCGCAGAGATGATTGGGATCAGAAAGTTTCAGTTGTGCTATGGGCATACCGCACAACTTGCAAGCGACTGACAGGGCACACTCTATTCAGACTGGTGTATGGGCAAGAAGTTGTTGTGCCGATGGAATATATTGTGCCGAGCTTAAGAGTTGTTGCGCTGACGAAAATGACAAATGTGGATGCCATCGAGCAAAGGTTGTCGCAGCTCGTCCAAATGGAAGAAGAACGCTTCGTCGCAGGATTTGATCAAAACATAGAGAAGCAAAGACAGAAAGCATGGCATGATCGCCATATCAGAACTAAGCATTTCAAAGTCAGAGGACTTGTTTTGCTGTACGACAGCAAATATTTAAAGCATCCAAGGAAACCAAAGACGCGTTTGCTAGGGCCATATGTGGTCGCACATATCACCGACGCGGGCGCAGTAAAATTACATAAGCTGGATGGAACGCCAATCACAGGAATGATAAATGGCAGTCACCTTCAACCTTACTATGATGGCTGTGACATGCCTGGGTAAGGCAAGATTATATGAATTAAAAAAAAAAAAGCAAAGAGAAAAGGAAATTGCTCTGTCACACGTCTGCAACAGAAGTATGCAAATCGTAGTAAGAGCGGGAATGACAGTTGGACGTCATTAAAGCCCGGATACCCGATAAGATTTAAGCAGTTATGACAGCGAGGTGTCAATAATTCGACGAGTCTGAGGAGAATGGCAACGTGCTTTTTGGTCCCATCCGTCATCCTTACCATAATTGCCCTGACAGGTACAGATCAGAACTCGAGTACGTGAGTTAATGTTGGAATGTGTCGAATGGGAAGCCCATGTGATCAACAAGACGTCAATCTACCATCAAATGATCACACGCAGGACGAGCGCATCCCTATAAATATGAACCTTCATCGACAAGAATCCCTTTACTTACACAGAGAGAAGAAGAGCGAACCAGAGCTTGAAATTGTGAGAGCCGAAGCTAATGGTCATTTCCATTTCCAGCACCAGTGAGCAGTCCGATGTTACGAGAGCGACACCTTGCCCGATAAAAGAAGAAATTACGTCGTCGGAGGTACAGTAGCGAGAAGAAGAACTAGAAACAATGGTGCGACAAAACCCACAAACAGTTCCTACGGCCAATTCGGCCCCTACTTCGACCTCTACGTCGGCCCCGGTTCAGAATCCACTAGTTGATATACCAATTACAGGTCTGCGACTGTTTGTGTCGGAGAGGGACATTCCAGAATCATCAAGGCCTCGGGTCAGGGTACCAAAGTTATCGAAGAAGTGTAAGGCCACTAAGGACATACCACGAAGAGACGCAAATGCCACTATAGAGGAGTGGAATCTGTCACCACCATATGTTCGGCCAAGGGGGGCAGAGGCGCCTAAAGTGAAGCTTCCGACGAAAGCGCACTCCTCCTTAGTCGCACCCTAGATCCCTGAGGGAGTGCCGCTGCTGATGAACATAATCCTGAAACTGGTGAAGTTGCAATTTGAAGATACTGATACAAGGAAGCAAGCGGACCTGGAGAGAAAGAACTACATGATCACAATTTCGACCGTCTCGCTTGAGCCGCAGTTGGTAGTTCCAATACAATGGGCTCAAGGTATAGAAACCGCGGGCTTACTTAACTTACTGCTCATACCGCACTTTGGTAGAAGCAAGCAGGCAAGCACATATGTGAAACAACTCTTGGTCTACTTCCATGGAGGTTATTTATGGCTCGACAAACCCTATCTTGTCGATGTCGAGCTCATTTCGACAATAACGGGTCTCCCGCGCAACGGACAGGACCTTGTGCCATATCTGCGCGCAAACAGGGACACGACGAAGATAAAGGAGAAATATGACCTCCACCACACGCGAATAGAGGATTCCTCATTTCCTCTATAACTAACAACACAGTGAGGTTCGCCGCAAAGATTCTATCTTGCAAGCTGTTGCGCAAGATGCGGCCCATTGGTTGCAACGCCGGGACGATGGAACTTGCGGAACAGTGAGCAGAAGGAGCGATGTTCAATTGATCGCAGTATCTATTGAATGAACTGCTTGTGGATGTCGAGCAAGCGCGGAAGGAGAGTAGGGCCGAATTCCACTACTCCCGGTCGCTCGTTTTAATTTCTTTTGTTGTTTGGTCAAACCCACCGGATTAACAGCCGCTGGATGTCCCAGTACTTTTCCATGGTGCAAAGTATCAGAACCTCTAGGAGTACAAGGAAGACAGGATCCAACAGAAGGACAATAACAGAGTTCTTTCTGCACAAGGAGTCACTGCGCGAAGTAATAACACACCGGCATAGACTGCGGGTTGCGACAGTCCAACAGTACTAATCTTTCATAATTGTCCAGGCTGGTGTCCACAACATTATTTTTGAGCCGCGGCAGGACCCGCAAAAACAAGCATTGCCGACGTTTTTCATGGTTA
Source organism: Pseudotsuga menziesii (assembly GCA_001517045.1). Taxonomy (NCBI): domain Eukaryota; kingdom Viridiplantae; phylum Streptophyta; class Pinopsida; order Pinales; family Pinaceae; genus Pseudotsuga; species Pseudotsuga menziesii. The sequence goes on along the minus strand of LPNX010723098.1, from coordinate 235,653 downwards.
CTAACTCGGATGTGGAAGCGGCCATCCAAGAGTGGCCTGCAGAATGGCACGTCTCAATCGACATGCAAATGGACCAGGGAGATAACCAAGGAGAAAACCAAGGAAATGGTCAAGGCGATAGCCAAGATGATGGACAAGGCAATGATGGGGGCGATGAGCAAGTCAACCAGTCGCACGACATAGATAACAACGATGATGACAATGATCAACGCTCTGATCAGGATGATGGAGAAGACACACCTACTGATGAGGATGTGCAGAACCTCCACAGAAAGCAGGAGAAGGAACCGCCTCGGCCATAGCATAACAAGCGCAAAGCCGATAAAACGGCTAATACAATCAGCTTAGTTGAGGAGGACATGAGCTTGCTTTCCGAAGCAATTGCAGAGGTTGCGAAGTCCATTCTGAAAGGCATAAGTAAAAAGCAGCTGCGACTGACCGATAAACTGGCGGACCATATCAATATGCTCACTAAGGCCATCAATGAAGTGCGGCACATAGTCGAAGCCGAGACTTATGACGTGGATCCTAAGGACACATTAGTAACACCACTGTTGTTGCTGTCAATGAAAATAGAAGTCCAATCGCGAGAAATGGAGACAAGGACACAAGAGTATGATGATGTTGTCTATGCTATTTAGCATGCGGCCGCGACCGAAATAAGGATCCGAGAGAATGCTCTTGCGTACCAGGCTACAAATCAAGCAAGGAAGGCAAAAAGTCGCAAGGCACTCCTTGGCGAAAAAGAGCAAGAGATCGAAGCGCTCGAACAGAGAAGGCTTGCACTAGCTGAAGCCATCAAAGACGCAGCCGCAGAGTTCCATTTGGAAGAAGGCCAAGATGATGCAGATACGGCCACAAAGGTAGCACGATTGTCTAGGATTGCTATAGACCTAAGAAAACAAGTCGAGGAGCTTAAGGCACATCAAATACCCAGTACACCTCCTAAGGTGATTGAAGAGCGCAAGAAAACAACGTCTGAGATTGTTGAGCAAATCAAGCAAGGAAAAAAACTCTACACTGAAGCAGTTGAAGCCGTCTCTCGGACTTGGGAATTGCTTTCGGAAGATGAAGCCGTGGAGAAAATCAAGGAAGATGTGCGACAAGCTGATTTAAAGATCAGCGCGGTTAAGGAAGATATGAAGAATCTGTCGATCAAAGAGAGGATTGCAAAGGTCGTCGAGTTGAAGCAACTACAGAAGGAAGGAAAACTCTCCACGACCAAGAGCAGAAAAGAAGGACCGTCGAAACATAACAGTTCCGATCATGTGTAACAATTGGCCAAGCAGGTAGAGGAAGTAGCGCAAGAGGTTGCCCGAGTGGAAGGCATTTTGAAGGAATTTCGGGACAAGGTTGGTCCTGTGGCGTAGCCTGTGCTAGAGACATAAGTTTGCTTAGTGGCACGGGACGAGCCACATGTAAGTGTTGGGGGCCTGTTAGGCAAAGAAAGAGCTAAAGGAAGAAACCAAATCGCAGGCGCAAAGAAAAAAAGCAGGCGCGCGACGGAGTAAAAGCAGGTAAAGGACGAAAAGGAAGCGCAAAACAGAGAAAGTTGCAACGAGGAAAAGCGCACCCAGAGTCGGTGGAAGATTGGCAGGTAGAAGAGTTAAGGATAGAAGCCAGCAAGTCAAGAAGGACTGCAATTGCTCAAGTCAACGAAAGACTAAAGGATAGTTTTTGCGGTTAGTTATGGCATGTGTTTAATGTAATGCAGGACGTTTTGCGGCCAGTATGGCCTGTCAAATACAAGACGTTTTTGTGGCTACTTATTACTGTAATAACTGAGTTGTACTCAGTCGACCCTGGATGGTCTGGTAGAAACTATAAATAGGAGGAACTCGTTTTGTATAAGGGTTAGGTTCAAAGAGATTGTAGTTTTGTTGGTTTCGTTGGTAATAGTAGAAGTATTTTGAGGAAATCAGAGAAGAGCCTTATAGTAGAAGGCTATTGAGCCGCGGACCTGCAGCTGTGTGCGCAAACCGTTTTGTAAGCGTCAATCTGCAGCTGAATGCGTAGATAGTAGAGTAGAAGAATCAATCTGCAACTAAGTGCGCAGATAGTAGAGTAGAATAGTCAATCCAAGCTGTGTGCGGATTAGTAGGAGTTAGAAGAAAAACATAAAAACAAAGAGCATGAGAGCAAAAAGAGTCCGAGTTAAATAGACATATCTCAAAACAATGTGTAAGTCGCAGACTGCAAGGTGCCATATATTTCTCATGCCAAATGAAGAGCACCTGGGCGGTTTTTACCCAGATGGGTTTCCACGTTATTTCCTGTGTTGATGAATGTTGAATGTCGAGTGTTGAATGTTTAACGATTAATGTTGAATGTTTGATTATCTTGCATTGTTTATGGTTATTGCTTGAATGAATGTCGCAACATTGATAAAAGCAGCGAATGAATGAATGAATGACTAAAGCATTGTCAAGCACTGTGTAATATTTCATGTTAAAACATTGTTAAGTTATAATACAGTCGCATCACTATCATTTACATATAAGGAATTAGCTGCGTCGCATAGTTGCACCAGTTGTTAAGTTGACAAGGACAAGGTTGTGTTGCACACCGACTACGTCGCACTATTGTGCCACTGTCGAGTAGTAAAAGACTCCATCCTTCCGACTCTATCAAGCACCTTGACCGCACACCAAGGGACTGTAATCCCTCGCCAACTGCGGAAACATGGTTCTGGCAGTTACACATTAAGATATCTCGGGTGAGACTGCACCTGCCTCGCAGGTGTTGCCGGCTAAGATTGCTCTATCGAGTCGATGTCTTTGGGTGTTTTGCTGGTATTGTGTTGTTGTTGAACCTGAGTCGCAAGAGTGAGGAAAAATAGGCCAACAGAGTCTGTAGAAGCATGTGACGGAGTGGTGTGGACATGTTTTGTGTAGATACATCACCTTGGAGCATGACACATGTACATTAGAGTGGACATCTCACTTGTGTTGGCCTACAAGGGCTCATGTAGGTTTCTTGTATGGGATTGTGGTCTCATAGTATTGTTGGCCTCCCTTACCTTTCATATAAATAGAGGAAGTAGAGAGTGTTTCAATACATATTATCAACTGTACCATTTTCTTTCTACTTAGCTTCTTGGAGAAGTAGCTAGGGTTTCATCAAAAACCCTATGTGGAGTTACGAAGTCTAGAAGCAATGTCTTCGTTTGAAGTTTTCTCTTGTAACTAGGGTTTTCTCTTGTGAAGGAAATGTTGGTGATGATCATTCCTCTCTCTCTCTCTCAGACTTCACTTGTCATTGTACTCTCCCTCTCTCTCTCTCTCAGACTTCACTTGTCATTGTACTCTCCCTCTCTCTCTCTTGAGGTTCGAGGGTTTCTTAAGATTTTCTTGGAGTTCTAGGGTTAGGGTTTAAGTTTGACCCTTAGAGATTGGAGATTAGGGCTTTGCAATAAAAGTTAAAACCCTAGCGTGGATTGGTAAAAACGAGAAGAGGATGTCTTGCACTTGGATCTTCTTTATGATCTTTGTTGTGGTAGGGTTTGGTGATTTACCCTAACTAGAGTTTCTAGATATTTGTTTTCGTACTAGCCTTGACAAAAAACTATGGTATTTGCTTGTACTTAATCTTGGGCTAATATATGATGTTTCCAGCTGTCCATATATTGATTAATTTCCAGATTTGAATTTCAGCTATATATATTCTTCAGGCATTGCTATTTACAGCTATTTAGGTCTTGATGATTTGACACAAGTGAAGGGGCAAATTGTCAAGTGTTCTAACATCTAACAAAGAATATAAGAGGCTGATTTTACCGTTGTTATACTGCTGTAAAAGTACATTTTCAGATCTGGTCATTGGCTGCTAAATTGCCCTAGAAGGGGCCGAAACTTATCGCATTTTTTGTATCCTTTCTCTTTGTATTGCCATGAAGTGAATTATTGTGGTCTTTCCGCTACTGTTTTATACTCTAATTTACAGCAGCCGTAAGGCTGAAAGTTATAGGGTTAAGATCCGGGAAACCTTTCAGGAAAATGGTGAAATTTCAGTTTTGCATTAATTGCCCAATTGTGTGAAATTTCAACAAGTAAAAACTATTTGGATCTAGAAGAACGACTTCACAATCACATCCATAGACAATCCAACATCCACAACAATCTCCTTAATTATGAGATCTACACTATCAAATTATCTCTAGTAGAAGATTGCACCTTCTCAATTTTCTGGTTCTCAATAGTAGGGTTAATATTAGACTAATTTTAGGGAAGCTGCATTTCCCAGTGGTCAAACTCAAACCAAACCCTAAAATAACCAGCGCATGACTCTAACATTAAAATACTTCTTGAGATCTATCCTACAGAGCCCTTCAACAGTTTATAGAAACTTGATACATTTTCAGGTCCCAAGAACTTTAAGTTCTACAGTAACAATCTATTAGCTTGGAGGTAATTGGCATAACATATTCAGAGCATGCAACATTCTGGTCTGAGGTTCTGCATACAAGTTCTTTTATATGATAGTTGGGATTGACATTAGCATTTAGTTGCAAATGAAATCTTGCATGGTCATCCTAGCTAAGAAAAACTGCCAATGAAAACGACAGGACAATCAAGGAGAACTGATAAGCTATTAGATTCTTCCTTCTACTGTTAAATTTTCTACCCTAATTTGTATTTGCCATTGGCATTCCCACCTATAGTACCAGTATCATGATCATCTATGAATCACGATCTTCTCTATGTAATACATTTTGATTTTGATGACATCAAATATCTCGATGAGAAAACTGCAGTTTATAGTTATAAACTTCTATTTTGTGTATTGAATATTTTAATTTTTTGTGTGTTTGATGTAGTAACTAGTTGTATCAATATTTTATACTTGTGCTAAAAATTTGTATATCTATGACTATAGTTTATTTTTGTATTTGTAATTTCCACAGGCACACAAACACGCACACATATATACATTTTTTTTCCCAGGAAACATATCCCAGGGGAAACCACTCAAGTATTTCCCTCATTTCAAGGATGGTACCTAGGGTAAACCCCAGATTCTTTAGGGCACAAGGCTAGGCTAAAAACTCAAGAATTGATATTACATAGCTCATCAACAATCAGCTCACTAAGAGAAACATATCCCAATGAGATTTCAACTTGGGTGTGGAGGATAACAACTTTTCCTTGTAATCACTCGTACTGCACCCAATTGACAACATACACACACGCACACACTGTGTTGCTACTGTCACATTTCCAGGGGTCTATGTGTCCAATGTAGGACAGTTGTATGTGAGTGTCATGTGACTTACATTATACAATGTTCTCAGTTTATAAATTTAAAATAAAAATAGATTTCTGCACAGATAACGTATTCGTCTGTCCTAGCCCTGAATCCAAATCCAAATCAACAAGGAATCAAAGAATCGAATCCAATTCTTCAGGATTCAAACAATTCCTTGAGGGATTCCTTTCCAATTGTAGGAGTTGGTTCCTATCATTTAGGATTCAGTTCCTGTCATTTAGGATTTGGTTCCAAAGTCGGGATTCAGTTCAGGATCGGGAGAAACAGTTCAATAACTTGAAATTTCAAGATGGCAGTAAGAATTTACAGTGTGAGTTTTGACTTTTACTAAACCACAAAGTTGTCTTACATTACATAGCTACAAGGCATTTTGAAAAATATGCCTGGTTTTTAAAATAGATCTCATATTTGATTCCCAAAGGAAGTGATATAGATCTTAGATATGAAAAGAACTTCCTAAACACATTGTTAAGATTAGTTAATAACCCTCCCTGTCCACCATAGTCTTCTTGTCAGTTTCCTAGCTTAGGATGATGTTATTGTTAAAAAGTGGCAACAAGGAAGGTCTTCTAGCATTGCATGGTAAGAAGACATTAAACAGAAAGTCAAATGTATTAATGTGATTTTCCTAAGTTTAGACTTAGGAAAATACATTAATTCATCTAATTTGATTTTGACTTGATGGAATCACTTTTATAAAGTTAAAAGTGAAATAATTTAAGTGATGGTTAATCTAATCTTGGCCATTGATCTCACCAGAGGATCACATCCATTGATCCATAGTGAAGGTTAGGGTTTTCGCTTGGCCATTGAGTTAAAAGAAGATTTTGTGGAGAGGACACACACAGGAGAGATACAGAGACAGAGAGAAGTCAAACATAGAAATTTTTGTAGAGAAGACGGAGGAGCACCCACCCAGAAGATTCGCCAACAGATCACGCCGAGAGCAAGGTCGTAGACACTCACGCAGAGGAGGCCATACAACTCGATAGAGGCAGTCGTACAATCGTACGGATTTTGTACAGCTGGCGTCAAGACCGTATGGATCCGTACAGCTGACACAAGAGGGTCGTATTGCTGACGCGAGAGGTCGTACAGCTGCGCAAGGGCCATACCGTGTTGCTAGGTGTGCCCAGTGGTTTGCAGAGGTTCTATTTCGCCAAGTTGGGTGAATTCATCTACTGGATTGTAATTGCTCCATATCTTCTTAATAAAAATTGCATATCTGATTGTTGCATCGGTTTTCCCATCTTGGGTTTTATCCGAGGGTTTCCATACCCAAAACACTATGTCTATATTTAATATTTATGTGATTGTTGTTGATGTTTCTCAGTATTTACTTCCGCTGCAATACTAGTAAAAGAAATTCATGTGTGGTTATCAGTAAAAATTAAATATATTGTTTAGCCCTAGTTTGAATTTTAAAGGAAAATTTACATGGTATCAGACCTCAGTTGAGCTAAATCTGAGAAACTGCAACAGTATTGATAGATCAAGGGCAGATCTATTGAAGACACAAACCTAGAGTTCAGATCTAGGGTTTGACAGGTACACTCCACTATGGTCATCCAGTTGAGAGTTGAGGACAAACTCTAAGGGGCGCAGAATTTTCCTACTTGGAAAGAAAGGATTACAAGGATCCTGGATGTCAATGATGCAAAGGAGTACATTGACTACAAGAAGGTTGCGCCCACAGATCCGGCAGAGTTGGCGAGATAGAAGAAGTTAGACTCCAAAGCTATGTTGACTATCTTCGATGGGATGAAGGACCACATAGTCCCTCACCTTTCCAAGAAGAAGACCGCATTGGAAATGTGGAAAGCTCTGAAAGAACTTTACCAGAGCAAGAACAAAAACAGGTTACTGGAATTTCTACCTCTGGTAGTTCATCAAATGAGGACAAACCAATGTGGGAGCAGTCTTCAGAGAAGAAGAAGCCTAAGTGGCTTCGGGACACCTTGAAGGAAGCACAGGAGTTTGGGACTCCCAGAGAGCCGGTGAGGGCTATTCAGATGCCAGATAGATTGGGTATGGCATTAGTGGCTAGTCTTCGTGATTCAGAGCCTTCCACTTTTGAGGAGGCCTCTCAGCATCATGTTTGGAGAGGTGCCATAATGGAAGAGTACCATTCCATCATGAAGAACGATGTTTGGGAGATAGTTCCGAGACCTGAGGGGAAGGCATTGGTGACTTCTCGTTGGCTTTACAAGCTAAAACATGTTGCAGATGGTAGTGTGGAGAAGTACAAGGCTCGGTTTGTGAAGCGGGGGTTTTCACAGGTTGAGGGAGTTGATTATGATGAGACCTTTGCACCGGTTGCTCGTTATACTTCTATTAGGGCATTAATTTCTATTGTTGCTAAAATCGGTTGGAAGATCCATCAAATGGATGTGAAGACCGCATTTCTCAATGGAATCATATAAGAGGAGGTTTATGTTGAGCAGCCTCAGAGCTTTGAGATTCATGGGAGAGAGTCTCATGTGTGCAGGCTGAAGAAAACTTTGTATGGCCTGAAGCAAGCTTCTAGGGCTTGGTTCTCCAAGATTGACTCTTACTTGCAACGGATGGATTTTCAGAAGAGTGAGACAAATCTGAATCTCTATTTCATCATGGTTGGAGATGATCCGCTCATTCTTCTATTGTATGTGGATGACTTATTTATCACAGGAGGAGAGAGACCTATTGCAGCTTGCAAGAAAAATGTTGCTTCAGAGTACGAGATGACGAACATTGGGTTGATGCACTATTTTTTGGGATTGGAGGTTTGGCAGGAGCCTGGACATATTTTCCTGGGATAGGAAAAGTATGCAGTTGATATTCTGAGGAGATTTCGGATGGAGGATTGCAGGCCAATGTCTACACCGATGGTCACCAACTGGAAGAAGCTTCATGCTTTTGAGAGAGAGTCGGTGGATCCTACACTATATCGTCAACTCATTGGTTCTTTGATGTATCTAGTTAACTCCAAGCCAAATTTGTGTTTTGCGGTGAACACTCTTAGTCGGTTCATGGTGGAGCCTAAGAGAGTGCACTAGGTAGCTGCAAAACATGTGTTGAGATACCTAGCAGGGACAATGGAGTATGGTCTGGACTACAGGAGATCGGATGGGATCAGATTGATTGGCTTCACAAATTCAGATTGGGCAGGCAGTGTCGCAAACGAGAAGAGCACTTCCGGATGTTGTTTCAGTTTGGGCTCGATAGCAATGTCGTGGTTCAGTCAGAAGCAAAAGTCTGTTGCTTTGAGTTATGCAAAGGCTGAGTATATGGCAGCCAGTCAAGCCAGTTGCGACGCACTGTGGCTTCGCAAGCTATTGGTTGATTTATTTGATCAGGAGCTGAGGCCTACGTTGATTTACTGTGACAATCAAAGTTGCATCCAGCTCTCTGAGAATCCAGTGTTTCATTACAAGTCAAAGCATATTGAGATCAGGTATCATTTCATTTGAGATTATGTTTAGAGAGGAGCAGTGACATTGCAGTACATTTCCACTGATGAGCAGGTTGCAGATATCCTAACGAAGTCTCTTGGAAGAGGCAAGCTTATTCACTTCAGAGACAAGTTGGGTGTGATGAAGAACAACTTTCTCGATAAGAGGGAGTGTTGATTTTTACCTAGGAATTGTTCCCCTAAGTGACTTTTGCCTAAGTCACTAGGAAAAAGGGTTTTAAGTCACTTGGACTTTATATTAATGACTTGAGATGAGCATTAATCTCACTTTAGGGAAAAAGTGCACTTTAAGTGAAATATTTAAAAAGTGAGTGAAATTAATTATTTTATGGAGAAAAGTGATTTTAATCACAACCACTCATCTAAACTAATCTGAGCCCTAGGATTAGATGACTTTTCATTCACCCTAATTTTTTCACCAAATGGGAAAGTTTCCAAGTGAAGAGGCACTTTGCATTTTTTGAGAGAGGAGAGCCATTTTCTGAGAAAGAAAAAAAATAGCAGCAGTAAAAAAAAATCTTGGGCACGCAAATCGAGGAAAAGGACAGCAAGAGCAGGGCACAAATTTCAAGGGAGTTGGGCACACATTTCGAGGCAACTTGTCCATACTAAACAAATTCCATATAGGGCATGTTTCCCAAGGCAAAGTATGGGCTCAGTTTTCGAGGCAAAAATTGAGCACATATTTCTAGGCACATTTCTCGAGGCATATTAAAGGCACGATTTTCGAGGTCCGTACAAATTGTTCGTACGGTTGTCGTACAGCGACATGTTTTTCAAGGCAGCTACAGCGAAAAAAATTTGGGTTTGATTTTTATGTTTGGCACAAAAAAACGAGGCAAAAAATTTTCATCTGGTTGAGATAAGTTGGTCTGAAAAATTTTCTAAGTATTGCTATAATTTTTCCTGATAATAAAAATCTCTCTCACAAGTTTTCCCGGAGGTTGGGGTTTTTCCTAAGTCATTGGACCAAAAATACGGTGTCTGAAATTTATGGTTGAATGTGGTTTATTTTCTGTTCAGCAAAATGTTGTAGAAACTCTCTTTGTATTTCAGTCCTTATTTTTTATGAGTAAAATCTTATTTGCCGCAGAAAAAGAAAAAAAAACAAATTGGGTTGGGCATCAAACAATGTATTAAACGGAGTTGGAAACCGGGTTGGGAGAGTGCTGAAAATTCTACAAGTAGTCAGAGTGAGTTGTGGCATAAGTGGATGGCACACTTACACCGTGGAGCACTAAGGCATTTGAGACAGGAAGTCATTGGAGTTTCTCAATACAGAAGGAGAAGCATAACCACTGCAAGGGTTTTGCGTTGGGGACAAATGTCAAGAATCATTTCCCACAGAGTGAGCACCACTGCAAGGGTTTTGCGTTGGGGACAAATGTCAAATCATTTACCACAGAGTGAGCACAAGTCTAAGGGGACCTTCGACTTAGTGCATTCGGATGTTTGCAGGCCTATGAGTGTCCAATATTTCAATGGCTACAGTTACTACGTCACTTTCATTGACGACTATTCTAGGAAGACCTAGATCTATTTCCTGAAGGCCAAGTCAAAGGTCTTTGAGTGGTTTCGAGACTTCAAGACTCTCGTAGAAAACTAGACAGGAAGGAAGATCTAAATATTGAGGATGGACAACGGGAGTGAGTACACCTCCAATGAGTTCTTGGGGTATTCCTCATCGGAGGGGATCAAGAAGGAGCACACAGTGCCTCATACCCCGCAGCAGAATGGAGTGGCAGAGAGAAAGAACAGGACAATGGCAAGAGCAGCCAAGGCCATGATATATAATCAGGGATAACCACTATTCCTTTGGGCCGAGGCATACAAGACCGCAGTATACATTCTGAACAGGTGTCCCCACACATCTTTGGGGAGGAAGATACTCGAGGAGGTCTTCACAGGCACTAGACCAGAAGTGAGCCACTTGCGCATATTTGGGAGTGTCTGCTATTGTCACATTCATGTTGACACTAGGAAGAAGTTGGACCCTTCTGAAGAGAAAGGGGTTACTTGTTGGTTACAGCGAGACTTTGAAGGCATACAAAGTATATATTCCTGCTCGCACGAGGATCATTGTGAGCAGGGATGTCCAGTTTAATGAGGACAGGGCCTTGCGAAGATATATGGACTTACCAGCAGAGGCTGCACAACATGACGTGTGCCAGGAGGCCATGGTTGAGGAATATGACACAATCATGAAGAATCAGGTATGGGAGAAGCCAAGGCCAGAAGGTAAAAAGATGGTGGGATCCAAATGGATCTACAAGGTGAAGCATGCGACAAACAGAAGCATGGAAAAAAATAAGGTGTGCTTCGTGGCAAAGGGGTTTTCATAGAAGGTGGGTATTGACTATGAGGAGACCTTCGCCCCTGTTGCCAAGTATTCCTTTATTCGGACCATTATCTCATTAGCAGCTGAGATGGGTTGGTGTGTTCATCAAATGGACGTCAAGACTGCTTTCCTCAATGGAGTTGTATAGGAGGAGGTATTCATTGAGCAGCCCGAGGGACTTGATGTGGAGAATAAGGAGACGCATGTATGCAGGTTGCAGAGAGCTCTTTATTGGCTCAAGCAGCCACCTCGAGCATGGTACTCGAGGGTAGACAACTATCTACAAAAGATGAGATTCCAGTGGACTGAGGCGAACCACAACCTATACTTCTTGGCATCTGAGATGCCTCTTATACTGGTCTTATATGTAGATAATCTCTTTCTTACAGGAGATGAGAGGTTTATTGACGACTGCAAGACCAACATTGCAGCTAAGTTTGAGATGAAAGACCTTGGGTTGATGCATTACTTCCTAGGCTTGGAGGTTTGGCAGAGAGACGGGTGCTTCTTCATTGGACAAGGGAAGTATGCAGTGAAGATCTTAGAGAGATTCGGGATGGTGGATTGCAAGCCTATGTCTATACCTCTAGTTTCCAACTGGAGGAAGATTGATGCATCCGGGTCTGGTCAACACACTGCCAGACATTAACTTTGTAGTCAACTCTTTGAGCCAATTCATGGTGAACCCTCTAAGGGTACATTGGACCGTTGCAAAGCACATACTTCGCTACATCAGACGTACAGTGGAGTTTGGGTTGGTTTATGAGGGCAGGGGGAGTGTACAGTTAGCAAGCTTCACAGATGTTGATTAAGCAGGATGTGTAGAGGACCGAAAGAGCACTTCAAGTTGTTGCTTCAGCATTGGATCAAGGGTTGTCTCTTCGTTCAGCAGGAAGCAGAAGTCAATTGCATTGAACTCGACAGAGGTTGAGTACATGGTAGCTAGTTTGGTTGCTTGTGAGGGAATGTGGCTGAGAAAGTTGATTTCAGGCTTGCTCGAGTGTGAGCTATAGGCTACAGTAGTTCACTGTGACAATCAGAGTGGCATCAGGCTATCTGAAAATCCAGTGTTCCATGACCAGAGCAAACACATAGACATTCAATACCACTTCCTGATAGATTGTGTACAAAGAGAAACCATTCGGTTGGAGTACATTTAGACAGATGAGCAGGTGGCGAACATTTTCACCAAGGCACTTTGCAAACACAGTTTTGTGAAGATCGGAGATAAGTTCTAGTTGTTAGCGAATCCCTTCCTCGTTGAGAGAGAGTGTTAGAAAGTGGCAACAAGGAAGGTCTTCTAGCATTGCATGTGTCCTTACATGCTAAAAACACATTAAACAGAAAGCCAAATGTATTAATGTGATTTTCTTAAGTTTAGACTTAGAAAAATACATTAATTAATCTAATTTGATTTTAACTTAATGGAATGACTTTTATAAAGGGAAAAGTGAAATAATTTAAGCGCTGGCTAACCTAATCTTGGCCATTGATTTCACCGTTGGATCACATCCATTGATCGATAGTGAGAGTTAGGGTTTTCGCTTGGCCATTGAGTTAAAAGAAGATTTGGTCGAGAGGACACACACAGGAAAGATACAGAGACAGAGAGAAGTCAAACAGAGAAGTTTTTGCAGAGAAGACGGAGGAGCACCCACCCGGAAGATTCGCCAACAGATTAAGGAGAGAACACCATCGTACACACTGACACAGAGAAGGTCATACAACTCGGCAGAGGCAGTCGTACATCAGTAGTCGTACGGATTTCGTACACCTTACGTCAGGACCGTACAGATCCGTACAGCTGACGCAGGAGGTCGTACAGTTGCGCAAGGACCATACCGTGTTGTTGGGTGTGCCCAGTCGTTTGTAGAGGTTCTATTTCGCCAAGTTGGGTGAATTCATCCGCTAGATTGTAATTGTTCCATATCTTCTTAATAAGAATTTCATATCTGACTGTTGCACCGGTTTTCCCATCTTGGGTTTTATCCGGGGGTTTCCATACCCAAAACACTGTGTCTATATTTATGTGATTGTTGTTGATGTTTCTCAGTATTTATTTCTGCTGCAATACTAGTAAAAAAAATTCATGTGTGGTTATCAGTAAAAATTAAATATATTGTTTAGCCCTGATTTGAATTTTAAAGGAAAACTTACAGTTATCACTACATTAGTACCATGGAGATGTTATCTGGGGCCCACTAGCCACTTGATGCTCCCTCATGCATGAGTTAAGGAGCTCCAGAGACCAATCCCTAGATTTTAGGAGCCCACTCTGAGTTATGGGAGTCTCACCTTTAGTTCACCCTCACCAGAGTGGAGTCAGGCTCTGATGACCACCTTCAGTTCACTTTCAGTTAGCTAAGGTGCCCTCTTTTGCATGATTTGAGGATTAAAGCGCCCATGCTTACCTACCAAGGTCAGTTAACTGATTGTTGACTGTTTCAGTTATCTGGAGTTGCACTAGTGTGTCTTCAGTGGTGATTTTTCTTATGCTAGTCAAGTCATAGTCAGGTATTCGAATCACTCTTGTGTAATTCGAATCACACACATAAGAGTAATCATTTGGATTGAACTTGCAATTGAAACTCATCATCATAATTATATCATCTAAACTAAATAAAGACCACAAATACTTGCAGAAATCACCAAGAAAGGTATGGGAGAAGCTAAGGCCAAAAGGTAAAAAGATGGTGGGATCCAAATGGATCTACAAGGTGAAGCATGCAACAGACAAAAGCATGGAAAAGTACAAGACGCACTTCGTGGCAAAGGGATTTTCACAGAAGGTGGGTATTGACTATGAAGAGACCTTCACCCCTGTTGCCAGGTATTCGCAGCTGAGATGGGTTGGTGTGTTCATCAAATGGACGTCAAGACTGCCTTCCTCAATGGAGTTGTATAGGAGGAGGTATTCATTGAGCAGCCCGAGGCGCTTGATGTGGAGAATAGGGAGACGCATATATGCAGGTTGTAGAGAGCTCTTTATGGGCTCAAGCAAGCACCTCGAGCATGGTACTCGAGGATAGACAGCTATCTACGAGAGATGAGATTCCAGCGGACTGAGGCGAACCACAACCTGTACCTCTTGGCATGTGAGGTGCCTCTCATACTGGTCTTATATATAGATGATCTCTTTCTTACATGAGATGAGAGGTTTATTAACCACTGCAAGTCCAACATTGCAGTTGAGTTTGAGATGAAAGACCTTGGGTTGATGCATTACTTCCTAGGCTTGGAGGTTTGGCAAAGAGACGAGTGCTTCTTCATTGGACAAGAGAAGTATGCAGTGGAGATCTTAGAAAGATTCAAGATGGTGGATTGCAAGCCTATGCCCATACCTCTAGTTTCCAACTGGAGGAAGATTGATGCATCCGGGTCTGGTCAACACACTGCCAAACATTAGCTTTGTAGTCAACTCTTTGAGCCAGTTCATGGTGAACCCTCTAAAGGTACATTGGACCGCTGCAAAGCACATACTTCGCTACATCAGAGGAACAGTAGATTATGGGTTGGTTTATGAGGGCAGGGGGAGTGTACAGTTAGCAGGCTTCACGGATGTTGATTAGGCAAGATGTGTAGAGGACCGAAAGAGCACTTCAATTTGTTGCTTCGGCATTGGATCAAGGGTTGTCTCTTGGTTCAGCAAGAAGCATAAGTCAATTGCATTGAGCTCGACAGAGGCTGAGTACATGGTAGCTAGTTTAGTTGCTTGTGAGCGAATGTGGCTAAGAAAGTTGATTTCAGGATTGCTCAAGTGTGAGCTATAGGCTACAGTAGTTCACTATGACAATCAGAGTGGCATCAGGCTATTTGAAAATTCAGTGTTCATTGTTCCATGACCAGAGCAAACACATAGACATTCGATACCACTTCCTGAGAGACTGTGTACAAAGAAAAACCATTCGGTTGGAGTACATTCAGACAGATGAGCAGGTGGCGAACATTTTCACCAAGGCACTTTGCAGACACAGTTTTGTGAAGTTCAGAGATAAGTTGAGGTCGCTACTGAATCCCTTCCTCGTTGAGAGGGAGTGTTAGAAAGTGGCAACGAGGAAGGTCTTCTAGCATTGCATGTGTCCTCACATGCTAAAAACACATTAATTAATCTAAAATACATTAATTAATCTAATTTGATTTTGACTTAATGGAATGACTTTTATAAAGTGAAAAGTGAAATAATTTAAGTGATGGCTAATCTAATCTTGGCCATTGATTTCACCGTTGGATCACATCCATTGATCGATAGTGAGAGTTAAGGTTTCCCCTTGGCCATTGAGTTAAAAGAAGATTTGGTGGAGAGGACACACACAGGAGAGATACAGAGACAGAGAGAAGTCACACAGAGAAGTTTTTGCAGAGAAGACGGAGGAGCACCCACCCGAAAGATTCGCCAACAAATTAGGGAGAGAACAGGGTCATACACACTGACGCAGAGAAGGTCATACAACTCGGCAGAGGCAGTCGTACAACATATTTTCATTATGAGTTCATTCCTACATTTGTCATGAACCCCTTCCTAAAAAATGGCATGGTTACAAGTAAGGTTTAGATGGGATTTGCACTGCTCTCAAACCTCACTCTGTTGAAACAAGTTTTAAACAAAAAAGTTACAAAAGACAAACTCTGCAACTTGCAAGCCTAATTCCATCTAAACAAGTTTATCAATCTGGACTCTGGCAAAACATGAACAATTTACATGTGACAAAGAAATAGGTTGATCTGCACCTACATTACTAGCCCTACCAAGCAAGAGAATCCTTGATGTTATGAATCATTTAGATTTGAGATCAAATTTGTTTGTTTTTTTAATTTTCAATATTAAATTAATTTTTTTTAAATATATTAATAAAAAATTAGGCTTACGGTTCTGAATCCCTGATTCCTAATTTTGGGAAGAGTGCCGCATGTTCACCGGATTCTTCAACCAATTCCGATCGCACCCACAGTTTGTCTAACATAGGGTTTCTGAGCAAATTATTGACTTGTAGTGTTTGTATAAGTCGGCGTTTTTATCAAGATCTATCTTAGTCCTATCTAAATGTTCATAAGTTGCAGTAGATTTCTCTATACATACATACAATCTGCAGTACTAAAATCACAAAGCAAATGGAAAACCTGGAAATAAAATTATACCTCTCTTGCACCAGGAATTTCATAAATTGATTGTGGATTGTCATCAGACATGTACATTGCATAAGCAGAGTCATAGATTATAATTGACCCATTGGCCTTTGCAAATGCAACCAGTTCCTTCAGTTGCTTTCTTGTAGCTGCAGCACCTGTTGGATTATTTGGCGAACAAAAGAATATGATATCTGTACGGGGTACAGATAGCAAATCAGGAAAAAATTCATTTTCGGGAAGACATTTCATGTACTCAATCTTCCCATACTTCTGAACATCCTTCTCAAATGAGCCTGTTTGACCTAGTATAACACTTGAATCCACATATGCCTGTTATAAACACAGCAAATACTAGTACATCAGGTGTGCAAGTGATTTATCTTTTACAGAAAACGTCCACAATAATACGTGTTAAAATCAGGTATCACCTTTGACCAAAATCTAAAAAAATAGTTATAGACAATTCCCAACTAAACTTTCCATTCACTAGGAGTCTTATTCCCAGAGAAAAATATAACATGCAATTTCACTGTGTATCACTATAATGCGACTTCAAAGCTTTTCAATTTACAAATACATCTTAACTTTAAGTTTCATTCATAAATCTTACCTCGAGTCTTAATTTTGTTCCTAAATGTAAATACAGTTGAGAGATTTTACTCAAGATTTTCTTGTACAAGAAAGATTGATATCACTATATCTAAGATGATCACAATACATTAAGCTAGATCCCTGGAGTAAAAAGCTAGCTATTTTGAACAAAATAGAAACTCCTATTATAGTGAGCATAACCAACAAAGACACGACAAACTGCATTTAAGGTCAATTCAAGAACATAATATAAACCATTAACTTTGTGAATGTGAATTGATAATGCCAAGGAGGTTTGTATGTTTTCCACAGATACATCATCTCAATTCCTATACAGCTCTTATAATAAGACCTAAACCATGCTTATTATTTATTAACAATTTACCATCCTCCTATTCCAATTAACTGCCTGACAACTTTTTCTTGGGAAATATTCTCTCTCAAACACACACTGGCAATCCAATTTGGTTTACAGTAGAATCAACGATGCTGTGGAGACCAAGATAACATGAATTTTCCAAATGATAATTTGTAACACAAATAGCTAACAGTTCTGTTAGCGCAGTTTAAAGTGGTGATATAATTATTGTTACCATTCGCTGGGCTCATCCATTCTTAATACATATTTCCGTTCAAGTAATACTTTTTTCACTTAGAAGAGTCAATTACATCCAACTATAGAAAGCCTTAAGCTGGTGAAACTAAAAAGGCTGGGGGAGTCAAAATCAGAGTCATTCATTAGATCAAGCCTAGACAGTACATTGACCTTAGAATCTCAGACAAACACCTTCAATAGGTCTTGATTGACTATATAATAGTTTATGCCTATGGGGATGAGTGTAACTCCAGATGACCTGTAATTGTATTACCATATAATAATACTAAATGCATGCTTCGTTTGGTTTTGAATAGTTGACATAAGTGACTTAGATGCCTTGCACACTTGTTTGATGTACTTCACATGATTAGTTAAATTTCTAGTCCCACAGATAAGTCTTTGTTCATCTGTGAACATAACTAATTAGTATATCGCATTTTTTTTTCTTTTATGGCGAGGACTTTAAACTGGCTTCAATGGGTGTGTACCTTCAAAGTATCCCAGCATTGTTGTATTTTTATAGCTTTACTTGTATGCATAAGAATCCTTTTTAAAATAAATCATTGCAAACCAAGGTAGTGAGCTTGCATTAAATATCAAAGCTTTTAGTCCTTCAAGAAATCAGTAACCAATTTCTTTTCCCCATCATAAATTTGGGTTGTTCCATGCAGATGTAACATGCCAAAATCTACTCTGCTTATTTAAGACCACATGCCCAGCATGTTATGGCATCACAGGGGCACTAAACAATATTGAAAGTATATTTGTTGTTTAAAATGCTGTTTCAGTTTGAATGAATTGAACACTTGATGATGTAACATGCCAAAATCTTCTCTGCTCGTTTAAGATCACATGCCCACTGCCCAGCATGTTATGGCTTCACAGTGGCACTAAACAATATTGAAATTATATTTGTTGTTCAAAATGTGGTTTCAGTTTGAATGAATTGAACACTTGATGATGTCTTGATGATGTCTTGATGATGTAATTTTTCGGAAACCAGATCTGATTCTCGTTCTCTATAATTAACTGATTAATTATAAACGAAAATAAACTGATTTCTAACTAATTACGCAGGGGGGAAAAAACAGGAAATCATTCACACATTTGACACATGAATTTACCCTAGAAAAACCCAAAGGAGAAAACCAGCAAACTAATGATTTTATTAAGATAAAATCCTGGATTCCCGTCTTGGGATAATGGTCCACTGAGAAATAATACAAAGACAGAAAGATAGCCTATGACACCAATGGCCCACTGAGGAATAATACAAAGACAGAAAGATAGCCTATCACACCAAGATAGCCTATCGCACCTCAAGATAAATCCTTCGATCTTGCTGGCTGTTAATCCCTTTGCTGCTCCTTGGTCTTTTCCTCTAAACCTGCCCTTGCACACTTGGTTGAAAGTCTTTCTCCAACCAATCGATGAGATCTCACTCACTGTTGTGTCTTCTCCTCTCCTTGGGCTTAATTTTATAACATCTTAATGACCAAAACCCTGACCCTCAATCTCCGAAGTGATCAATGGCTGAGATTAGATCTCAAGCCTCAATTAAAATTAACGGTTGTGACTTAATCTTAAGTTCACTTTTAGTCATTAACCAACATTAAATTAATTGATGTGTTTTTCCCAAGTTAGACTTAGGGAAGATATACAGAAGTCACTTGCTCTCTCAAGCAAGTACGTAGTGAGGTAATCTAGACAACTCCCTTTTTGTATGCTCTCCTTTATGCTTTGCATTCACTTTGTACAAATTAATTTGTCGGTATGATGTGGAACCATAATTATCACATTTGAATTTAAATATGATAAGATATGAAAAGAAATTGGATTGAAAAAATTCAAGGTATATATTCCACTAATAAAAGACAAATAATTTCAATATATTAAAAAAATGTTATCACTGATGAATCAAAATTTTCATTACTTTAATAAGTCAAAAAATGTGAGTGCGTTTTTCAATCGTACAGGAATTGTGCTGTCCTCAAATAATCAATTTTTAAAACACAACAGAAATGGTTGATGAACTCATATACCTGTAAAACAAAGAAAAATATTTAATCATTTTCTAATTCAATAAATATTGAGTCATTTAGATTATATTTCTTGGTTCAATTAAGTTGATTACAGAACTGACACTTCACAACTGGCAGGAGTCCCACCAGGCTTGAACTGGAACCAAGAAGAGGCAAATTGGGTTGTTTGGCGGTTTGAAATGCTGTTCGATTGAACCACCTCGATATGCTGTTTGACTGAACAAACTTGAAACGTTGTTTGGCGGAACTGACTCTGATTTGAACATGGATTTATTCTCTTCTTTCACAATTTTGTCAGCTGCAAATCCAGAATTGGAGGATTATGGAGGCGTTTTACAATCACCAATGTTTGCAAGGAAAAATGGCTACTGCACCAGTGGCAAATTCAAGAATTAAAAGAGAATCCAAAGAATTTTTTTCAAAAAAAGGTCTAAGAAACAATCCGAAAAACGTTTTGACTATAAAAATGAAAACGGCTGTAGAAAACAGCATTTTTTGTTCCGTCCTCATTTCTAGGCCGTTTCCTCAGAAAAACTTGAACTCCCAATCCATTTCTGGTAACAGAGAAGCTAAGAACGCTGTTATATAGGATTAATCTACTGTCTATGATAGCTAATAGTTTTGTAGTGAGATGCAACAAATCCCATGAATCAGCCCTGGTCTTGAAGCCTCTGTACTACAAAAATATATGTAAATTTTTATTTCAAATGATAATGAAAATTGTTTCTGTTTAACAAAAAAGTATGTTATCAAGTTTGAGTATTTAGACTGCCATAGTGTCAGTGAAAATTTCACTGTTGATGACACTGGACCCATACTAAAACACTCAGGTGATATATCATAGGTTTTTAGTACTTGTAGGTAAATTTGCTTCTCAAACAAAAAGCCATTTATAAAATAAATAAAGTTTTATTTTCGCATAAATATTTCAAAAAATGCAATTAAACCATAAAATGAACAGGCATGTCTTAAATGCATAAATTTTAGAAACCTTCATCACATCATCTGTCTAAGGTGACTAGCAAGCTTTTAACCTGTCTTTGCATGAGTGTTTGCATGATTCATGTTTAATGAAATAACATATTAGGAAGCTTTCCTAAAGATATATGCCAAATACAAAATTGATCCATACTTCATCTCCTCGATCAGATGGCTAGTCATTACCGGATATGAAGGATCCTGTACTGCTATTGTCACATTTGAGCCAAAAACAAGCTGCCATAAAAGAAAATAGAAAACAGTTAGGAAAAGATGGTTGGTGTACATCTCAGAATACGCTTATCAACCAAAACCAGACTTTGTAATATGAGTGGACAGCAGAATCAGACAAAACCATAGTCCATAGAACATAAGAGATCTGAAATCTAGTAATCCTACATTACTAAATAAAGGCAAATTTTTTAAGTTGTATTTTCAAACATGAAATAAGCTGGATATTTATTTTAACATGGCTAAATACACAGAATTGATTGCCCATCAAACAGCTACATAAGCAGACACTACACAGGAGGAGACCAACTTATCATGCAGATAAAGCAAATTTAACATACCCTCCTATTTTCAGAAGTATACAATTCAAGCATATTCAGAGGTTCTGGACATAATAGACAAGCTTAAATGTTCAAGATACAATGTTTTCTCCATCATCATCAATAAATAGTATATACAAACCTTTTTTAAACTTTTCTAAAAATATAAAATACTTATGGTTCAAAAACAGAAGGGGGTAAAAAACTCATGAATGCAATTCAGAACATCCTCAACACAATCACTTGATCAAAAGAATTGTAAATGTTATGCAGAAAAATGGGAAATATTATTTGGTCTTTACAACCGACTGTACAAGACTGTTTGGCTCCACATTCTTCTAGAACTAAATATGAAAAAATTATAATCAATATATCTAAAGGGATGATAAGAGAAGGGCAAGTCCATCCCATTCCAGCAGATATTGCTCTCTCCGTGTTTTAATTGTGAACTCTCCTTTAAGACTACTTTAGCATAAGTGGCAGACATACAGGGGCAAGTCCATCCCATTTGTCCTTGTTAAAGAAATCTTAACTAGAAATCTTAACTACAGTCATTATTTTCTAATCCTCCAAGAATGACATGAATAAAGGGAATAGACCTCCATAAGAAACATGTAAAGAGGTGAATAAATCCCCCAATTTGATTGAAAATACCTGTTAATCTACAAAATCTAGATTCATGCTTAATATTTTAAGCCAGAAATCAGCAATAAATAAGTTTTTCTTATCCTTGAACACAAAATCAGACACTCAATGTTACCAAAAGATATTAATCAGTTCACAGTAATGCAGTTCATATTTCAACCACAATAATGAAAAGGCACTGAGATGCACCACATTTAGAGAAAGGGTAGACATGAGATGAATGGCAGGCTAATGTGTTTCCTTTTTATACTTGTTAAGAAACACACAAGCCATGGAAAGGAGAAGCAAGTTATATCAGTGTCTGTAATGTTACACAAGGGTCACTTCTCGTAACAGCACATTTGACCAGTGCCTTAATAGAGTCTGAGTCATATCCAAGAAGACCCAACTTTCTTTTCCATCTATCTGAAAACTTTGACACAGAAGCCTTGTCAAGTCATCTCTGTTATAGATAAGACTATTCACACAAGAAGTGTGGCTAAATCTTCCTCTCCACGTCCTGTTCATTCGTAATAGTAATAAACTGCAATCACGGTAACCAAGGAACCTTTCGAGAACATACTGTGTAAAGAAACATGTTATCCACTAAGTTGCACTTAGGGTATTTCCAGTGAGCCGCCAAAGTCTTGAACAAGCCAGTTGTTCATCATCAATGCTCAGAAGTTCTGTGGTTACATCAGGACCAGTTGTGATCCCGTTTTTAATAAAATGCATGTCCATACCCCTTGGGGATGTTGTAATAAAGTGTGCTAACATGGTCAATAATGTAACAGACTTGGCTTTCCTAGGACTTGGACATTGAATTGGTATTCCAAGGTGTTTTTTCCCTTGTTAAATTTCCATCTATCTGAAAACTTTGACACAGAAGCCTTGTCAAGTCATCTCTGTTATAGATAAGACTATTCACACAAGAAGTGTGGCTAAATCTTCCTCTGCACATCATGTTCATTCGCAATAGTAATAAACTACAATCATGGTAACCAAGGAACCTTTCATTCCTAGGACTTGGACATTGAATTGTTATTCCAAGGTGTCTTTCCCCTTGTTAATTATGCAATGCTGAATAAGCAATGTATAATTTTCGAGATTTTCACCACTCCTCCAAAGCTGGAATAGTTAATTAGATGTCCGAGCCTTAGGAAGTTATTAAAATCTATGGCTCCAAGTATATAAACATGCTAAACACTTCTAGAATTATTATGAACATTGCACTAGATCCCCCTTAGGTTTTTTTTCAATTCCAAGAAAAATATTTTTTCCCACAAACTTATGCCAGTTTTAATAGTTTAAATGGAAAAATTCAAATCATAATAAAAGCGTGGTTCGGAGTCTGATTTTGGCGTGGGGATGCTCATTTTCACACTCGAAGCGTCCTCTATACCATAGGACCAACTTTTCTTAGGCTTCAGGTGATCAAATTGTCACTTAGAAGCATCTTTCTTAAAGATGCGACAAAATGACAAATAAATGCTAAAAAAAGACAAAATGACACAAAGGACAAAAGTAAAAAGTCAAAGGGAACATGTTTAAGCATGATTCAATGGGGTGCCAATGTTGTCTCCTTTAGTGGCTGACCTCATCCCATGATTAAAGCGTCATTCTTAGAAATATTTTGGAGGCTAGTGAACAAATGCATAATTAAGATATGTGCATTCCTCTTCTTAGTTGGCGACTTGGTTACTTGGCACGTGATTGATGGTTTGGTAGTGGCTTGGTTTAAAAAAGTGAATCCCTCTCATATCTCAAGTTGACGCCCCATTTCACTCCACATTAAAGATACGCTCCCTTCATTTGTCTCACGTATTGGTTATGTGGCGACTTCACTTGGAGTTTGTAGTTGATTATGGAGAGGTGGCACGCCTTCCTTTGAGGTAGCGCCTACCTCTTTTTGTTAACTCAAACATATCCCACGAATTACTCAATGAAACTCAAGCTTACTCGTCCTCTCTCTTGAGTTGATGGTTTCCCCCCCCAGGGCTTGTAACTTCTATAAAAGTGTGGCCTTCTTCCTCATTCCAGATGGATGGAAGGAACTTCTACCTGTTCTAATGTTGTTGCTATTTTGAATAATAAAGTTGAAGACTTTGGAGGTCTACCTTGTGCCATTGGATGAATGCTTGTTTTATGAGGTGATATTGTAAAGCTTTGATTTCCTTTGTTTAATTTGTTGGTGGAACTAGCTTAGAAGGCTATTTTAAAGCACATATAATAAGCATTAATAGTTGTTAATTTGCTTGCTCGTGTTTTGTTTTGAGAAGTAGGAGAGTAGCCAACTATATTCAGTTGTATTGAGGCTCTATTTTGTTTCTTGTTTCAAACACACTAGATCTAATCTTCTTTATGCAAGAGTTTTCTCAGTTTTGCAGATCACAAGATTCGAAGGAGGATTGGAACTCAGTAGTCTCTTCTCTTTTCTTAGGCATTTTTAAAAGACTAATTCTATAGTTGCAGGGTTTCCAAAGTCTTGGTTGCTGCAAAGTATGGGCTCGAGTATGCAACAGATCATAAGATTAACCTACATGGTTATGTTGATTCGGATTGGGCAGGCAGTGCCACGGTCAGGAAGAGCACTTTAGGATGTTGCTTCAATTTGGGATCCGAGGTGATCTCTTGGTTTAGCAAAAAGTGGTCAAGTGTGGCACTGAGTACAACCAAAGCAAAGTACATTGCAGCTTGTTCGGCTAGTTGTGAGGCAGTATGGCTTCGAAAGCTACTGTCATATTTGTTTGATCTCGAGTTAGAGGCGACTTATAACTTCTATGACAACCAAAGTTGTGTAAAATTGTTTGATAACCTGGTGTTCCATGACAAGTCGAAGCACATTGAGATCAAGTATCACTATATCCGGGATATGGTGCAGAGAGGAGCAGTGAAGCTCCAGTACATAGCGACGGACGAGCAGACAGTCGATGTTCTGACAAAGCCTCTGGCGAGAGTGAAGTTTGAGTACTTCAGGGACAAGCTTGGAGTTGTGTAGATTGGTGTCCATCGCGAGAAGGAGTGTTGAAGTCCTAGATGGTGCTAGGCCTGCATTCAGTATGAAACAGGACTGACCCTGCAAAGAGACGCATCCAGTATAAACGGGACTAGCTCTATGAAGTCCTAGATTGGATCTAGGCCTACATTCAGTATGAAACGAGACTGACACTACAAAGATTCGCATTCAGTATGAAACAAGACTGACCATGCGACAACATTTAGTATGAAACAAAACTAACACTACAAAGATATGCATTCAGTATGAAACAGGACTGACCCTGCGAAGGCATTTAGTATGAAATGGGACTGACACTACAGAGGTCCACATTCAATATGAAACAGGACTGACTCTGCGGAGGCATCCAGTATGAAAAAGGCCTGGCACTGCAAAGATCTGCATTCAGTATGAAACAAGACTGACCCTACGAAGGCATCCAGTATGAAAAATGACTGGCACTGTGGACATGTACATCCAGCATGAAAAAGGGTTGGCACTATACAGATATGTTGATGAAGCCCTAGATAGGATCTAGGCCTACATCGAACTTGGAAAAGGGTTGGCTTTGTAGAACTTTTGAGGACAGATAGATTTGAGAAATGTCATGAGTCAATGGTCGACAAGATGAGAATTGATGCAGCAGTGATGATGATGATCCAGTGATGATGATCCAACGACGACGATCCAACGATGATGGTCCAGCAATGATGATCCAATGATAATGACGATGTCCAAAGACTGTGTCCATTTGTGATGATGACTGGGTCAAAGAATACCTTCCTAGTTAAGAGGGAGTGTTGTTGAAAATGTAACTTTGAAAGATATTCTTTTGTATATTATTATTGTATTTTATTGTACCTCTGTGGGAGATGTTTTTCCTCTATTCGAGGATGTTATTATTGTATTTGGTTATGCTAGAATATCAAGGTAAAACCTCTGTTGTAAGTTGGGGTAATAGTCCCAAAAGAAATATTGTAAAATGTATTTTGAGTCTCCCAAGAGGGAAGTCGGCCCTGTTAGGTTAAGAAGTCGGACCAGTTAGGGTTGTGGGTCAGTCACATGTAAAGTATAAATAGGGAGGCGCTCAACCTCATTTGGACACACAACACACAAGCAAGTTCTCTCAAGAGAGAGAAAGACAAGTGCACTGGTGAAGAAGAAGAAGAAGTTGTTAAAGACATCTTAGCTTTGGGTATTCTATCTTGGTTTGACATTGTACTAAATGACGAAACTATTCTGAAGAAGTTGCATGGTTTTCTCCTTTATGGTTTCCCTGAGGAAAATCTTTGTGTACTTGTGTATTGTTGTGCTTGTCTATCTTTCAATTTAAAGATCTAACATAATTGAATTAAAATACAAACTCTAACACGTTGTCACTTATGTAAGTCTGCAGAGGAATCTGGTTTCCATCTTTTTGTTCAGTGCTCTTTTGCTAAGGAGGTTTGGCAGCTGGTGGATATTCTCTGAGGGTGCACTGTTCGATTGTGCGGTGATTCTGTGGAGAGTTGTTTTCAAAACTTCTTTCGATGTAGACTAACAGCTCCATTAGAGTTCTTCCTATTTTGGTTTCCATGGGTTTATGGCTTGCAAGGAATGTTGTTATTTTCAGAGAAAAATCCATTCCTTGTGTCCAGGTGGTGTTTCAATTTATGGCTTTATTTGACTTTTATAAGCCGGTTTTTAAGCCTAAACAGCCTGGTCCCTTGGTTCCTCATGGTATTGCTGCTGGAAACCCTTGGGCATTTTTTAAATGTGCTAGTCAAGATCATAATCAAATTGGTGGTTTTAAATTTGTTATTTTCTAAGTTACCAAGATACGGATACGGATTCACTAGATTTTTTAAAACCCAGGATCCGGATACGGATTCACTAGATTCTTTAAAACCCGCGATCCGGATACAGATTCGGATCCGAATACGGATTCGCTAGATTTTTTAAAACCCGGGATCCAGATACAGCGGGGAAACGTCAAGTACAAACAAATATAAAAATATTTTTATAATAAATAGAAAAATAGAATGAAAAANAGTTATTGCCAAAAAAGAGAGTTCATGTACCATAACTGATAATTTGATAAGTTGTGATATTGATAATTTTAAAGACCATTTCAGCATGAACTTGAAGCATGTCATAATAGTGTTTTTGTGAGC
Organism: Pseudotsuga menziesii; assembly: GCA_001517045.1. Taxonomy (NCBI): domain Eukaryota; kingdom Viridiplantae; phylum Streptophyta; class Pinopsida; order Pinales; family Pinaceae; genus Pseudotsuga; species Pseudotsuga menziesii. The sequence goes on along the minus strand of LPNX010723098.1, from coordinate 208,940 downwards.
CACATCCACATGTCCCTATCAGGAGGGAATAAAGTGGTTTTCTTGAACGCTATGTCAAGACTACAGAACGATGTAGGTGAAGTGAGCAACAACATAGTACATAAAGATAGATCAGCCCTTGACAACAGACTTGACCATAAAAATATATCAAATAAAAACGTTGAGAGCAGACCTTGATATTGATATATCAGAGTTCAAGGGCATATCTTGACATAAAGATACATCAAACCTTGAGCAGGAATGGGGTTTACACTTTTAGCCATTAGGTGTTTAGGTTTTTTTAAGTTTTTCATTAAAAAATAATTTTTGGGGGGGATCAATGGGTCATAGAAGCACCAGAAGTTGCAAGATCCATTTGAAAATTTCAGGAATTGTTTGATTTTTCACAGGATCCGTTTGAAAATTTCAGGATTTTTTTTATTTTTCACAAGATCCATTTCATGGGACCAGGATACTTTTCCTTTTGCAAGGGATACATTTCCATGGTGGATCCGAGGGGGATCCGATCCAGATACGTATCGGATCCGTGGATCTGTGGATCCTACACACTGGGGTGGTGAATCCAGTAACACAGGTTATTTTCTTGGATGATCAATGTCTCTTCAAAGGAGCTAGGGGTTTTGAAGCAGGGACAAACAATTTGGCAGGGTTTAAGGCTCTCTTTTTTCTTCTGAAAGTTGCTTTCCGGATGTCTTTGCTCAGGCTGCAAGTTTTTGGAGATTCTGAACTGGTGGTTAAGTGGTCTGCTGGGCAGGCCATGGTTTGTCAAGTCGGTTTGGTCTATTTGGTGGAGCAGCTACAGGTGGTTCGTGGTCTGTTTCAGGCTCTATCTATTCAACATGTTAGAAGGGTTTTTGACGCAGAGGCTGATTCTTTGTCTAAGAGAGGGCTGCTTCATCCAGGGGCCTATACTTAGAAGAATTTCAAGGGGGGACACTTGTTAATGTTCAGGTTATCAACTTATCCCTTTTTCAGAGTTAGGATCTGGTCTTATGGTTCTTACTTCCAGTTTCAATTGCCTATTATGGCTATATAGCCTACAGGACTTTTGGCAGTTTTTGGCAGAATACTTAGTTTAAGATCCGAGACTCCTCTTTTTGCTATTGCCTTTGAGGCACTGAAGATCGTATTTTTGTTTATATTTTTTTCTGGGAAAAAAAACACACACACATCCACTTCAATACACACAGGCTTCACACATGCCCGCCATGGCTTTCACTTCTAATTTTCATCTGCACAATCACTCTCTAATGGGGGTATCGCCAAGTTGTCAAAGATGCTCCTACATCAAAGAACATCTACAGATTGCACATAGTTGCAACAAACAGTTTCCATAATGTGTCTATCACATTATATATTGCACACAGTTACCCTTGTTAAGAACCCAAAAATACTGAAAGATATCTTATGGATACTCTGTAAAACACTCGCATGTATCAACAAACAAATATTAGGTGGAGAAAAGAACATAGGCTACCATAAAGTTTAACCACCTGAAGACGGGAAATATCACATTTTGCCCCATCAGAAACAAAGATTTCGGTATCCTTTATGCCAAAATCTTCATAATATGTCCTTGATAAAGCAGTCCTAAGAGCCTGCATATACCACCACATAAATGAATAAGCATCTGTTGATAATCGATAGATACCAAAGTAATTAAAAAATCTGAGGCACAAAAGAAAACGTTTATAACCAAGCAAAAATATGAAAAAAAATAGGATTAATAAAATGTCTTGCTATCCAGTATAGATGTGATATATTTTATTTCTTTTAGTAACCTGTCTGATACTGCTAGTTGGGTCCCACTGCAAATTTTACTTTCCTGTTTTGCACTTTCCAATGATATATGTGTTTGCACACAGAATCCCTTGTTTCATGCATCCTACATGTCTGAAAATACAAGGACTCAACCCCAAGGTATTCTAGGTAGGATCTGTTTTCGAGTCTTTTTCTTCTGTATCATTTTCATTCACAGGTGCATTAGTGGAAGCCATACATGTTACAGCCTCCTATATTAAGGAAAGTCTCTCTTTGGGCCTTCGCATGTTGCAGATGGCAAATAGTGTTATGAAACAAAGTTTGGACTTGGAAAAGAGTCCCCATAAACTTAAGAAGAGTCCCACATAAAGGGCCTAGCAAAGATTAAAGAAATATATAAAAAAGACAAGCTTAATAAGAACAAAACACACTTCCAGAGCCTAATAAGGACAAAAGAGAGTCTTTCCCATAGGAAATATCCTAGTGTTGCATAAGCAGGAATTAAAAGTTTTGGATGTCAATTGACTGGACAATCCTCCAAAAGAAATCAAAGGCTATTCTGGGCCTATAAATATCCTCAAAAGGGTCATCTCAAAGATATGAAAGGCTATGGATGAAGACACGGGTTGCTAAAATACATGTGCACCTGGAAATTAAGACACTTTCACAATCCAGTGGAGAAAATATGGACTCAATGTGGATTGTAAAATGATAACGATTTGCAGTGTATAGATTTAAAATAGACTGTGAAAATCAGACAAAAGAACCTGATCTCCAGGTTTCAATACAAAAAATTGCCGACTATAAAGCTGGTGAAAATCCAAAGGGATCCCTAACAATGTTGAGAATGAGCGCCAGATTAGCAGAAATATGGGAGACTTGTATCAATAATCTCAGAATAAATGTGCACTCAGATTGGACTTTGGAGGTCTTTAATAATGGGTTAGCCTCTTATGTTGAGTCGAGAAACAGTTGTCAACAAACATAAAATACTACAAACATGACTATTACAAATCTGACCACTCAAATATATGTCTACTAACATAAAATGCTAACAATCTAACTAACAGAAAATCTCATCATGTGCTCATTACTTGCGTAATCTTGGAATTGAACAAGGCACAGGAAACAGAGGAACATGAAATACAGTAAGCTTCAAAATATTGATTACTGATTAATTTGGATGACATGGCTTGCCTAATAAAAGAAACATCAGTCGTTACAATTAATATTATCTTGCAAGAATCGAAAAGGTAGGTTATGTTGCAAGTACTTCTAAAAACTGGCTTTCTTTGGTGTGATCTAGTTTGGCCAAATATGTGAGCATGCCATTAAAGAAGCCATAAATTCTTGTATGTTCCAAGATGGGCAGTTTCCTTCACTCGATGAATACATATCTGTTTACTGCAGGTAATCCTTCAGATAGATTGTGTCTCATTAAGCCTTTTGACATCGTTTTTTCAACCTTGCATTGTACCATCCTTGAACAGTAGAGACCTGTTCAATGCACCTTCAAAACCCAGACAATCTAAAACAAAATGACACTAGCAAGGGTAAGGAATTAGCTTCCTTATGTTTATCTTGTACATTTAAATTGGCTTGAACCTACTAGTTACTAATTCCTGCAAACTGCTAGCTTTCTCATTAATGTGCAGTTGAATTAAGGAAATCCAAAAACAAGTTTGCATGTTTTCAAAAAATATCATGTTTGCCTAAAAGTTACATTTCACACATAAATGAAATGAAAAGACTTTATATTAATGTCCACTCGTAACCAAAGAAAGGTCAATGGGACTCCAGTGTAAAGTCGGTACAAATCAAAAAAGAAGAAATGCCTAGCACATCTCCTAATAAAGTAACAATATCAAGTAAAAAGTTAAAAACAGTGCAAGACAAAATGAAGAGTTTAACGAATAAAGGAAAAATAAAACCAAAAAGATGTAATTACATTAAGTCAATATTCACACTCATACAAAGCACTACAGATAAATTTATGATGAATCTGCAGTTAGAACTAACACGGATCTAAAGCATGATCAATGAGCTTCATACCTTTTCACCTTGTTCTGCTCCATATCCACTATAACCCTCTCTTGTCGATAAAGCTTGCGCATGCTGCAAGGTAAAGCATGACCAAATGCCAAAATTAGTACTCTTTATGATTTGATTTCGGTCCATTATAAGAGTTAACGAATTCTCCTTACAGCGTCTATGCATACAGACACATAGACAAGCGAGCATATACCAGAAGTGAAAGCACACTGAAAAGGAATTTATAGATACAAATGCATGATCCTACCTGCAGAACTCATAAAAGATCTTATCAAGAATTCATAGCTATTATGAGAAATGTAAGAAGGAATTTATATATACAAATGCATGATCCTATTTGCAGAACTCATAAAAGATCTTATCAAGAAATCATAGGTATTATGAGATATGTAGGGAAGTTAAAATTTCTACAGATTAAAGTATGATGCAAACTCAAATAATAAACTTCAGATAAATCTTGGTAAAAGCTTTGCAGAATATCTCCTAATAAAATCATGAAAGAAACAACACAAACAGCCATAAGAAGAAGCAGAAGAATGCCAAGAAACCACAAAAGGAAATAATAAAAATTGAAATGACATTTTACCATTCATGACTACCAGTGCTTACCAGAGGCTAAAGATTGCCTTGAGAATCTTTTTATGGGCTAATAACTCTAGAGACAAAGACTTATGTAGAGTTAACTGGGAGATACGTGTTGTAACCGTAGAAACAGGGTGGGAAAAGGGACCATTAAAACCCAGATTCCGGCTCAAGGCCTTTCTGCTAACTGAGTGATTCGTGCTGTGGAAGGAAAAGAAGCTTGGAAGGTGCTGTTTATGAATTGTATAAACATCAGGAGCACCACTCAGTAAGAAATCCTGGCAAGGCCTTAAGTTTGAGACTCGTATCGTCACCCCAACCATGGTTAAGAGCAAATGTATATTAATTGCTCAGAGTATTTGGAAGTCTTGCAAAGCAGTTAAGCCTTTCCTCAGCTGAAGAGGAGAGATCCCTTGGGTTTGGCGTCTTGTCCAGTGGTCATCCTTTGTGGTGGTCCAGTATTTTCCTATATGAGGGCAAAACCTTGGCCAAGAACAACCAGTTCTCAGTCCCTGGAATCTTCAAAAAGGGCACCAACCTTGTCAAGGATATCTTCAACTCCCAGGGCAGAGATTGGGTACCATGGCCTGATATTAAAGCAAGATTTCAACTTGCCAACCCAAACAGACTCATTCTATACAGGGTTAAGGATCCCTGCTTCACTTTTTATCAAAATCGATCTACCCCAGTCGTGGTGGAAAGACTGGAAGTGGAACCCAGTGGAAGAACTGGAATTGGAACAAGTCAAAGGCCTTTGTTAAATACAAGCCTACTGATCGCTATAAGTGGCTCTATCAAAAGTTTATTTTGGGTGGTAGACTGAAAAAGTTATACAGGCTGAAACGAAAACTGAAGACATGGTTGTTTAGGATTTGCAGGCACTGGAATTCCTTGGTGGAAACTTGGAAAGCATCTTTTGCCTGGTCACTTATTATGGGGGGGCTACCTATTAGTAGGATATTCACTCACCTAGGTGTCTTACAACTTACAAATTACACCCCAAATGTTTTTGTGTGGTAGAACTCAAACTCTCAAACACCCTTTCTGGTTTTGTCCCTTTGCTATGACTGCCTGGGATTGAGTTCTCCTTTGTAGTCAGTTCCTCCTTATGTCCATTACCTGGAAAGCAGCATTGCTGGGGGATACACTCTCCTGGGTTGTGGAGTTTATTTTGGGTGGGAGAGTGAAAAAGTTATAGAGGTTGAAGTCAAAACTGAAGACATGGTTGTTTAAGATTTGCAACCTCTGGAAGGCGTTGTGCAAACTTAAAAAGCATATTTTGCCTGGTCACTTGTTATGGGAGGGCTACCTATTAGTAGGAGATTGACTCACCTAGGTGTGTTAAAGTTTACAGCCCAAATGTTTTTGTGAGGTAGAACTAAAATATTCGCACCTTTTATGATTTTGCCCCTTTGCTAAGACTGCCTAGGATTGAGTTGTCTCCTTCGTAATCCGTTCTTCTCTATGTCCATTACCTGGAAAGCAGCATTGCTGGGGGTTACACCCCATGGGTTGTGGAGTTTTAAGCAACATTGCAGTTCATTAGAGTACAAGTGATCTTTCTCGTATGAAAGAAGAGTAATGATGCTTTATTTAATACTAGCCAATCTGCTAGAAATTTTGCATGGCATGAAAACTCACTAAGCCATGCAAATCTGTACATGGAGATCTTGGTCCAAGTTGTAACGTCCACTTTTAAGATATCGATTCCATATGAAATGTTAGTCATATAAGGTCTATGAATTGTTGTTCTTATATTGATTACTCATGAATCACAACTTGTGGCCTTGTGTGAGGATGGCTCAATTGGCAGTATTAAGATGACATTTTTCTGATGAAGCATAGTTATACTCAGACATTAGAAAACATGTTAGTGAAATTATTGTGCTATATTTGTTATTGGTTTATACATGTGAAATTTATGATGACACGTGAATTTGAACTAATGTGTTCAAGGAATTGATTAGTTCAATTGCTATTTGATTTTTATTAGATCAATACTGACGATTGGATACTGGTGACGGCATGTACCACGAGAACATGCTTGGGACTTGTTTCTACAACACGCATATCAATACCATTTTACCTTCATGAGGGCCCACAATCACTAAGGAGTTTAGAACTAACTTGCCACATGGGTCGGAACAAGAGTATGACCAAAGTTACATATATCGTGACAGCAAATATATCGCCGAGGGTCCGGAATGTAACTTATCGGCAACAACAGCAAAAATATCGAAAAATATCAGCAAATGTCACAAAGCATCAAAAAAATACAAAAATAACCATTTTTTTCAAAAAATTTAACATCTAAAGCAACAAAACAACATCAAATAAACACATTGCTACATAAATATGAAAATACAACTAATATATAAGATGAATAAGATGTCAAATGGTGGATCATGATCACATATCGACTATAAACTGAAAATACTGATATATGTTCCTAATGGAATGATACAAAATCACATCAAATGATCAAAATAAATGTTTCTCAAGAGATGAATCATCATGACTCATGAGACATCTAGATACTACATAGTACAATGATAAATAGTAGAAATCATCGATCCCCTCTACCCCTTTTATAGGCAAGGGGTACCACTCTTCCTCTGGAAGCAGTAGGGGGTCCTATAGGTGCTTTGGATGAGTTAGGCGTCAAATTGGAAGCTCCAACTACTCGGGCTATGGTGGAAGGTAATAGGGTTGAGGTGGAAACCAATGTGAGTTATCTCCTCCCATAACTGCATATCATAAAACCCTAGATGCAAGTGTAAATAGTGCCAACGTGGACTTGGGGGAGGCTAACGAGGCCTTTCCTGCCCAAGCTTAAACCACCGCCTATGCCGTCACAAGGAGACTTAAATGTCACGGGAGACGTGGCTGATTCTCGGTTAATCGACGGGACTAGGCCGTCTTATCACTGCTCAGGCACCATTAATAAACCTCTTGGTTGCCCAAATTCGCACAAGCAACATTCAATTTGGAGGATGTCGACTGTTGGGTTTTACCTGATTTGGATGATGTCGACTGTTGGGTTTTACTTGATCTTCATTGCTGCTCTGCGTTCCACAGAGGCTCTCCACTGCCCTGTTTGCCATTGTTGCTCGACGTTCCAGTGCTACACTCCGCTCTGTGTTCCACCTTCACGCTCGATTGTTGCTTCCCACTGTCTAGGTCCGCCATACCAGAACCCAGCACAGGTTTGCCTTTACCCTGCTCTGCTCCTTGCAATCCTTCAACCATGCCGAGAAGAAAAAGAGGCACTCCACGCAGGGGGCACGGCCGTAATGCACGCTCAGAAGGCCAATTACCTCTCTCGGCCCAAGCCAATAGCAACGGCTTTGACTTGGAAATTACGGAGGAAGTGCAGAGACTTGTTTCGGATTGGGAGGATGAATTGTCCGGGGCACTTGGTGTAGTTGGACGAATAGTGGAGCGCTGACAGAACTACTGGGTCTTTAAAAATTTGCTCACGCACCTGGTCCTCAGATCCTACCCTCCGGTTCCTCCTCCCCCAGTGCCTTCTGTTCAACCCTCGTCGGCTCCTCAAGCGGTCGCTCCACCTGGCCCTCAAGTTGTTGCACCTCAAGCTCCTCTTGCCCCAGCCACCACTTCACCCTGCTCCATCCCCCCTCCTCATTGTCGACCATCCTCCATCTTTGCATGCAAGTTCACGTATAACCCGATCGTTTCGAAAAAGACCTCTCCACTACCCATCAAAAAACCACCTGCAGGAACCGTGGAGGAAGAGAACAACTCCAGCCACGAAGATATGGCGACAGCCAGTGGAAGTTTGGCGACATCATCAGACAAGCCTACACAACCAGCATCCCCGAGCTACACTTGTCCTATCGAGGAGGAACCATGGCAAAAACCATGAACAGTGGCAGCCACGGCTACGTGTACATCTGTCTGCATGCAACATGGTTCACGTTCAGGGCTCTTCTTGGCCACGTGCTACTCAATTTGCAAATGTCAGGTTTTTTGTCTTTTTGTTCTCTGCACTGTTAACTGGATGGCTTTTTGCCTTTTCCTCCAAGAACCACGGAGGTTTTTTGTTCATGCTTATTGGAAGGCCTATTTTCCCTCTGGGAGGGAGGGTCATATGGACCTGATTTCCTTCCCAAAGGGAGGGCCTAGTACTTCTCTGAAACTCTATATCTGCTCCACCTGAGCAAGATAGTCTGTCTCTCTGTATGTACCACTATTTTCTTCTTTTTTAATAGAATAGCTCTCAACTTACAAAAAAAAAACTGCATTTCATAAAAAATATTGCCTATATAGGGATCCTATTCATCAATAACATCCTATGCCCCCCTCCTCTAGGCTCTAGCCCCTGCCTCTACCTCGAATCTCGAAGTTGATCCTCCAATGGCATTAGTCAACACTCTACAATTTTGATGAAACTTCCCATGCTTAATGAATGAAGGTTACATTTTTATTAAGGTCGTGATATAAGATTTCAACAGTCAATGCCACCAACATCAAGGTACATAGAGGGGTTGATGTGCTTGATTAAATGCCAATCCCATACCCTCATACTTGATAAAATCCAGTGGAATCGTTGCAATCTTGAAATCATGAAAACTATTAAGTCTGTTGAACTCTGAATGAGATCTAAAATTCTACTTTTTGCATATGAAGTCTGATGAGGTTGGAACCACTCTCAAACATCCCGAAACAATTAATGGTAATGTTAAAAATTTAAGTAAAAAGATAGAAAATGAAAGTTATGGAGAATGTCACTTTTACTTTAAGAATTTAATATTACCATTTATTACTTTAAGAATTTAATATCTCTAGTTTTAACAACACTGCCAAAAACTTAACCCGTGGATTTATTTCCCAAATTCCATGTAATTTTTTTAGCGGGGCGATATTTTCCAAAATATCGCGATATATTCCCAATATAACACGACACATTCAATATATCGCGATATATTCAAAATGTCATAAATGTCACGATTTTTTAGTGGCGATATATCGCCAAGGGGAATGACTCATGATATATCGCGTTATGGGCAATAAATCGCCGATATGTGTAACTATGAGTGTGACAAAACCTTCAATCCTTCACCACTTTCCCTTCATATTAATGAGTATGGCATCCATACTCTGCTTGAATTATACATGAGTTATATATTAATAAATGTTATGATAAGCATGTGTAATCTTTGTGGGGTGGAAAAATACTTGATTAAATAATGAATATTAATAGAATATTAAAAGACTGAAACACATCAATCTTTCTAAATATTTACACAGTGACACTCCAGAATTCTTAACACAAAAAATATATATAATATATATAGGTTATTATTCTGTAATATAAATAATATGTTATAAAAGGATATATGTTTATGTATAGTGGATTAAAATGATATTTCAATAGTATTTTCTAAATATATAAATTATAATTTATAGTATGGTGCAAATTATATTATGTAATTTGGATATTAATAGAATACACACACACACATAAAATTCATTTTTCACTATTGCATGGTGTATTGCATGGTGGGGGTGATGTGTCAAGAAGGGAAGACATGAAAATATCATATGAAGGGGAAGGTAAGAGGGAAGGGGGTATTTTTCCTCTTTTCTTGCACTCTCTGGATTCAGGTAGTTGATAGTTTACGCTGGTAGTTTGCTGCAGAGTCTGGAGTACTGTTTGGGGTTCTGCTTGAATGTTTGGAGTTCTTGCATATGCATTGTTATTTTGCTCGATCCTTCATCATATATGATAATATGATTGTTAAGACTGGTGAAAGGTAGGAGGTTATGGGCTCGGGGGAGGCTGGGAGGTGAGTCCGCCTGTTCCCCACAGACCCATGCACAGCTGGAAAATTCTACAGGATACCATTTATCAAGTTACTCTTCTTCATGTTTTATATGTAAATTTTTATCTTCCGTAATTATTATTTCATAATTTCTCCACAATTTGCAATACAACTGTAATGATTAATCACATGAAAGATTTGTTCCTTTCCTATCTTACTAGGATAATTATGCACCCGTAATGGCTCTGACACAAGTGCAACAGGTTGAGCCGTAAGTGGCCCACCTGAGACAACTATTGGACTTTTGGGGAGGCACCCTCTGTACTATGAACATGTAACCTCTAGGTGTTTCTCCTAGCCATTCAGTTCGCTTCAAACAGTCGAAGCAATCCAAGCACAGTTCATGGCATCAAGGTAGTCATGACTTAAAAAGAGCAGAAGGAGTGTTGATAGTAGATGCAGCTGGCCACCCCCACAGGCACAACGGCATGACAGGTTTTCTATACTGGCTCTGACTATCTCGAAGGCCAAGAAGCCTCCTGTGCCTTGCAGCAATGGATGGGAACCAATATTTACTGATCTTGAACCTGCTATAGATGCTTGGGGAGTGGGGACCAACACTCAAGGACCACAAAGTTGGTCTTATCTTGACAGCTGTTTAAACTTTAAACATGTCTGAGTTCATATGTTATTGATAGGGATTCAACAGTTCAACTGATGAACTGTTTATTATTTCATGTTCTGAACCTTATTTCTTTTCAAATTACACCCATGGGGGCATTGGCTAGGTTAATGGCTTGGTTTGCTTTATAAACTCATGCAGGTTTGATTTTTGCTGGTGCTAGTGGTGGTTGCATTTGCAGCCCTTTTTGTATAAAATGTGAAAGTACACTTATCATTACTGTTTATTTTATAGTTGAAGGAAGCATTTTATTAAAAAAAATGGTGGAGCATCTTTCTTTTGAAGGAATTGCAAGAATCATTCAATCCTTGTGTCATGACCATAGATTGTTTGCAAGGTTGACAAAAATGTTGATGAACATTATTCATGTTTTCCCACAAATAATTGATGCAATGTTTGATTTTTATATGCTTGTCAACTCCAACCCTTTTAGGATTTTCTTTGCTTCTTTATTCGATCTTGCCTTCAATATTGGCCATCAAGTTAACAAAATTTGAAGATATGAACGTCAGATGTTCTAGTGGGTCCTCATGCATCTGTCCTGCCTAGATTGAAGAATGAATAGTCTCAACAACTGAACTGTTCTAGGCTAATTTTTATTGAATAAGGATAGGTTTAACCTGTTTTGCTAATTAACCATTATTTTCCAGCATTTTATCTTCAGATTATACTAAATTTATTTTATCATTGCTATCATGATGTTATACTTTTCTCAAAATATCATGATGTTATACTTTTCTTGGAATTGAGATTTACCAGAAAGCAAAGATTCAATCCACATGAAGAACATTATGCAGAGAAGTTATTGACTATGCAGTGACTGTCTGCATGTTACTTCTAAGTTCTAACTCTACCATGGTATTTATTGTGCAGAGGAATCTGAAACAAAACAGATAAATGGACAGACATGAACAGAAACTGATGCACATGGAAAAACAGTGCCCAAAAGGAAGTTAATATCTAAATTACTTATATAAAAACTTGCATCATACTATCTCAAGAATGTCCTTATTGACCTGATGGATGAAGACTGCTGTTCGTTTTAGACTAACCAAGAAATACCTGTGCCATTGCTGAAGTTATAACTTCTGGAATTGGTTCAGTTGTATCTCCGATTCCAAGGCTTATGACTTTTGCATCTGGGTATTTTTGCATATGTGTTGAACGTCTTCTTCCAATCTGATTTGGAAATTGAAATGTTGATCAGAGATGTGCTATACAATCCCAGCTCAAACATATATTACATAGAAAAGAACATAGTGAATAATCCCCCCAAGTCAGTCTAGACAGTATCTTGACAATTAATTATCCATACAGCTTAAAGCTCGTCTAAGATAGTTAGAGAAGTTCTGCATGTAGAAAAATGAGAATATGTAATGTTTGCCAACGCATGTAAATTAAGACAGCTAGCAACCAATTTGTAATACTTCAACTCTTTAGGCACTCGATCCTACAGATTATAATAATAAAAGGGGAAAATTTTACCCGACAAACCTGAGAATAGTGAAAGACTAACCTCTGGAAAGAGATAACCTGCTTGTAATTTGGCAATATTTCCATTACGCTGCACCTTTGTGGTGTAAACTGCAACCACTTAACATCATCAGTAAACATGTATAGATTTTATTATAGTAGACATCAATTTGTATCGTTCTTGATGAATTTTGTGTTCATATCAAATTTATACTCCTATCTTTCTACTCCTGAATTTATACCCCTATCTTTGCCCACTCTCTTGGCTAATCGCTTGACTGGATGCCAAATTTCATGTCTACAGCAGCCAATTAACAAAGATGAATATGTTTTATTAAAAAAGAGATTTAACTGTAGTTATCTTTTTCAAAAGTGAATGAACTGAGATCTGTGAATATGCTATAACATACAAAAAGATCAAAGAAAACGGCAGAAAGATACCAGTCTTCTCCATGGGTTCTGCAATAAATCTGATCAATCCACTTCTTTTGCAAATGAGAGATGCCTTTGCTGAGTTAGTCACAGGACTGCCAAACAAGACATGGAGGAATTTATTCAAATTTCAGCAGCAACGGTACAATTTAGTTCTTTCTATCATTGTTGAATTTAAGTAATTAAACTTTAGCAGCCAGTCTAGTGTAACTCACCAAACTGTCAGAATCACATTGGATAATTTGAAAAATATATTATACACAGACAGCTGTAAGATCTCTATGAGGTCCTCAGAAAAAAAAAGAACTCAGGCAACAGTTGAACAAGACAAACTTAGCAAATCTAGATTTATCTTTAACACATCGATGTCAGAGATAACAGGCCAGGTACTACACAAGTTCTGTGGGTCACCATTTGAGCAACCATGAACTGACACCAAAAGCAAAACAATGTAATTGGATACCAACTTTACACCCCAACAGCCATATTAAGTCGTGATTAGCTATTAATCATTTTGGGATCATAAAAAACACTTCCCTCATGTGATGGAACAAAGAAGATGCCTGGGCACTACAATTCAAACTGTGAGGTTCTTCAATCTGGAGGTAGATCAGAAAATCCTTCAGTGTTATTCAGAGTAAAATCTCCTGGCATCCAGGAAATGGAAAGAGTATGCAACTGTCAGAGGACAAGCTAGATCAGAAATTCCTTCATCATTAATCAGAAGAGAATTTCCTAGCATCCAAAATATGGAAAGAGTATTCAACCCAACTGCGGAAGGACAGAATTCTTGCTCACCCAACCAACCCAGTAATCCAAGAGGGAGAAGATTTTTTCGTCATAAAAACTATTCCAGAACACCAAACATAGCATTAATGACTTTGTTATCCTGTTAATTATCTCACACATGTACCCACACAACACGTCCCACAGAGGAGGGCAAGGCCGAGCAAAAACACATGCATCCCATAACAAAACAACCATCATGGCAGTGGGAGCTCTTTATTCTGGGGCAGATCAGAAATTCCCTAAGCATTATTTAGAATGGAATCTCCTGGCATCCAGGAGATGGAAAGAGTATCCAATTATCATGGCAGTGGGGGCTCTTTAATCTGGGATAGATCAGAAATTGCCTCAGCATTATTTAAAATAGAATCTCCTGGCATCTAGGAGATGGAAATAGTATCCAATTATCAGAGAAAAAAGTAGATCAGGAATTCATTCATTATTAGTTGGAAGAGGAACTCCTGGCATACAGGAGATGGAAAGAGTATCCCACTGTGGGATGACAGAATTCTTTCTCAACCAGCCTTGCAAGAGGGAAGAGATTTTAAAATTGTAGAAAGTATTTCAGGACATCAATCATTGTGTGCTGACCGTTTACTACCACACACATGGGCTCGAAAAGCCATGCCCAAAAGCGAATTTTAGGGTTTATTGTAGTCTTAAAGGAACAGTTTGGCCCAGTAAATAGTCACCATTCAAGCAAGGTGGCAAATACAGTGTGAAGGTTAACTTAGCTTTGAGAATCTTTCCATTTGGTGCAAGATAAATCCAATGTTAGCGGAACCGGACCGGAACCGGCAAAACCGGCCAGTCTGACCGGTTTAAAGGGTTGGCCGGTCCGGTCAGTAAAAAAATTTCCTCAGACCGGATATTTTTCCAAACCGGGTACGGAACCTGCCAGTCTGGGATTGGGGACTCACGGAACTCAATTTAAAAAAAAACACAAAATAAAACCTAACCTTTGCTTCTAACCTAACCCTGAGCCTATCCTAACACTAATTAAAGACCCCCCCACCCAGTACAATCTTAGGCTGAGGCATAACCAGTTGTTGATCAAGACACCAGCATCAGGCAACATAACCTTGGATGACTTTGATCCATCATCAAAGTGGGTTGTGGAGACTCAAGCACCAGTATTTGATAATGAAGACCTTTCTTGGTTGGATGTGGACCCACCTCCAGAGGTTCCACCTTCGGGGCCAGGGGAATCAAGTGGGGCTCAGAATCCCACTCCTGAAGAGGATGATGAGGAAGACGATGAGAAGAACGATGAGGAGTAGTAGACTACTAGACACTAGACTCTAGTAGTAGTAGCTAGTAGGGTAGTGCCATATGATCACTTTATTGTTATTCATTAGTTCTATGGTTTATTTTTGGATTGTAGGGGCCATTTAGAGCCTCTTTGTTAATGTACTTTGGTTCAGAATCTCATAGATGTATTGCACTAGGTGCTATTTTGGATATTTGCTATATATATGAGAAACTTTGCATATTTGTGTATTAATGGTTTGGATTCATATGTATGCTACTATGCACATGAATATATATGTTTTTTTACAAAATATGAATATTTTATGTATTTTTTAGTCAACCGGTTTTTTACCCGGTTTTTTGCCGGTTCCGGTCCGGTTCACATTTTGGGCTTCGCTGGTTCGATGACGGGTCCGGTTCCAATAACATTGGATAAATCTGCATTGTATTTTCTGAGTTTTAGTACAGTGCAATGTTCTTCCACCAAAACCATGGTTCAGTCACCAAGGGTTGTTGCTCAAAAGAAGAGAGAAAATGTTTGTGTTCGTGCTCCTTCTTGGTTCTTCCTCTCCACATCCAAGTGCCATCAGTGCTGCTGTCAATGCTCCATCTGCTACAAGTGGAGCCTCCATTGGTGGAAATAAAGCTCCAACAGGAAGACAGGTTAACCAAAAGACCAGTGCCCAGGAGTAAGGGTGGTGGAAGTGATTGAACCTGCTCGTTTTGCATGGGTGAATTAAGAGTACCTACTTCTGCATCAGGGGTCATCTGGTGGGCCTCAAGAGAGGGATCAGAAGATGCCAAGAGGGATCACAGCCAAAAGAAAAATCATAGCAAGAGAGATGTTGTTGGTAAAGAAAACGTGGCAGTAACCTGCCAAACATATAAAGATAAGGATCCTCTTTAATTTCTGAGAAAGTCATCCAGCAAAAGTGGGAGTGTAGCTAAATTTGACAGCGGACTGACAGTAGCAGCAAGGAAGAAGCATGCCCCTAGTAGTCCAATGGACAAGATCTTTCAAGCAGAGTTACGGGATGAGATGGATCTTGCCATCAGATTCTGTTTCTAACTCAATTTCTTTTCATTTAATGTTGCATGCTCTCCTTTATTTACTGAGTATAGGTCTAAAATTCTCTATATTTGTAGGTAGATACCCAATATGATCTCTTTCAGTTAGAGATACCCAATATGATCTCTTTCAGGTAGATACCCAATATGATGCGTCAAGCTCTAACTAAAAGAGATCATATTGGGCATCTACCTACTAATATAGAGAATCTTAGACCTATACTCTTGGTTAAAGCAAAGAAGGAGGTAGATAAACTCCTAACACCTATGAAATTAGAATGGCACTCATCCGGCATTAGTATTGTTTATGATGGATGGACAGATACAACACACCACCCCCTCATAAATATCATGGTGACATTGAAGAATGCACCAATGTTCTTGCAAGCGGTGAATGCTCTTGGAAAATATAAGGATGCTAATTACATGGGTGACTTGTTCCTTTGTGTCATTGAAGAAGTAAGCATTGTTTCCTGGGTGACTTGTTTGCAAGGCTGTCAGCATGATTGTAGAGACTAAATTTTCACAAGTATTTTGGACACCTTGCATAATTCAATCATTGAAATTGGCACTTAAATTTATTGCTTCTGATGTGACATAGATGCAGGAGTTTCTTGATGATGCACATCATACCTGCAATGCTGTAATGTCCCGAGCATGGAACTAATTTAGGGATTAGTTAGGATAATGAGATTTGATGAACTGTTGTGTCATCGAACTGTTTTTCTATTTTGAGTAGGCTGTTGAGTATTTTTAGGAAGTTTTTTGTTTGTTGGCGGTGAACCGCCTTAGAGAAGGGTTCGATGTTTTCGTTCATGAGAAGAGAGATGAAGATTTAATATAACGTGAGAAAAGAAAATGTCGATGGAAGGAGGGCAGCAATGTACTCTGTAACTAATGAACTGAAAACTGTTTGATTTACAGAGATGAATGATATCAATTCTTAGTTCCCTTGAATTTACTCTGTCCGTGATGCTATAATATACTCCGTCCATAATTTCTGTGTGAGCATGAAATGAATTCGAAGGAAGATCAGTGAATAGGAAGCACATTAATATATGCTATGTTCAGCATTTTGCAATTGAAGGTTCTGTTACGATTTTGATATTGCAGGCCCAATGAATTCGATGATAAACGAATGGTGATCACTTCCAGATGCACAGAAAATATTTATCTATTCACCCTTTCCTACTCAGCAGAGGTCATGGAATCTCATCTCTCCTCTCCTTCGGAACTTGAATGAAAATGTGGCGTTCCTGCCATCGGTGATCCCAACTAACTAGCGCTGAGTGCACATGCAATGGTGGGCAGAAACCCCCACATGCAAAGAGATGATGCCTTACTATCTAGGAGGCACATTAATATATGCTATGTTCAGCATTTTGCAATTGAAGGTTCTGTTACGATTTTGAGATTGTAAGCCCAATGGAATCGATGATAAACGAATGGTGATCACTTCCAGATGCACAGAAAATATTTATGTTTGGTAACAGAAATTTCCACCCAATGAAGAACCGGTCAAGGAGATAAGATTGGTTTTATGTACACTGGCTTATGTTTTTTTATCTATCACTGATGGTGCAATCTTGAAGGACGTACGATTTAATTGTTTGACCCCATCGATTTAATAAGAACTCGCCCTTGCGAGA
Organism: Pseudotsuga menziesii; assembly: GCA_001517045.1. Classification (NCBI taxonomy): domain Eukaryota; kingdom Viridiplantae; phylum Streptophyta; class Pinopsida; order Pinales; family Pinaceae; genus Pseudotsuga; species Pseudotsuga menziesii. Next base: position 191,418 of record LPNX010723098.1, on the reverse strand, counting down.
ACAAGAACCAGTGATCCACTGTAGAAGCTGAGGTAACTATGAACAATTGATACCCAATACTGTTGTGAGACAGAGCGCTTCCAGTCATTAAAAGTCATTAACTTGTTGAATGGAACTATCTACGTAAGGATTAGTCTGAAGAAATTGAGATAGAATAACTTCTTCAGAGGAAGACGCAAAGAGTCCTTGAAAGTGCACTACCGGATAGTTGCCCATCAAATATTTTGACAGTGGAAAACCAACAGAAAAATGAGAGTACCTGAGAAAGGCTCTGCCTTCGCTGTTTCCGCAGAGGTAAACGGAGGAAGCCGACGAGAGGTCCACGACCGAAGAAGAGCAAAACGGTTTGAAAGTAGCCATGGATAATACAGTCTTCTCTCTGCAACAAGCTTGCTGGTCTCAGCTGAGCAACTGTAGCGTAGCATGCAGTGTAGAATGGTTCTTTCGAAATTAGGTTTTTTGGGGGTAATTATCGTATGTAAGCAGGATATTTTTATATTTAAAAATATGTGTTCTTTATGATATTTTTATATTTAAAAATAAGGCCTTTTTTTATTGGAAATTATAATTTGTTAATATAAATATGTTTTTTTTTCACTTAAATAGTAGGCATAACACATTTTAAAATCAGATTTAGTTATGTATTCAAAAAGTTTACTCCAAATTTTAGTGGATTTAAGTGTTTTTTAATTTTTTTATTTTAGAAATAGACATGAATTTTTTAATTATTTTTTTAGTTTTAATTTTTTATTTTATGAGTAGATATGAATTTATTTGGTAAGTAAATAATTTGGACAAGTACTTCTACCCCATAGTGGGTTGGGCTTCAGAGCACCTCCTTACTCTAAAAGCAATAAACATGTATTTTTAATGATATATTCATTAAAGTTGTATTTAGAATAAGGTAGTTTTTTGGAAGAAGTAATGTACTTTATGAAATGTGAGGATAAATCTATCTATACTAGTAAAACTATTTAACTTGTAGTTGGAGAACATTCATAGATTCCAACTGAAATGTCATGAACAAGTTATATGTTATTAGTTCTCCATGTTTAGTTGTAATCATCCGTTGTCTATAACTTACTTTTGTCTATGTCTCAACCTAAGATATTGGACACGTACATATGGGGCAGCCTGCCCTGTGTTCGCGTGTCCAACACGAACACTGTGACAAAGCATGTCGAACACGTCCATTCAGCTTGTCCCGATTTTGAACATGCATGTCCCGCATCTGTCAGGTCACATTTGGCAGAAGCGGTACCCAGAAACGCTTTTAATACAAATTTATCACCTTTTTTGTCTTTTGCAAGTGTGGAGAGGGCTCTAAGTGGTGTTTTTTGTGCAGGTGAAGAAGATTTGAAGGGTTTCGAAGGGTTTCCAAGTGCATTGAGGGTGGATTGCAATCTCAACCATCAAACAAGAAGAACAATGTCTCATTCAGCTAGGGCAGGAGTTAAATGGCAAAGGAAATGGAGAAATGCCCCATCTAATGTCTCCCCTCCTATTCCTCCAAACACAAGCTCTTCTACTCCTCCTGTCAGAGCTCCATCTACTACTAGTGGAGCTCATGCTCCATTGAACCCTGTTTTAGCAAGACAACAAGCCCAAGAGAAAAAATACCCTTTGTGGAGGTATGTGACTAGGAAAGAAGGGACTGGAATAAAGCTAGGTGAGAGAGGCAATGTGTCTTGGACGTGCAATTTTTGCAAGAATGAATTTAAGAGCACAAACTACCGAGTTAAGGGCCATTTGTTGGCCTTTCCTTCTTGTGGGATTTCTTCATGTAAAGCAGTGAATGTTACTCAAAGGAGGGATATGGGAAAAGAGGATCAAGAAGGCTTAAGCAATGTAGCAGCAACAAGCAAGAAAAAGAATGAGAATCCTCTTCCATTCTTAAGGAAACCCTCTAGCATTTGGCCGCCATTTCCACTTAGCAGAGGTGATACATATCCAGCAAGAAAGAGGCCATCTTCAAGTGGTCCAATGGACAACATTTTCCAACGCGAGAAGAGGTGAACCTCATCATTGCATCATTTTTCTACCTCAACTTCATCTCATTCAATGTTGCACGGTCACCATTGTCTATTGAGATGTATCCAAGTCCCATTGAACGAGCTCCATTTGGTTAGGTGCCTCCTAGTTTAGAGAAGCTTAGAACTGCATTGTTGGCTAAGGCAAAGAAGGAGGAGGATAAAATTCTTGAGCTAATTAGATCAACATGGACCTCATCCGGAGTGAGTATTGTTTTTAATGGATGGACGAATCCAACATGGTATCTTCCCAAAATGGATCAGTGTTATTGAAAGCGGTGGATGCTCTTGGAAAATACAAAGATGCACATTTTATGGGTGAGTTATTCATCAAAATCATTGAAGAAATAGGTGTTGATTCTTGTGTAAAAATCATCACGAACAATGCACATGTTTGCAAGGTCGCTAGCATGATTATGGAAACTAAATATCCACAAGTATTTTCATTTTGGACACCTTTCATTATTAATTTGCTCAATGTTTGAATTTATCACAAGATTCATCTAGCCGAAAGGTCATTTTAATGATTTGAGTTGTAACATTGTTAGTGTTGTAGAGTCATTTATATTTGTTTTTATTGTTCTTGCAAATTTTTTGGACACCTTGCATTGTTCATTCCTTGAACTTAGCACCCAAGTCCATTGCTTCGGATGTGACATGGATTGACAACATTATTGAGGATGCATGTAATATCTGTAACTTTGTACAAAACCACACAAATGCCCTCACCATTTTCAAAGAGTACATGCATCTTTCATTGCTGAAGATTGCAGATACTCAGTTTGTTTCCTCATTCATCGTGCTCAAGAGGTTGAGGGAGGTCAAAATCGCTCTTGGGTCCATGGAGATTTCAGAGTATTGGTCTTTCTGTAGAAAGACAAATCAAAGTGTTTCAAAAAAGGTGAAGGACACGGTATTAGATGAGGTTTGGTGGGAGAGGGTGGATCTTACCATTAAGATCATGGAGCCACTCATTTCTTTGTTGTGCATTGCAAACACGGCCTAGCCCATCCTAGTGGGATGCTTATGAGGGGTGGGATTTCATGATTGAGTACATGAGGACCATTGTTGCGGAGAATGAGTGTCCCGAGTATAAGACATCGGCAGAGAACTTATGGTCCACCATTCAGGATATTCTTATCTCCAGGTGGGATAAGAATTGCACACCTTTGCATTGCTTAGCCCACTCATTGAACCCCAAGTTCTACAGTCAAGAATAGCTCAATGGCAGGCCCTCGCATAGAGTCCCTCCTCACATGGATGGAGAGATTTTACAGGGGAGGAAGATAGCATTTAGGTGGTTATTTCAGGATAGAGACTTACTTGATGAGGTGGAGGGATTTGTAGAGTTTTCCATTGCTACTGGGAGATTTGGAGGCTATGATGTGGTTGGAGACAGGGGAGTTAAGAATCCCTATAATTGGTGGGTGATTCATGATATCATGCCCTCTTCCACATAAGCTAGCCTTGAGGATAATCTCTCATGTTACATCATCCTCTAGTTGTGAGAGGAAGTGGAGCACATATGGCAACTTGTACAGTTTGAAGAAGAGCATGCTTGAGCAGTACAAAGCAGAGATCATGGTGTATGTGCACACCAACCTCCGTCTTATTTACAAAAAGAGGGAGGTGTGGGTGAAGGGAAAGACAAAGATGTGGGATGTCTTTCCTGATGATATGGGTTTGGACAGCAGTACTGAGTTGGCATTAGCCAACCTGGATCTTAATGACCCAGTGCTAGAGTCGGTGACATTTGATGATAGTGATCCTTTGGAGGGGTCATCCTCCACACCAACAAATATTGATCCTCAGATGGGTGGAGAGGAGGAGGAGGAGGAGGAGGAAGAAGAATAAGAGAACAATGATGAGTTTGTTTATTCATGCATGGAATAGGACTATTGATAGATGAGATTCTTCATTCTTCCATCTTGATCTACCCCTTTTTGTATTTACTATTACTATTGGTCTATTAGGCATTTGTCAACGGCATTCCCACAATTATGTAATACATTTTGATTTTGATGACTTAATGAGAAATATGGTTCTGACTCCTGAGTATTGACATCTTGATCTGACTATCATGAGTATATTGTATCATGAATTATATATGTGTCTCATAATCTCATTGTGATTAATGATTTCATTTATAAATNTATATATATATATATATATATATATATATATATATATATATATAAGGATCAGTTTAAGGAGGCTTAACTATTAAGAACATGTATTTCATCCCGGGAGGAGGTTCAAAATTGGAGGGGATAGAGTATGTAAACTTAAAAGGGGGGCCATTTATAAACAAAGGGGTCTCATACACCATGTTTGGCTTGGTCATACATGGCAATCTCATCCATCCAAAATTATGTTTTTGACAAAAATTAACTCATCACATTTCAATGATAAAAAACCAAAAAAATAATAATAATATGTTTAACCTTCTTCCATTTTTATATATCTAATTACGTAAACTTTAGATTTGATTTTATCTATATTTAATCAATTACATAGAGAAAATTAAATTTATTTTAAACATTAAATTACAATTCTATCAAATGATGATAATAATAATAAATGAAAACATATTTTTCTAATTTTATAAAATATAATTGCAGAGAGTAGTGAGGCGCTCTTACCAAAAATAAAAAGTAATTAAAAAAAAATTATGTCAACTCATAAAATAAAAACTTAAAACCAAATAAAAATTAATTTAAAAAAAATCATGCCAAACTTTTAAAATGAAAAATTTAAAACCAAATAAAAAGTCAATAAAATAACCCATGCTGGTTTATAAAATTTAAGAAAAATAGAAATCAACATAGATCCATATCAAACCTAGATCTATTGGGCACGGATAAGGGTCAAATTCATTGAGGTGTAAATTTGTTTTGCACATGTAAAATATTTAAGATTAAAAAATAATTAACTTTATGGATTCAGGTTTAAGATGGGTCTATGTTGGAGAGAAAACAAGTAACACATAGCATGTTCATCACAAAATCATGGTAAACTTATCATTAAAATTTTATACTACATTATTTAATATTATATGTTTTTTTTGTAAGCAAGTATTTATGGGCAATTTAAACTTGTGACCTTTCGTTTACAAATTTTCATCTCAGTTTCTCATTAACAATTAATCAAATATGGTATGTCTTTTTTTAACGATTCCTTGAGGACTGCTCCCGCGGGCGTTTGTGGCTCCTTCGACTAGGGCTTCGGCCTGAATGCCTTCAGTCGATGCATGCTCGTTCAGATTTTCCCCTGTGGATCTCCCATCATCGGTGGCCGCTTAAGGGTCTGGCTCGTTCGACTCTTCCTAGTGGAGCTCTCTTCTAGATCTACTCTCGCGCTCTTCGACCTGCCTGCATTCGATAATGGCTCCTGTCGTGGATGCAATTGTTGCTGCCCCTCGTGTGGCCTCCTTTTGTGAGACGGTCAAGCGCAACCTTGGCTCCGGCCCTCCTCTGCTCGTAGTGCAAGAAGCCCCTGCTCTCACCATTCTTGTCATTCAAGAAGCCCTGGACCATGTTGAGCACTGCAGCTCTCATGCTTTATTTCGCAGGCCAAATGGTATGTGGCCCCGGTTATCATATATGCACTCTTGGATCTCCTCTTAATGGAACCCTCTCTTAGAAGAGGGAGCGATCATCTGCCCCTGTGCAAAAGGATTTTTTGTAGTATTCTTTGCTTTTGCAGAAGATAAGGAACAAATCTTTAGATATGGGTTGTGGTTCTGGGGCAGGTCGAGTTTGTCCATGCAACCATGATCCCCTACTTTTGACTCCTCTACTGCAGATATCTTGTAACGTCCCTAAATTTCATAAATAAATAAAAAATTATTTACTATAAGTAACTTTATAAATTCCTAGGAAGATCAATCCATGAGATATGTGTTTAGTGTTTCCATCAGCATGTTTATTTTTACAACATTATGTCGATATATCATCATGTATTCTAATTGATACTATCTTGTTGCTAATATTACTTTTAAAACTCTGTCGGTTGCAAAATCGTAAAAGTTGTTTTCATTCTCCAATTTTTGGTCCTACCTATGGGCTAGGAAAGGAAAAAGGTCACATGCCTTACTTAGCCTATAAGGATAACGCAAGTACCTTTGTTTTTCTTTGTGCAGATGAACGAGATCACACCTTAAGTTTCTTGCTAAAGAAACTATATCCTAAACTACAAGGCATCCACATCCTAAGCAGAAGGTGGGACACCAAGGGTTGGAAAAAGAACCTATAAACTAACCGAGTTCTAAATNTGAACCTTATACTATGGTTACCCCATCATATTATAGGTTATGTTATGATTCCTATATATATATATATATATATATATCATCGTGAGGAACTATGTAAAAGTTCCTAAACTTTAATCTATCACGACGGTTGACTTAAAATGCAAACAAATGGAGGCTGATAAGATATGCAAAGGACATGAAATTAATTGGTTCACATGTAGGCCATGTGGTGGCTCTAAAAGTTTCAGTTGGCAACCATTATGCACGGTGCAAAACCCTAGGGTTTTAATGCGTCTCGTGGAAAGTGCATGTCTTCTCGATGATATTCTGCTTTGGGTTTATTATTCTCCACTTGTTGCAACCAGCCTCTGTCTGCTCGACCTCGTATCTCTTATGTTCATAAACAGAGGTGGAGCCAAAGCTCTCAGCCCTCAACACCTTTTGAACCTGTCCAAAAATGATCAATTCGCTGGTGGAAATTGTATTCCTCATTCTGGTGATGTCGAGGTTGCTCTGGTTATGGTTCTAAACGCAGAGATAGGTAAACACTTCCTCTGCAATAATGATTTTCCTTTGTTTACCGCACAGTTTATAAACCATTGTTTGACTTTTGAGCTCATATGTGCAGGAGGCATCCTTGAGTGGTTCTCTACAAACAACTTGATTGGTCACAAGCGCTATCAGGGTTGCGGTTCGCGTAAGACTTGTACTTCGACTTTCTTAGCTCTGTGGTTAACCTGGGGTCTGGATGCATATTTATGTGTTGGCCTTTGATGAAAGTGATGAGTCCCTTTGGTAGTCGTGAGGCGTTTCTTGGACTGTAATGGGAATCCTTCGATACAGGGTTAATGTTTTTGTTTTTCAAAAGTAAGAACAATCCCTTGACTGTCTCTACAGGAAATGTAAATTGTTTAGACCCTCTGAGGGCTTTTGTGTTGTATAAACCCAGTTGTAATTTGTTTTTATAGTTTAGTTTATGGATCTTTATGCGGCTTTGAAGCCTTTATAAAACTGTAATGTGGTCGTGAGGCCTTTACATTGTCGTGCTTAATTTTGGAAAAAGGTCGTAGGGCCATTGACAAAGATAAATACTGTTATTTATTTCAAGCAATGGTTTTGATGGTTTTGTAAAAACCTGTGAGGGTTTTACATTTGCAATCTTGAATCCTATGTTGATTTTACAGTTTTGTTGTTTGTAATTAAAGAAAAATAATGCGGCCACGAGGCCTTTTACCTTACCACATTTGGTTTTTGAGAAGGGTCGTAACGCCTCTGTCAAAAGATAACGTTGTTTGTAATAATCCATAAAAGGGCTTATGTTTTAAAATAGCAAGTGAGGGTTTTCTGCCAAGTAATATCATGTTGTTTAATTAGTACTTATGTAGTTTTGTTGTGATGGTGAAAGCTAATATGACTTTTGCGGTTTTTACTTAGCTTTTTGCTTTTCTTTGAGGAAGGTCGTAAGGCCATCACTCTGTCTTCATTTTTGTCTTGGGAAAAGACCATAAATTTTATGTTGTAAAGATTCAGGTTGTTAGATGGATTATACTATTTTATAGTGGAAAAAAATGGATAAGCCATAAGGTTGTTTGTAATTTTCTTATATAAGTAAAAGATTGCTAATCGCAATACCAATTCGGCTTACAGCCTGCAACCAGTGATGCGCCCTGTCGATAATCTCGATTTGGTATTCAACATTGATGGTCTTCGTAAAAGGCTGGGCATATCGTCTCCATAAAATAATTTTGTGTGGAAAGAATCCTTAACCGAGTACAATCTGTAACCTAGCTTAGTTATTATTTTAATTTGAAGTTTTGTTTATCTTACTGTAACTAGCGATTTGGTTATGAGGCCAAACTCGACTATAGAATGGAGAAGAAATATATATATATAATACCTCGATTTCGACCCCCAATTGCATTAAATGATATATGATGTAAATAGCGTTATTAAATCATGGTGTGGAGCTCAAGGCAAAGGCCCGACCATGGATTTAGCATTTTACGTTTCGTTAATTAAAATCGATGCCGATGGTTATCGTGCTAGTCGATGGCACAGTATAATTTTCTACATCATGTAAATATGCAATTAATAAAATACCCACAACTAGTTATGTCAATGCAACATTAAAGAGATGGGGGCATGATTTCCTAAGGATAAGGGGGGAGAAATATTCAAACCTTTGAACCAATGGGGAAAAGCCAAATGTCAAAGGGAGAACCCATCAAACTGTTAACTACCCATTTTGTCTTTTGTGCCCAATCATTTAATTCTTCCATAAATTGGTTGGGTTAGTTATTGCATAAGAATAGACAAGGTATGGGAGTCAAAAATTTGAATTTAGGGAAGCAACCATTTTTGGGAAAACATTTTTTGACTTAGGGGGCAAGTTACTGCCCAAAAATGGTGCCCATTCCCTCATGCATCCATGTTTTTTTCCTACTCGCGTTTTGGGAGCTGTTGTGCATTCCACATTCACATTTTTTGCAACTTCCTGTGTTTTTCCCATGGCTGGGAAGTTGTTTTCTTAACGTTCAGTGGTTGGGATCTCTGTTGGGTGTTTTGGTTGTTGTTTTCCTCATTACCCGGCCGAGAAAAACCGTTTTTGGGTGTTGCGTAGTCAAGGGAGAGTAGATCCACGAATTGGGGAATTTAAGGGGTCGTTTTTGCCCATGTGAAGCCCATAGAATGTTTCTGAAACGAATTGCTCATCCTAGGTTGTTTTTTCCCCATTTTACCAGTCCGTTTGGTTTGTAAACCCATCCCTTTTGGTTATGTTCTGTGGTTGGGAGGATAGACCCACGATTTGAGTGTGAATAGAGGTTGGTTTTACTTGTGGAAGGCTATCAAACATTTTCTGAGGCGATTTGGTCACTTCGGTCGTTTTTCTCCATTTGCCATTTTCAATTTTGGGTTCCTATGACGTTTTTATCCATACCCAGAACTTGTCTTTTGCTTTGTAGTGCATCCTTGTGTTGGCTTCGCTGAGTAAGTCCAAGAACCCATATGTTATTGGGCTGACTATGTTTGGATGTGATTATTGGTTTAACTGTGGGTGTATAGTCTTGTTGTGTGTGACTCAATGTCCCCTGGTTCCTTGTGGGAATCATGCCCAGCTCGGGGGTGGCAATGATGCTGAGAGATTAAGGAGCACATTGGCCTATGGTTGGGTGGAACGTTGCAACGACGTAGCTAGTTGCAGACAAGCTTCTTCATAAGATAAGTTTCTCTTATGTCAATCTCTGCATTTGTATTTGCTTCATGAAATATGATGAACATGTTGAATGCTTACATAAATGTAATTGCTTCCGATGTATTTGCAATTGTTATGCATATGTACACATTTTTATGTTCAATGCATTTTTACGGTTTATATTCATTGGACTTATATTGCCCGATTAAATGATAGCAGCACTGGTAGGTCGCATCGTCTTGGGCGGGAGGGGACGTGACATACTGTACAGGGCTTTAGGCCTAAACCTCGTGGTTTAATTAATGGTTTTATTTCGATGTTTCTATGTTTATTTTGATAAGACTAATGATGTATAAATATATATACATTATGTTTACAGATTCAAACCTATGTTTTGATTAGGGAAAGCCCTGTTTTTTTGTTGGTTAAGTGCCATGTGACTTGTTGGGCGAACCTTTGGTCTAAAAAACCACGATCCAAAGGCATCTAAGCCGTCAAAATCACTTGGGGATCGCACCCGGCCTGGCCGCACCAACCCTTAGCATGGTTGGATTTAAATGTCGCTTTCCAGGAGTAGCGGGTTTTGATCATAGGCGGCCAAGCAAACGAAACCCTCTCGACCGTTTGCTCAACCAAAATTTGACAAGAAAAGCGATGTTTATTAACAAGAGAGATATGTAAATATATTATGAAAAACTCTCTAAGTATTTAACTTTATTATGATTAGTCAATAGTTACTTTATTATTTATAATAACTTTGTCATAGTTTTCTATAGGGTTTTCCTAGTCTTTACTATATAGCTGTGTTGTTTTCCTTTAAGACCTAGATTAACAACATTTACCATGAATATTAACAATAAAATAGATTGAGATAGCTAAGGTAGAGGTACTATAATTTCTGTGCACAGAGAAGGAGAAAACATCAAAAGATTAACCTAACAGCAACTATATCCGTAAACTTCAAACCTTAACTTCAATAATTAGATTGCAGTTTTCTTAAAACAATAAAGAACAATTCCCGATAGCGTTGTAGATGATAACCTGCTTATAAATTACTTTCAAATAAAGAGTACAAATCATAGCTACTAACCATCCATTAAATCTTTTGAAGTTACTGTGCATACTTCTAACTAAAAACACTGACAGGATTTAAAATTTCAGATAAGTAACAGCAGTTAGAACCTGGATAATGTGCAAAAGGGGACAACACCCAAAGGAGATTGTTCCACCCAACCTTCTCCTAAAGTAGCCAAGATTACTTGCTTAGGACCCTCGAGCATGTTCACTGAACCACTAGGACGAAAATCATTGAATAATAGCCCACACAACAACTTGCTACAACTTAGCACTTAGTAGCTGACTTAGACTCAACAATTCCACTTTAGCTATCCCCCCATCAAATTCCTTGTGTGCCTGACTTTTCAGTTTGCAGCAGTCACAAGGTTCATTCCCTTGGAAACAGAATGAGTAGTGAACCTCCTGCTCGATTTGATGGAATTTATAAGATTGCCTAGGTCTTTGGGTCAGTTTTGGAATTAAATGAGCCACCAGCTCATTTCCCCCTCTTAAGGAACATGACCACAATTTTAGGGATTATGCTTCGTGCAACAGCTAGAAAATGAAATGATAATGTTGTCACTTGTCAACCAGCCTTCTAGAGCTACGCATTCCTCCTAGTGGGTCAGTGAACACTCATTCAACAGTCTCCCTTGGATAGGTGTCTCTTCTTTTTAATTATTTAAAATAAACAATTCTTCAATTACAGTCATCATTGACCAACTTGGTCATAAAAAACTTTACAATAAATTTAACATAATTTTTTTGAAATAAATAAAAATATTTATTTTTCAGTTCTATGTGTGTTACAAACATCCCCGCTTAAGCTCAACATCGTCATCGATGTTCTTCAAGTTTATTTTGAGTCTTCCTGTAACAGAGCTAGATATGCCACCCGCATATCGCTCTCCAATTCTCAGGTTACTTCATCTGGACTGAGGTGTTTCCATTGCACCTTTACATGTCCAATTGTGCGATTCTGGAGAAAAAATTTCCTCTTGTCGAGAATACAGTCTGGTTCCACCTGAAAATCTCCTTCGGGTTCTACCTAAATCGCATTCCAGTCAATCACAAGAATAGTATCATGTACATACTTTTTCAATATTGAAATATGAAAGACATTATGTATCATAATATTATGTGGCAAAGCCAACTAATAAGCCACTAACCCCACTCTTATCAATATTTCGAATGGTCCACAATACCTAAGTGCTAATTTAACACAACTCTCTAGTTTAAAGGAGCTCTTTCTGGGTTTTACCTTAACAAATACATACTCACATACTCGGAATTCTTTCAAAGTTCTTTTAAGGTCAACATGACTCTTTTGTCTGTCCTAAGCAATTTTCAAATTGTTTTGTACCTGTTTCACTATTAATTCCAGTTCTTTTAACAAGTCAGGTCATAACATCAATCTATCAACTAGATTACTCCATGTAATAGGAGTATTACATTTCCTACCATATAATATTTCAAAAGGACTAAACTTTGCAGAAGTTTGATAATGATTATTATACGCAAATTCAATTAAGTGCAAATAATCTTCCAACTTCTTGGGATAGTCTCTAACATACATTCACAACATATATTCTAGTACTTGATTAACTCTTTTTGTTTGTCCATCCGTTTGCGGATGATAATCAATACTAAAATTTAATTTGATATCTAGTCCTTTAAATAAAGATTTCCAAAAATTATCAGTAAACTTAGGATCTCTGTCAGAAATTATTACCTTTGAAATTCCATGCAAACGAAAGATTTTCTTCATAAAGATGTCAACAATATTAGCAACTTTATGAGTTGTTTTAACATGTATAAAATGCGTTGTCTTACTTAGTTTATCCACGACTACCATTACTAAATCATTTTGTTTCTAATTTTTAGGCAAACCAGTTATAAAATCAAGAATAATGACCTCTCATTTCCAATTTGGCATTAGTAATGGTTGTAAAAGACATGTTGGGTGTTGATGTTCAACTTTACACATGATGACATTCTATACACGTAGCTAAAAATTCAGCAACTTCATTTTTCATATTAGGCAAGAAATACTCATTTCTCAACATTGTTATCATATTTTGATACCCCAAATGTCTAGAAAAAGGACTTTCGTGTACTTCATTCAAAATCAGCAGTTTCACTTCCGGTATGTTAAGCACATAAAGTCTGTTTTTATACGACATTAAGCCTTTATCATTTAAACCGTAGTATGTGTTTATATTTTCAGATACATTATGGGTTACTTTTTCTTTTAAACTTTGGTATTTTGTGTCCAGTTTTATTCATTCTTCCAATTTATCTTCTAATTCGGTTTTATAACTGCTAATGGCAGCTATAAAACTTGTTATTGCATTTCTGCTTAAGGCATCGACCACTTTATTTTCTTTTCATTTAATGTGTTTACTTTCAAAATCATATTCGCTAAAGAAAGTTAACCATATAGCTTGCCTTGCGTTTAGATTTTGTTGATCAAACATATATTTTAAACTTATTTTATCAAACATCAGAAAAAACCTTTTACCTATTAGATGATGGTGCCACATTTTTAAAGCATGGATTATGGCAGCCAGCTCTAAGTCATAAGTTGCATAATTCATTTTGTGTGTGTGTTTTTTTAACTCAAACGACTAGATTTTTTATTTTTATGAATTCTAAAATGTTACAGGGTTGGTTGGGCTATTGTCACGTCAACCAATTACACAAAGAGCATAAACAAATATTCAAAACGATCAAAACATTTACAATTCTCTTGGAGATGAAAATTTGTTATTAAGTCACATTATGATAAACCATGCTTAAGGTAGCGGATGGAATGAGTTGAACTCATCATTGATGTTGAGGCTTCCCTATGTCATTAGACGGGCTTTATTTGCCAAATAATCTGCTTGCTTATTCAGCTCCCGCAGTTAATCATATGAAACTATCATGTCAAAGGTTTTCAGAATATTTCGAATTCTCTGTAGGGATTTATTCAATGAAAGATTGCTTAAGTGATGCTCAGAATTCAAGACTTTGATGAGTAACTTTGAATCTCCGAAAATCTGAATAGTCTTATATCCAATATCTTTAACTATCTGGCACGCCTTAAGAAGACTGTAGCATTCTGCTTAATTGTTCAAGCATTTCCCTAGACCCGAGCTGAAACTAATTTCTATAGTTCAGTCCACAGAAAATATCACTCCACCTACACCAGCAATCCTGGGATTTCCCTTGGATGCGCCATCAAAAAATAAAGTGGGAATTGCATTCCTCTTCCACCATAAGGAAAAATTTGAAACATTGTCTTTTAAATGACATGATTGGGCAGAGACAGGTTTTTTTATCACTGACCTCCTTTCAGGATTCAAGCAGGAACCCAACAATTCAATGGCTGGAAGGGGTAAAGAGGCAATGCTAATTTTACCAGCAGCTTCCACAATGAAAGCTTTAGCTCTGATCACAACATTAACTGGCTTCAAAGGTAAATTGTTGAAAATCCACTCATTTCTAGCAATCCAAATTGACCACCATATAACTTATGGAACAGTCTGCCAGATTTTCCTCCAATCGTTGTTTTGATTGATATTGAAAGGGTTCTAGTCTTTCCATTTATTGAATAGGGAAACAACACCCAATTGAGACGGGACTGTCACATTCAACCCTTTAAGAACCGATCTCCACACAAATTGGATAAACCAACAGTCAATGAAGACGTGGTATGTAGATTCTGATGTTGAATTGGACAAGATACATCTGAATGGTCCATTGAAGCCACATTTTAATAATTGTTTTCCAGTCAATGCTCGATTATGCATGAGCATCCAAGTAAAAAAATTAACTTGGGCATACAGACAGGTAACCATACGTCTTTCCATATTGAAGAAGGAAACAAAGAAGGATGAGAGGTTTGGAGTGTAGAAAATCCTAGAGCTGCAGAGTAAGATCCAATACGCCCCCATCCCCATTTATCCTTACAATATGGATGAACAGGAGCTAAGCCTGTGAGCGTGGAGAGCATGAAATATTTTTGAGGCAGCATGGGCTCTGGAAACTCAGGTAGCAACCAATCAAACCAGTTCCATTCCTCGTCCCAAGAACAAATATCAGCAAGTTGTGTTAGACCTTTATTAACAAACAAATGCATGATAGGCTGAAGCAAGAGAATGGAAGAGAGTGGAGGATTTCCAAGGATGCTATCCTCCCACAGAAAAGTCCTCGCCTCGTTGCCAAGAATTCTATATAATCGAGATTGAATAAGTTCTATTCATTTTCTACATAAATTCCAAATTGTTATTCCATGTGGAATGTTTTCCACTTTTATGTTTCTAAGAGATCCCCCCTTAAGATATTTCATCCAAAATATCTTGCTAACCATGTGCTTTTTATCTACATACAGCTGCCAAATAATTTTGCCTCCCATAGTAAGGTTTGCTAAGCCAAGGTCTTGAATCTGCAACCCACCTTCCATTAAAGGTTTTTTGAGAAGGTCCCAACTAACTAAATGCAACTTACTCCGGTTTTCTTTTCCACCATTCCAAAGAAAATCTTGCAAGAGTTTGGAGATCTGAGATGTGATAGTCTTAGGAGCAAGCATTAGAGAGGATTGAAATATGAGAAGGGTTGATAGAACAGCCTTTATCAAAATCAAATTTCCTGCCTTGGTTAACCAATGTCCGCCCCATGAAGCAATTTTTGCTTTTATCTTGGCTAAAACTTCTAACCAAAGAGAAAGAGGGCTAGGCCCGAGGGTGAGGGGTAATCCCATATATTTAATCTTATCCCATTTATCAAAGCCAAGAAAACCCAAAGAATGAGCAATTCATAGGATTGTCAGATGGTTTACATTTCAACCGTAGACAACACTTTTCTTTTTGTTTATCAAAGCTCCTGAAATTAGGGAGAAATTTTGAAGAATTCCATTAAAGGCTTGAGCAATCTTTAATGAAGCCCCTCCCAAGAAAAGAGAGTCATCCACAAAGAGGGAATGGTTTATAGGGTCCACTCCCCTTGCTATATTAATGCCTGGATCATAACCTACTTACTTTTCAACAGTGAGCTTTCTGCTAAGAGAATCTGCCATCAAGATGTAGAGCAAATGGAGACAAAGGGCATCCTTGGCGGAGTCCGCTAGAAACTTGAAGAAATATGAAGGTCGGCCATTGACAAGAGGTGTTATCCAAGGCCTATCAGTACAATCTTTTATCAAGTTAACAAACGTGGCGCTGAACCCAAAAGAGAGAAGGACTTTATAAAGGAATAAAGTTTAACACGATCAAAGGCATTTTTCATATCCAGCTTAATTAACATTCATTTCTCCTTCCTTTGAAAACTGGAATGAAGGGCTTCTTGAAATTGGATTACATTGTCAACTAGATGCTTTTACAAAACCCCCTTGAAGATGAGAGATCAAATTCCCAAGCAAAGACTTAATTCGGTTAGCTAATAGTTTAGCAAGGAGCTCGTAGGAGGCATTACAAAGCAAGATAAGTCGAAATCTGTCAAAAGTTGCATGATTGACTTCCTTTGGGATTAGAGCAAGCAAAGTGGAGTTAGTGCACCCTCCCACTTTACATTTTTTTTGGAAGGCTGACACCATCATGAGCAAATCAGTTTTAATGATATTCCAGCATACTCTGTAAAAACGGAAAGAGAAGTCATACGGCCTAGGTGCTTTATCCGGCTCCATTGCCCAGATTACATCCAAAACTTTTTTTTCATAAAATGGCTTCATTAGACTAGCATTACTCTCAGAGCTAACAATAGAAGGGACATTAGATAAAAAATCAAAAGTCACTTCTTCATCAAAAATTCCATCCTCATGAAACAATCGTTGAAAATGATTTCTTGCAGCCTGCTTTAATAGTTCATAACCTTTAATGATTTCTCCCTCACCTTTAGAGATTTCAGAGATATGATTACGTGACGGTCTAGCTCTGCATTAGCGATGAAAAAATGTTGAATTTTTAACTCCAGCAAGCAACCAAAGGCTACGTGACTTCAACCGAAGGTATTCCTCTTCCTGACGAAAAGAGTGAAAGGTTTTGATTTGTGCTCACTGTTCCAAAATCAGTCGAGCTTTAGTAGTTTCAATTTCCTCCATTCCTAATTGAATCTCTGCTAACTCCTACACATTCTATTTCCTACTGCTTATCGAAGTAATGAGAGGTTTTTTTGCCCATTTATTCAATGCATGTTTCATGTTCTTTAAATTCTGCTCCCAAACAAAGCTGGGCAAACCTTCAACATACTGAGACCAAGATTATGTCACAGTTTCCTATAAGCCATTTTTCTCAATCCAAAGAGGACTGAAACGGAACGGAATTGGACCGAGATCTTCCTCTTTTTCGAACATCAGGGAAACATGATGATCTGAAGTTAATTTCGGCAGAATTTTGGTTCAAATAATGAATTTCTCCTTTATCAAGGAACTCTGAACAAGAAACTTGTCAAGACGAGCTGAGATATCCACAACCCCTACTCGGTTATTAGACCATGTAAAACGACCTTTTTTGGGTTTAAAGTCAAGAAGATCGTTGGTTTGAATCAAAGACTCCACAGTATCTTGTAAAGGATCCTTCCCACACAATCCACCTTTTTTCTCTTTAGGTTCTAGAACAATATTAAGATCCCCTGCCACGATAATATTTGAGGGAGAGTAGATTTCTATGAAATCTGTCAATGTATTCCAACATTCTTTTTTTTCCTTAAAATTTCCAGGAACATAGAGATTGAAAAGGGCCAAAGAGATATTACTAGAAATATGTTGAAGATCTGTGTAAATCCAATGTTGAGTAGCAAACGAGCTTTTCAACATAAACTTGTCCTCACACCATAAGGTTGCAAGGCCTCCAAAGGTACCTCGTGCGCTGACTACCTTACCAGCGTTCATTTTCCACTTAGTTTTGCTTAAGGAAAGAAGAGCATACTCTTTAATTTTTGTCTCTTGGAGCAAGATAATATCAGTAGAATCCATTTTCGTTAAGTCTTTCACTGCTGCTGCTTTATTTGGATTCCCCAAACCCATGCAATTCCAAGAGACAATCTGTATTATTTACTCGAGAAAGAGGGAGTTATGACTCCCTTTGGAGGTCTAGTTCGCTTGCTTCTGCCAAGAGACATTTCAATTGTGGACTACCTACCCTGCATCTTTAATCTTTCTTCCTCTGCTTCTCTAGCCTCTTTTTATGACTTCTTGCCAGCCTTCTTGGAGATTTGCTCAATGGAGTCATCATCATAAGAGACAAAGCTGTCAACTGGTTTCTTCTTAATTATATCTGCATAAGAAGGAGAGGGATTAACTCCATTTGGAGAAGTATGGTTTTCCTGAAGTATTGCATCTACACTAGGTATTTTTGAATTTATTGTTCCAGATTGTTCCATTGGTCCGGTGTTTACATCCACATCATCATCTTGCTCTATTAAGCACTATAATTCTTCCTCTTTTAGAACATGAATATCTTCAAAAGAACTTAAAACAACAAAATGGTTAGATGAAGTATTGATTTTTTCTACAGCCTGAGATTATAAAAGAGTCTCCCATCAACAATAGCTCCATTCTCAGTCTTTCTTTCTTTACCTTTATTTCTATTGTCCTGGCTAGAGATACCTGATTTCTGAACCTGAGTCCACTGATCAGTCTTCTCTTTTTCAAGAACTTATTCTGATTTTTTTCTGCTATTTCTAGCAAAATGACCATAACAATGGCAGAACCAACACTTGAAAGGAAGTTGTTCATAATCCAGCTCCTAGAAATGAGACCATTCAGCTACTGTTAAATTGATCACCTCAGGAAACCCTATCTTCAAATCAACTTCAATGCATATCCTTCCACACGAGTATTGATCTTTCCTTTCTGCCCTATCAATGTATTTTACAAGCTTGTTCCCAATGGTTTCCAAAGATTCGGAGTTCCAACAACATAAATGCAAGTGAGAAAGCCTTACCCGAACAGGAACAGCAGAAGGGACATCTTGAGTAGAATCAAAATCTGGAGTCCACTTGTTCAAATAGAACCCCTGAGGGCCCATGAAGTAAAGACCATTTCGAAAAATAAGGTCTCGATCCTCAGCTGAATAAAAAAGAAAGACATAATATCATCTTCCAACCAGGTGCTTATGAATTCCTTCAGTTACTAAGGGCCTCCAATTTCTCTATACCAATCCATCAATAGACTTGGGAGAACGCTAGAGACTAGAAAATTATCCAATGAGCCCTCTCTTGGCTATATTTAAAGTCATGCAACAAGGTCGTTCAACAAGCAATTCAACAGAAGGTATGTTAGCTTTCTTCACAAATCTCTGCAGAGACGATCCAACTTTCCTCTTGCCACAAGAGGCAATCAAACGTTTAAAAGCTTCCAGTTCAAGTGGCAGAGGAAGAGGAGGATCCCCTCCGACATTCATCTTCTGCACTCCAATCAGCTTCGTTGTGAAAGAAGATCACCAACCACCAATAGAGCCTTGAACACTTCTTCTTGACAGATCTGAGGGAGAACACCCAAAGGACCAGAGTTGAAGGTGCTCTATGATAATAAAAAAATCCAATCAGAAGATGCACTACGACCCAGGCAACAACAGATCCTGATCCTGCATTCTTCAGAGCAAGTGCTCCAAAAACAAAAGGTCAAACTAACATCAGCAGAGAAGCACGGTCCTGCACAAGTCTCCTAAGAGATTCACGATCCTCCATTGAATCAACTTCAACGAGGGAAGACTCCAAGACCGCAGTGTGCAACTCTTCACCGACCGTAGAAACAAGTCGAATCCACTCTCATTTTTTGTGTGTTTTTAACTTCTTCGATTCATAAGCAATTACGTGACCTTCTTGTGTTAGCACTCCACCAAAACCTTCATTGCATGCATCAATGCATACAACGAACTCTTTGTTTGGATTAGATATTTTTAAAATGGGTGCAATGGTTAATAATCCTTTTAATTTATTAAAACTTTTTCATGTTTTTTATCCCAGACAAATCTCTTATCTTTTTCTGTAATGATGTTATGGGATTTGTGATTTTCGAAAATCCTGCAATAACTTGTTATTCACATAAATGATCGTAGATCAATTACGTCTTTGGGAACATGCCAATCAATTATTGCTTTTATTTTATTCAGCTCTACTGATATCCCTTCTTCGGATATCACATGCCCTAGGTAATGTATCTTATTTTTATAAAATTTTCATGTACTGAACTTAGTAAACAGTTTATGTTCTCTTAAAACTTGTAGTATTATCTACAAGTGTTTGTCATGTTCTTCTTTCGATTTAGAATAAATTAAGATGTCATCTATAAAAACGACTACAAAATTATCGAAGTATTTGCTTAGGACACCATTCATTAAGCACATAAAAGTTGTTAGAGCGTTTGTTAGTCCAAAGGGCATAACCACAAACTGATAGTGCCCGTATCTAATTCTAAAAGCAGTCTTAAAATATCTTCGTCTTAAATTTTGACTTGATAATATCCAGATCTTAAGTCTATTTCTGAAAGTATCGTTGCTCCACGTATCTTATCAAATAGATCATCGATGCGAGGCAGAGGATATCTATTTTTAATTGTCATTTTATTTAGTTGACGGTAGTCTATACATAGACATAATGTATCGTCTTTATTTTTAACGAAAATGACACGTGCTCCCCAAGGGGATACACTTGGTCTTACGTAGTTTATGTCTATTAATTCTTGCAATTGTAATTTTAATTTGTTCAATTCTAAAATGTTTATTCGATAAAGAGCTTTTGAATTTGTTACAACTCCTGGTACTAATTCGATTGTAAAATCCAAATCTTTCTTTGGAGGTAATCCTGGAATTTCTTCCAGAAAAACATCTGAGAAATCATGTAGGATTGGAATATCATCGAATCGTAGCTTATCTTCTTTATTAATTTAATTTGTCCGTTATTTATTATGTGTATAGTAAAAACTTTACCACATTTTCTTACAACCATTTTCATATGTAAAGCCGAAATTTGTCTAACAAATTTTCCTAGGTATTCATGTGACTGTGATCAATTCTCTTATATCATTTAAACAAGTAAAAGTTTTCTGAAAACAATTTAAAATTACTTGATGTTTTTTCAATCAATCGATACCTATGAGGACATCATAAGATCCTAACAGTAACTCATTTAACTTAACTTGAGTTTTAAACTGAATCATAAACGAATCACAATTTCAACATAATTAACCACTTTCCTTTTAGTTCCTGTAGCTAACTAGATCAGCCAAGATTTTTCAAAAAACAATTGCATTTTTCTACTATACTAGGTGACACATAACTTAAACTAGCACCTGGATCAATCAAAATGGAAACATACTGGTTTTGTATCATACATTGCACTTCCACCATGGAAGTTTAATGATCCGCCTGTCAGTTCTCTAAGGCTGCATTTATTCTGGGCATTTCATTTGCCACATCTCTCACTGTTTCCTCTTCTTAAATGGTATGCATGTTGCTGAAGTTTCATTTTCTGTTCGGACAGTACTTGACATAATGCGATCATTGACATTCTCAGCACTTTGTAGGTTCCTTATGTTTATTATTTTTAACAAAATTGTTAGACATACCATTGCGTTTTGGTGTTGTAGTATTTTGTTGTGTTATATTTTTAAAATCTGCTCTTTGATAATTATTTCTGGAAAGTTTCGAGAATTATTTCCAAAACTCTTATTTGACTTGAACCATTTTCTCTTCTGATCAAAGTTACTTGTTCTTTTATCCTTCTAGTTAGGTAAGTTTTCTCTTTTTTTACTTTGTTCATAACAAAAATCATCATTTATCATAACCTCTTCAAGGGTATTTGAGTTATCAAACTCAATTCTATCCTTGAAGCTAGTGGGCAAACAACTTAAAAATCTTTGTATTTTAAGTTTTTCGTCATTTATATACGGTACGTATCTTAACAGACTTAGAAATTTGCTACGTAATTATTTCATTGACATTGAACTCAGTTTTAGTTCATAAAATTATTTAGCTCTTTCCTCGTAGTACTCTTCAAATCAAAACTTCCTTTAAAAATACTTTTTAAATACTCTCTAGGTTAGGTACTTCTCCTTAAGGTTTTTTACTATTTTTATGTCTTGCCACCAGATGTTAGCTTTTCCAACTAAGTTGTATATAGCCATCCATGCTTTCAGTCTGTCATAGTAGTTATAAATCTGGAAATATTTCTTAATTCTTGACAACCAAGCATCGGCTTCTTCACATTTCTCTACTTCTCTGTTAAACATGGGAAGCTTTATCTTTTTAAATTCCCCAGAAATTTCTTCATAAGGTTTATACTTCATTTTTCTAGGTTTACGATCGCTTTCACTACTTTCACTTGTGTACTTATACCTTCCCCTATGTGACCTTGCATTAACCTCTGAAGAAGACTGCCTATCAAAATATTTTACTCTATTTTCCTTATGTTTGTAGGATATTGTTTCAGAATTTGTTTCATAAACATTTCTTTTATATTTTTCTATGTTATGTATTTTGTCTAATAACCTCTGATTCAGTTCCATAATTCTTTCATTATCTATTTTTACAGTTTGTAGTTCATCTTTTAACTGTTTCACTATTTGTAGTAACTCTGAAAGTGGATTATTTAGTTCTACATAAATGTTGTCTGGATTGTTGTGCTGAGACCCATTTCCAACAGATGCTTCAACACCACATTTTCAAGCAAACAAATTTTATATTTTTGCACATAAATAATTGTAAAACATAATCAATTTTTTTTTCTTATTTGTATGTGAGTGAGCCAGTCAGGCCTAATGTTTGGAAACTCGCTCTAATACCACATGTAACGTCCCTAAATTTCAAAAATAAATAAAAGAAATTATTTACTATAACTAACTTTATAAATTCCTAGGAAGATCAATCCATGATATGTGTGTTTAGTGTTTCTATCAACATCTATCTTTTTATGACATTATGTCAATACATCGTCATGTATTCTAGTTGATACTATCTTATTGCTAATATTACTTTTAGAACTCTGTTGGTTACAAATCATAAAAGTTGTTTTCATTCTCCGGCTTTTTGTCCTACCTATGAGCTAGGAAAGGAAAAATGTCACATGTCTTACTTATCCTATAAAGCTAACACACGTACCTTTGTTTTTATGTGTACAGGTGAACAAGATCACACCTTAAGTTTCTTGCTAAAGAAACTATACCCTAAACTACAAGGCATCCACATCCTAACCAAAGGGTGGGACAACAAAGGTTGGAAAAACAACCTATAAACTAACCGAGTTCTAAATCGAACCTTATACTATTGTTACCCCACCATATTATAGGTTATGTTATGATTCCTATATATATGTCATCATGAGGAACTATGTTAAAGTGCCTAGACATTAATTTGTCAGGACGGTTGACTTAAAACGCAAACAAATGGAGGTTGATAAGATATGCAAAGGACGTGAAATTAATTGGTTCACATGCAGGCCATGTGGTGACTCTAAAAGCTCCAGTTGGAGGCCATTGTGCATGGTGCAAAACCCTAGGGTTTTAATGCGTCTCGTGGAAAGTGTTTGTCTTCTCGATGAAATTCTGCTTGGGGTTTATTATTCTCCACTTGTTGCAATCGACCTCTGTCTGCTCAACCTCGTATCTCTTCTGTTCATAAACAAAGGTGGAGAAGCCAAAGCTCTCGACCCTCGACACCTTTGAACCTGTCCAAAAATGATGTGTTCACTGGTGGAAATCATATTCCTTGTTCTAGTGACGTCTGGGTTTCTAGGGTTATGGTTCTAATCGCAGAGATAGGTAAACACTTCCTCTGCAATAATGATTTTCCTTTGTTTACCACACAATTTATAAACCGTTGTTTGACTTCTAAGTTCGTATGTGCAGGAGGCATCCCCGAGTGGCTCTCTGCAAACAACTTGATTGGTCACAAGCGCTATCAGGGTTGCGGTCCGGGTAAGACTTGTACTTCAACTTTCTTGGCTCAGTGGTTGACCTGGGGTCTGGATGCCTATCTCTGTGTTGACCTTTGATGAAATTGATGAGTCCCTTTGGTAGCCGTGACGCGTTTCTTGAACTGTAATGGGAATCCTTCGATACAGGGTTAATGTTTTTGTTTTTCAAAAGTAAGAACAGTGCCTCGACTGTCTCTACATGAAATGCAAATTGTTTGGACCCTGTGAGGGCTTTTATGTTGTATAAACTCAATTGTAATTTGTTTTTACAGTTTAGTTTATAGATCTTTATGCAGCTTTAAAGCCTTTATAACACTGCAATGTGTTCATGAGGCCTTTACATTGTCGTGTTTAATTTTGGAAACAAGCCATATGACCATTGTCAAAGATAAGTATTGTTATTTATTTCAAGCAATGGTTTTGTAAAGACCCGTAAGGGCTTTACATTTGCAGTATTGAATCCTATCTTGATTTTACAGTTTTGTTGTTTATAATTAAAGAAAAATAATGTGTCCACGAGTTCTTTTACCCTACCACATTTGGTTTTTTAGAAGGGTCGTAACGCCTCTATCAAAAGATAATGTTGTTTGTAATAATCCATAAAAGGGTTTATGTTTTAAAACAACCCATGAGGGTTTTCTGCTAAGTAATATCATGTTGCTTAATTAATACTTCTGTAGTTTTGGTGTGATGGTGAAAGCTAATACGACTTTTGAGGTTTTTATTTAGCTTTTTGCTGTTCTTTGAGAAAGGTCGTAAGGCCATCACTCTGTCTTCATTTTTGTCTTATAAAAAAACCATAAATTTTCTATTGTAAAGATTCAGGTTGTTAGATGGATTATACTATTTTATAGTGGAATGAAATGGATAAGCCATAAGGTTGTTTGTAATTTTCTTCTGTAAGTAAAAGATTGCAGAAGACAATATCAATTCGGCTTACAGCTTATAACCAGTGTTGCGTCCTGTCGATAATCTCGATTTAGTATTCAACATTAATGGTTTTCATAATAGATTGGGCCATATTGTCTCCATAAAATAATTATGTGGAAAGAATCCTTAGCCGAGTACGATCTGTAACCTAGCTTAGTTATTATTTTAATTTGAAGTTTTGTTTATCTTACTGTAACTAGGACTTTGGTTATGAGGCAAAACTCGGCTATAGAATGGAGAAGAAACACACACACACACATATATACTATACTATACTATACGGTACACAGCTTTGGGCCTAAACCTCGTGGTTTAATTAATGGTTTTATTTCGATGTTTCTGTGTTTATTTTGATAAGGCTTATGATGTATAAATATATATACATTATGTGTATAGATTCAAACCTGTGTTTTGATTAGGGAAAGCATTGTTTATTAACAAGAGAGATATGCAAATAGATTATGAAAAACTCTCTAAGTATTTAACTTTATTATGATTAGTCATTAGTTACTCTATTATTTATAATAACTTTGTCATAGTTTTCTATAGGGTTTTCCTAGTCCTTACTGCATAATTGTGTTGTTTTCTTTTAATACCTAGATTAACAACATTTACCATGAATATTAACAATAAAATACACTGAGATAGCTAAGGTAGAGGTATTATAATTTCTATGCACAAAGAATGAGAAAACATCAAAAGATGAACCTAACAACAACCGGATATGTAAACTTCAAACCTTAACTTCAATAATTAAATTGCAATTTTCTTAAAACAATAAAGAATAATTCTCGATAGCGTTGTAGATGATAACCTACTTATAAATTACTTTTAGATAGAGAGTACATATCATAGCTACTAACCATCCATTAAATATTTTGCAGTTACCGTGCATACTTCTAACTAAAAACACAGACATAGAATTTAAAATTTCAAATAAGTAACAGTAGTTACAACCTCGATAATGTGCAGAAGGAGGCAGCAGCCAAAGGAGACTGTTCCACCCAACCTTCTCCTAAAGCATTCAATATTACTTGTTTAGGACCCCCAAGTCTATTCACCGAACCACTAGGATGAAGATCAGTGAACAATAGCCCACATAACAACTTGCTACAACTTAGCACTCAGTATCAAACTTAAACTCAACAATTTCACTTTAGCTATCCCCTCATCAAATTCCATGTGTGCCTGACTTTTCTGTTTGCAACAGTCACAAAGTTCATTCCCTTGGAAACAGAACGAGTAGTGAGCCTCCTGCTCAATTTGATGGTATTTATAAGATTGCTTAGGTCTTTGGGTCAGTTTTGGAATTAAATGAACCACCAACTCAATTCTTCTTCTCAGGGAACATGACCACAATTTTAGGGATTATGCTTCCTGCAACAGCTAGAAAGTGAAATGCTAGTGCTGCCACTTGTCAATCAACATTCTACAGCTGTTCATTCCTCATATTGGGTTAGTGAACACTCATTCAACAGTCTCCCTTGGATAGGTGTCTATTCTTTTTAATTATTTAAAATAAATAATTCTTCAATTATAGTCATCCTTGACCAACTTGGTCATAAAAAACTTTACAATAAACTTAACATAATGTTTTCTGAGATAAATAAAAATATTTATTTTTCAGTTCTATGTGTGTTACATATCTCTTCGGTACTGGTCTAGGTTAGGTTTCCAAATCTTCCTCTACACTTTTGGGAACTCACCTCTCTGCAATCCATCGAGAATGCCATCAAAAATTTTCATAGCAGAAGTCAAGAAACGGAGACTGCCTTCACCACCTATGCTTAGATTTGTTTGGAAATGGATTTCAGTAAAGGGTTTCCAGCGGAATTCATCCTGCAAGGCCAGGGCTATTCATGGACTCAAAAGTTAGACTACGAGCAAATCCATTTTAGATGTAGAGCATGTTATGAGACAGGGCATTTAGCCCTCAATTGCAAAAAAATCCCAGAGAAAAATAAATAAAGAAAAACCCACCAAAAGCCCACCTGGTGGATCGATGCAAATCCTGAACATCAGCGAATATAGAAGGACCCAGATCTTTCGAAAGAAATTCCAGCGGATGAAAACAACAATGAACCATCTCAACAAACTGGACAACCTCCCCCTGCCCAGGAAACTGCTAAGCCCCCAAAACCCCCATCCTCTGCAAGTTGGGCAGATCAAGCAAAAGAAGAAGATTCACAAGTTTCATCTCTAGACAATCAAGCAACTATTAAAGATCAAGAACAATCCAAGGAATGGACGGAAGTCTCAAAAAAAAAGAAGCCTCCTCAAGCCAAACAGCCAATAAAGACACGAAATCAGACTGGCACCATAAAAGTGCTCCTGATTTATACTGTCTCTCTGTAATTTTTATCTAAGTATAGATAGTAGTAGGATCAATCTTTTGTGTTTTCTGGCAGCTGTCTCTAAATGACAATTTTGAACTATGTAGATCCATTTTCAGTGGTTATACCACTGCTCGATTAATACAAAACATAATAATTCTTGTAAAAAAAACACAATTAATCAAATCCAATTAACTATTATTTAGTATAAAATTATTTATTAAAATATATTTTCATTTTTAATTAGTATTAAATTTTGTAAATAAAAGCTTTATGAATCATTTGCCATTGAAATTTGGAATATTCAAAATGTTTTATTTAAAGGAAAAAATATTTTACCTTTTCAATTCTCTCACATAAGTAAATATATTAAAACTTTTAAGACATGTAAAAAAACATTGCCTCTTCATATTGTCTCACAAAGCATGAATAAATTAAAATAGTTTCTTACCTCTTCAAGTGTCTAACATAACGTTTTAAATATATTAAAACGCTTTCTTCGAAAAAGCATATAGACAAGTAAAAAAATATTTTACCTCTTCAAATGTATAATTAAAGAATGTATTAATGAGTTGGAATAATAATTGTTATTAAGTAATTTAAGAATGTATTAATGAGTTGGAAGAATAATTGTTATTAAGTGTTGATTGAGTGGTTATTATAATTGTTTTAAATCTTAGTTGGATTCAAATCATACTATATGACATGTTATGCAAGTAGAAATTCATAACTTGTACTTACATATTTTAATGGTATATGTTAACAAAAACATTTATGTTACACCAATCATAAAAAGATTTTTCATATAAGAACTACTTTCACTTATTTTATTTTATTTTGCATGTAAGTAATCAAAGGAAGCTCTAAAATTAGAGCTTGGTCATTAGATCCTCATAGAGATGAATGTTGGGCATATATATGAGATAGCAAGAAGTATCTGAACTTGAAATTGATCTTGGAGCAGCGGAGCTTATATTGGAGTTTTAATGGTGGATATGACTCTGAACATATGACATGGTGATTGATTTTTTTACTCTTTAATGCATTGAAGATGATTGCGATACAAGTGGCAAGGTTACGGGTCATATTTATTGACCTTTTTGTTTATGACGTATTGATCAGTACGTGAATGTATTGTGTTTTTCTCGTTGTTAGCCACGTTTTAAGGGCAGATCTTGTTGCCCGTATCGAGGTATTGGGAATCAGATCAGGTGTCAGGTACCATTAAACATTCTCCTGTTGTTTTGACACGGAGGTTCTAAGCATTGATTATGGGTTGAATGTGTTGTTTTTGCGGGACTTTGCATAATCGATTGGATCGATACCTTTTGTTTCTCCTATCTTTTGGCGTCTGGTTCTCTGGCGACAGTGCTGAACCTATGCTCGTTCCTATGCTTTGAGTTATTTTGACTCAGAGGTTTTGGGCTTTGATTATGGGTTGGATGTATTGTTTTTGCGGGTTTTTGCATAATCGATTGGATCGAACACTTTTGCTTCTCCTAACTTTTGGCATCTGGTTCTTTGGCAATGGTGTTGAACCTTTGCTTGTTCATGTGCTTTGATCTGTGACGGCATTACGGGGCTTTGGTGATGATGGCTACTCATCTGGTATGTTGACGAGTACTTTTCTATGTCTATTTGGTAATGTTGCGCCGGAATGCTCGTCTTTTTAGCCGAGAGTTATCCTATTTTGTCTGGAATCTTGGTGCTTCGTTTCGACCGTTGGGAGAACACTTTTTTATGGCTCTGGTTATGCTTGCATTTGAGTTTGGTGACGGGCTATTTATTTTATACCCGTGGGGTTTTGTTGCTAGGTTGGTGACGGGCTGTTGCACTGTTTCTGTGGACTTATTTTTGGCTCTGGTTTAGCCTGCATTGGGTTGCGTGATTGGTTGATTGCTCTTATTTTGAGGGGTTATCACACCGATTTGGACTGTATTTGTGGGATTTGTTTATTTGTTCGTTGTTGGAGACGGGTTGCATTTTGCATTTGTGGGGTTCTGTATACTGTCGTGGGTCTTACATCCTTTGGTGGGTGCATTTTGGATTGACGGGTTTTTCTATCCTGAGGATTTGTGGTCACAAGGGTGTGTGTTCCTGATGTCATTGCGAGATGCAAAAGCGTTAGCACACTCTCCTAAAAATACCTGGTCCTCAAAGGTGATTAATCAGGATTCTGAGAATGATATGCTTCTGTGACCGCCGGGGTTGGGAAGAGCTTTTGATGGACAGGAGATATCGGATTTTGTCGAGGATTCTGATGTTAATCTGATGAAGTCGAGTACATTTTTGGATGGTGCTCATGGGTTTCCACCCCCTTGTTTCTGGTCAGGTGGATTGTTCTGCGCAGGTCTCATTGGATACGAATCTAACTATTAATCCATCGTTATTGAAATCACCTCCATCTTTGGATTTTATGATTACTGATGTATCTGATGTTTATGCGGAAGTCGAGGTTTCTGATAATCTTCGGGATGGTCCTTCTCTGCACAGTTCGAAGAAGGTTACAGGGAAGAATAGGAAGTGCGTTCACAAATTGGAAAGACCTATTCTTCTGGTGGTGGGTGAGGACGTCCCTTTAAATGAGATCATGCTAACAAATGAATTAACTCTTGTGGGTCGGTTTGAAGGAAGAAAGATTAGTGCAGAGGGCATACACAGATGGGTTGTTGATTCTTGGCTTCCTTTGATTAGCCATTGTTCGAAGGTTTTTATCCTACCCAGGGGATGGTTGGCTTTGATGTTTCATAAGGGCGAGGATTTGGATATTATTCTGAAAGGTTTTTGGAAATGGGACAATTCGGGTCTTTTCCTTAAACGTTGGACACCCTTATCTGACCCCCTGTATTGAAAGGTACGACTCTATTCCTATCTGGGTTAAACTGTCTAATCTGCCATTCGAGTTTTGGTCTATGGATTTCTTTAGGATGTTGGGCAATTCCCTTGGGACTTTTCTTGAGGCTGATGTGTCATTTTTAAAGACTGGTATTTGTTGTCTTGGGAAAATATTGGTCCTCTTGGATATGCGCAATGGTCTTGCTAAAGACATTGTCATTAAGAAAGGAGATTTTGTATTTACACAGCCCTTAGATTATGTTGGCGTGCCCTTCCGTTGTAATAGATGTCACTGTTATGGTCATCTTTTAGATCGTTGTCTTTTACCTTTCGTGAAAAAACAGTGGTTTTCGTTCCCCAAATCCAAATTTGTTTGGCGAGTTAATAAATCAATTGCTCCTGTAGATTCTTCCATTTCCCATTTAGCTGGTCGGGAGGGTATAATACCTTTGGATTCGGATATTGTCTGTAAATCTAATACATTCATCTCGGAACCCTGTATAAATGCTGAAATTTCTAACCAGGAGATTAGTGTTCCGATACTTAAACCACTGAGGTTGGCTTCCTTGATGGATGTTGAGGAGGGTACATTACTCGGTAAAAGCTTGGAGGCTGGAGTGGAACATTTGGATAAATTTATTTTGGGTGACTCCAGTCTCAGGGATTTAGGGTTTATCTCTCCTATCAAGGTTTTGAAGGGTACTGGTTCAAGTTATTTTCTTCGATCCAGCTCTAAGGTATTGGTGGATCATGTTACTTCTGTTGGAAGTAGGGTTTTTTTTACTACAGAGCTATTTGAGGAAGGTACAGAACAATCTGATGTTTATGGGGCACTTAGAGCAATGGATGCCTCTGTTAGGGTTTCCTTATGATTGTGATGACTCTTAATTGCAGAGGTTTAGCTAGTAAACCTAAAAAACTAGCTATTTGTAGACTGGTGGCTAATCAGTCTGTTGATGTTTTATTTATTCAAGAAACTATGGGTGATGGGGTCATGTTTGCTAGTACTTTGGAATCTTTATTGCTTGGGTGGACTTTTTGCTCTGTGGATGCTAAAGGCAAATTGGGGGGTTTGCTTATGGGTTGGAAAATTAAAGTTTAACAATTCTTGAATTCTTGAGCAATGGATTCGGGTTTATATGTAGCTCTTTATTCAATTGAACTTAAAATGGAGTTAGGTTTTCTTAATGTCTATGGACCTTATGTTGAGAGGGAAGGGTTATGGAACCATCTACTGGATTTTGTGAGTCTTAATTGTTCCAAGATTATGTTTGGTGGGGACCTGAACTTCTCCATTGGGTTATGTGAGATTTGGGGTGATAGGGCCAGAAGTGATTGTTTGTCTCATTTTTTTGCAAAAATCTTGGATGATCATGGTCTTCTGGACATTGTGCCAAGTGTGGTTTTACCCACCTGGACTAACATAAGAGTTGGGAGTGATAACATTTGTAAGCGTTTGGATAGATTGTTGATTTCTGTTGATCTCTTGGAATTTGATCTCTGCTTTCATCAATGGATGGGGTGTGGGGGGGACTCAGATCATCAACCTGTTTTTTTGCAAATTTTGGGTCATGACAAGATTTCACATAGCCCTTTTAAGTTCAATTCTCACTGGTTGGAACATGAGGATCTGGTTTTATTATTGAAAAACACTTGGAAGATGTATGATAATAATTCAGTTTTGTCTCATGCATCTCAATTCTCTGATAATCTAAAAAAGATTAAAAATGTATCTATCTATTGGTCTGTCAAAAGGAAAAAACCGAATACTAAAGAATTAGCAGAGATTGAGCTTTTATTAGAGAATGCTTGTACCAATATTGGCTTTGGTTTTTCTACTGAAGTTGTTAAAGATTCTCTGTATGGGTTGGAATCTAGAAGAAGAAAAATTTTGCTGGATAGAGAGAAAGAAGCTAGACAGAAGAGTAGAGCCATATGGTTACTATGTGGTGATGATAACACACATTTCTTTCATAAATTTGCTAATCATAGGAAATTTGTAAACACTATATGGAAGATAACAGATGATAGGGGTAATATTGTCGAAGGGTTTGAGTCTATTGCTGGGGCGGGAGTACAATATTTTGAAAATTTGTTTCAAGCTGATGAGAATCTTCATTTGACAGAGATTCTAGATATTGCTGACAAATATCCTTCTGATATTTCTGAAGCTGAAAATTTAGACCTTATGATTCCTGTTACACTTGAGGAAATTCAGTCTATTTTGTCAGTCAGTAAAAATGATAAGAGCCCTAGACCTGATGGGATTCCGGTGTAAGTTTACAAGGCACTTTTTGATGTCTAGGGTAGTGATCTTTTCAGAGTTATTGAAGATTCGAGACTTTCTGGTAAAATACCTGTTGTTTTTAATACTACCTTTATTGCTTTAATACCCAAGACTGATTCTCCAAAGTCATTTGATGACTTCAGACCAATATCTTTATGTAACTTTGTTTACAAGATCATTGGTAAAATCATTTCTACTCGTATTAAAAAGATATTGGGGAGAATTATTTCTAAAGAACAGTTTGGATTCTTGCCTGGCAGACAGATTCATGAAGCTGTTGGAATTATTCAGGAAGGTTTACATTCTATTCATGTTGAGGCTATGAAATCAGTGGTGCTTCAGATCGATTTATCTAAGGCATTTGATCGAGTAAACTAGATATTTCTGCGGGTTATTATGACTAAAATGGGCTTTTCTGTTTCCTTTATTACCTCGGTGATGAACAACATTACATCAGTTTCTTTTGATGTTCTTATTAATGGGGTGGCTTCTAACTTTTTTAGATCTGGTCGGGGGCTTAGGCAAGGTTGCCCTTTGGCTATGATTACTCTTTCTTATTGTGGTAGAAGGCTTGAGCAGGGATATTCTTTATGCACAACTCAGGGGAGATTTCTAGGGCATCTCCTTTGGTAACAATATTATTCTATCTCATATTTTGTTTGTGGATGATATCATTTTGGCATCTGATGGCTCTGAAAAGTCTTTATCAACATTATATGAGGTGTTATTGATCTTTTGTAAAGCATCTGGAATGATTATTAATGTGGATAAATCTTCTTTCTATTATTCTGGATTAAATGAATCTGAGTTGATTACGATACATAACATTTTTTCTTTTAATGTTGAAAAAATTGAGTATGGTATGAAATATCTTGGTTTCCATCTAAAACCTTGCAGATATCTCATGAAGGATTGGAACTGACTCATTACTAAAGTGGAAATGAGGATAAAAAACTGGAGTTTCAAATGGCTATCCAAGGGGGGAAAACTAATACTGGTGAAGTCTGTTCTGAAAGCCATACCAGTATATTGGATGCATTTTTGGATACCCGTGGGTATTCTTGAAAGAATAAAGAAGATATGTTTCAAGTTCTTATGGTCTAGCAATAAAGATACTACTGGTTTACCTTGGTCTTAATGGAAGGTTCTGGCAAATCCCAAATCTTTGGGAGGATGGGGATTGAAAATTCCTGCATTATTTGCTAAATCACTTACTGCAAAAAATGTGTGGAATCTGGTTAATGGTATAGGACTTTGGGCCCAGATTGCTTTTCAAAAATATATTTTTCCCTTAACTTTACTAGATTGGATAAGCATATATGTTAAGAAAAAGAAGGGCATTTCCATTTCTTGGAAAGCTGTACTTTGGTCTTTTGATCTGATTGGACAGGCACTTGTGTGGAAAGTTGGGTCTGGAACAGAGGTGCGTATTGGTATTGACCCTTGGCTTGGGTGCAAATGGAGCATGTTTTACCAGCCTCTATGATTGATAAACTTCATAATGTTGGTTTTCTATTTTAAAGGATATTGCATGCCTTGGTACAGTATTACTTCAGGATCAAGGCTGGTTACATGCTAATTTATTTGGAGTTGTGGAACAGGAAAACATAATTTGGAATAATTATGTTGCCTTGCTGATATCCAGTCATGTTAGAATTTCTATTGAGGATGATCAACTAGTATGGAATCTCTCTAAAACTGGTAAATATACTCCCAAAGCTGGTTATTTTCATCTTATTCAAGTTAGGAATGAGATGGAAAGTTCCTGATGGTGGAAGTGGTTATGGAAACTGAATTGTCCGCTAAAATCAAAACTCTACTATTGGTTTCTATTTTCAGGGAAAGTACTTGCATGGGATATATTGTGTAGAAGAGGCAGAGAGGGACCTGGTAGGTGTTATCTTTGTAATCTGGAGTCTGAAACTAATGATCATATTGGCTTTGAATGTTCATTCACAAGGAGGGTTTGGTCAAAAATCGAGGCCAAGTTAAAATACTTAAATTGCTGGCATGGTACATCAGTCTTAGACTGTGTAAAGAACTGGATATTGAAGGCTGATACCAGGTATAGTTCTTTACCTATAATTGTATCTTGGTTCATATGGAAGGCTAGAAACCTTTGTTGTTTTGAAGACATTCAGCCAAAGACTTATGTGGTAACATCCTTGTGTTTGGGTCTACTTAATTCATATCCTTTGGATAACAGAGTTATGAATTTAAGATTGGTTGCTAGTGAACAGATTGACAAAGTAGTACCCTGGGGGTATTTTGATGGCTCGGCTGCAGGTACTCCACAGATCTGTGGGGCTAAAGGTATATTGTACATTTCAGATGAGCACTTTTTCACATTTTTTGTTGGACTGGGGTTGGGTACTAATATTTTGCTGAGCTTTTAGCTTTAAAGTTGCTTATCATTTTGGCTTTGAAGCAGGGGGTGCAAATCATGCAGATTTTTGGGGATTCACAGTTGGTGATCAATTGGGTATCTGGTAAGTATAGGATTAATAATATTCTACTTACTCAGGTCTTGCAGGAGGTGATTCGCCTTTCTAATTTCCTGGAAAATGTTGATTATAAGCATATCTATCGTGAAAGGAACTATAAGGCTGATGCATTAGCTAATGCAGGTGCTAATGTGAATGAAGGGCATTGGATAATCAAGGAGTTTAGAGGATCTGAAACATATGAGACTGTTCAGATTTTTTAGGATTTTGGATGGGGAGAGTCATAAGACTCAGTGGACAAGCTGAATGTCTTTTGTTGACTATATGATTTTTGGTGACAATTTTTTTTTTGACTTATCTATCTTCACTGTTTATTTTTGAAGGTTTAAAACTTGATATAGTTTTTTATGGCTTCCACTATTTGGATAAAGACTGAGTATTTCATAGTCTTTGATGAGGATTACAAGCTAATGCTTGTACAGTTTTGAAGATCAAAGTTTTTTTATAATGACTTTCTATCTTGACAATTTATATTTGAAGGTATAAGAATATATATACTCTTCAGTTTTTTATTGAGGAATACAGGCAAAAGCTTGTACAGTTTTGAAGATCAAAGTCAGATGAGGATTACAGGATGTACAGTTTTGATGATCTTAGTTTTTTATGAACATTATGAGAAAAAACTAAATTTTGTTTTAATCAACAAGATACACCTTTGGTTGATTGTAGTTTATTGATTTTGATATCTTATGGATTGGATATAATTTGATTTCCAAATCAATTATTATCTTTTTGTAAAAGCATTTATGTGCTGAATTAATGGAGATAATGGACACTGATCAGTAAATGATAGTGGTTCATACGAGGAATGTAATTTTGATAATAAAAGTTACGATTTTTTTCTGTAGAAAAAAAATATATATGAGATGAAACATGCACCTTGGTTATAATTTCTGCAAATCACGCTTTATTTGTTTGTAGTATGATTTCTTTGCAAGATTGTAATGTTAACTTTGTTTGTAATGTGATTTCTTTGGAAGTTTGCACTGTTAGCTTCGTAGTGTGATTTTTTTGGGGGGGGGATTGTAATGTTAACTTTGTTAGAGAGAATTTGAGTAGATTTTGGATGGTTCAAAAGGCTTTTATTTGTTATTGACATTTTATATATATTGGAGAAATATTTTTTTTATTTGAATTAGTTGGATGTTACTATAAGGATGTCATTAATTCTAATTTGGAAGATTAGAAGTATCTCTTGGTAGTAACTAGCTTAAGGAAGAACATTATTATAGCCAAGATTATAATGAACTCTCATGAACTCTATAACGAAACAAGGCGTTGGTATATTCCTAAAACTCCATGGGTGGAAAGGATTTGCCATCTGTGTGAGTCTATGAGCGTTGATGATGAAAATCACTTTCTCTTAGAGTGCCTTGCTTACAGCCACATTAGATCTCCGTTTCATAGTATTTGTTAAATACAAATCTTTATAACCTCCTAACTTGCCAAAACTATAGTGAGCTTGGAAAACTTCTTGGCAAGCTTTTTGAGCATGGGAACAAGATTTTAAAGTAAACCAAGTATTTTCCTTCTTAAGGTCCGATAGACCAAAGTTGATCTCAGTGGACGTTAATCATCATCATCATGTTGTAAAGATGAAAGAGGGTTTTAGTATTTTTTTTTTAAGAAGAGGGAAGAGATTACATTAATCACTAGACTAGTTTATGAAATATTTTCATGCAATGCTCATTATATCATTTACATAATGCAATATCATCTTATGTTACATCATTTACATAACGCAATATTATTTTATGAATGAAATTAAGATATTTTTTCCTAAGGTGTAGATGAATGTAGTTTCGTCTTTAAAGAGAACCAAAATGACATATGCTTAGGGATCGAGAGTGATAACAAATAATCAAGTTAGATGCATGATATGTATTATAGATTAACTTTGCTTTATGATAGAAATATTAAGAATGCTATGATTTTTTAAAATTCAAGATCATTTGTCCTACTAGAGATTGAAAGTCCATCTCTAAATTCCTCAATATGTGATTGACCAAATTCCAAGTGAAGTGCATTTTAGATAATGAATCTGCCACTGTTCAACTCCCGATAAATATGTGTAAAAGAAATCATTTGAAACCCACTCTTAAATTGCTTCCATTGTGTGGTCATTTGCATTAGCCCTGTGTTTTAAACTTGAACTTCATTGTTCATCCATTGAATGGTCATAAGAAGAGTCATCGAAAACCTATAATCTTGTGATCTCCAACTCCAATGCCAATTTTAAGGAATGGATCGGTGCGTTAATTTCTCCCAGATTATTGGTATCAATACCCAGGCAAACCTTTCCCTTGAAATGGTGTTCCCCCGAG
Source organism: Pseudotsuga menziesii (assembly GCA_001517045.1). Lineage (NCBI taxonomy): Eukaryota > Viridiplantae > Streptophyta > Pinopsida > Pinales > Pinaceae > Pseudotsuga > Pseudotsuga menziesii. Next base: position 154,783 of record LPNX010723098.1, on the reverse strand, counting down.
AGATGTAGTGTAAAATCAATACCACAACACCTACCCAACTCTTGACACGCACTGCAAAATAACACCATGAAATATTGATATCCACGCTCAGATCACCAACCAACCGCCCAACTTTAGCAGAATGGACCGAGGAGTAAGGGGATAAAAGTGTAAGTGCGTGAGTGGTAACTTTGACTATACGCACATGCTTTCCCTCAATTAAAAATGAATTACGAGCCAACCATATTCCCCAATGGATCAAATAAGGAAACCGCTGTAAACCTCTTAATTCTTGCCTTGTAAAGAAACCATGAAAACAATCCACAGACAAATTCTTAGTCCACAAATTTCCAAATTCTTATTCCACAAATTTCCAACCTGCAAGTGAAGTCTCACTTCCCTCCACACCTGTTGAGAAAAATGGCAATACAAACAAGGTGATTATGGGTCTCTTCATGTGTTCTGTATAATGAACACAGACATGGACCACTTTTTCCTTCTCTTTATAGTCGATCCCAAGTTAAGACCTTCTGGTTTTAAACCAACCAAAGAAAAAACATACTTTTCGGAGGAGTTGCCACCTTCTATAGTTTCTTTCACCACCAACAAGTCACCCCACCTGAATCCAATAGTGTTAAATGTCCAGATTTGTTGTATGTCTACCCCTACCCTATTATAAGCTCACACAAATTCATCATCGACATCACAAATGCAAATGTGTGCATTTTGATGTTCTGTCACAAAATCTACCCATACATTTTCCCAACCTTCCGCTAGTCCCAACTCTCGAGCTCCAAGCCATCCCTGTAGCAAAATATTAGTCAAAGTAGGATTGACAATTTCATTCAGGGTGCAACACCTTTGGCTTTGCAACACATGCACCAACTCATCTAGAAGTATAACGACAACACCACACTCCCATCAAGACCTATTCCTCGGTACCCACTTTCCACGCCAAATAACCCTAGTGAGTGGAAATGCCAATGTCAATGCTTTCCATTGGTTGGAAATGTTCTATGTCAACTTAATAGGTCATTGAATCCAATTGATTACATACCCAAAAGCTATATATGTGGCCATTGAAATATGCCTCCATAAATTGTCTCGGGTAATAAAGTTCCATGACGACTTGGCTACAAGTGCACGATTGAAGTGAAAATTGTTATTTCGGCCCCATCCTTGTTGATCCTTTGGGGTCGTAATTATAGGCCATTTTGCAAGGTGCAAACCCTTATACTCACTTCTCCCCTTCCATTAATAAACAAAACAGATCTTCCAAATATGACCGAGTGACCCTTTTGGGATATGAGCAAGTAAATGTCAATACACAGGTATAGCCTCCATTATGGTTTTAATGAGCACCAAATGTATTCCCTACTAACATTATTGGGAGCAGCGAGGGGAGCAGAAGCGGGAGTGAAAAGTGAAATTTTCAAAAGATTTTGTTTTGGGAGCGTTTTGGGAGCGTTTTTTATATAGTACATATTTTAATCAATTTTGATGCATACATATTAAAAAAAACATGTATTATGCCAAATTAGCTATATAAAACATAGATATAACCATTTAATATACATGTAACATCAATCATCCAGGAGCTATGACTTGTAACATTGTCATCAAATAATCAATCATCAACAACATCAACCTTCAAATTTCAACATATAATTTTTGCCATCAACAAACTCTAACAGTCTAACAAATAGCATCAACCATGAAATGAAACAAAGCATCAAAATATGATATTCAATACCAAAGAGTTGTAAGATCATAAGATGATAAGAATCAAGATGCAATCAACAATTTAAACTTCAAACTTCAAAGTAGGCCACAATAAACATGAAATACAAAGTACTATGATACTATCTAGTAATCTACTAAGTTTTCCTCTTGCCACGAGAAACTTCCAAATTGTTTTCTCATGTTCTAGGTGGAACGGGAGTTGCTTGAAGTGAGAGTGGAACACGAGAAGAGGATTAATGCCCCCCACGGATTGTTAGACGTTGTGAAGCTAAAGGAAAAACTCCTGCATATGGAAATTTGATGGTGGTTGGGGGTGGCATCTCTGATGTATGAATTGAATCACCCTCATGATCACCCAATAATTCATCCTCCAAGCACTCTAATGCAATGGCTCCACCCTCCACATTAGCCTCCTCTGGATTGTTGTCCCAAGTAAAAATTGTTCTATCATTCTTGGTCGCTTCACAATAATGGGACAATAACCTCAAGTTGTAGTGCACATAAACCAAACTTTCGGCCCGTTCTATATTCAAATTGTTTCTCTTGATGTTGTAAATGAAGCTGTATATACTCCAACAACTCTTTGCAGAAGAGCTATTGATCACCTGTGAAAGAACCCTCACCGTCGATTTATGCAAATATGTGGCACCACTGCCATACATGTTCCACCAACGGATAGGATCCAACCTCTCTCGATCTTTGATTGCATGCAAGGTACCAAAGACTCCATGTCCACTGATGTATTGGCTCAATTCACTCCATACTTGAGCACACTCCTCCTCATCAGAGACCAACTTGTCTAATGCAACCATATACCCATTTTGCACATCTGGATCTTTGTGTGGTCTTTTCCTAACTCTACCACCAGGTGCAAGTTGGGCAAACCAAGATGGAGAATAATATTTAGGGGTAAGGACATATGCAAGGGCATGGGGTGGAACATTCAAATTATCCCACCTTTTGACCACATGTTTATGAATATGGTCATACAAGATTGCATCTCTTTGCTCAACAACGTCTTTGATATGACCAAGCATGCTATCCATTTGGTAATACACCTCCCCAATCACCGGCTGATCTGTATCTGCAAAACAAATCATACTATAAACAGGATTGGTGAATTGTAGAACATATTTAACTTGTGCCCATAACTGACCATCAAGAATGGTGTCCACCTCCTGAAAGTCATGTCTATCAGATGTGCTTGCAGCTTTGTCTTTCAATCCCTGCCATGAATCACTTGAGAACATATTAGCCAATGCCTTTCTTACCTTCAAAAGCCTCATAAAGGTGAGGTAGTAGCTAGCAAATCTAGTCTTCGCTTTCTTCAATAGCTCCAACCTAGAGTGATTGCGAAAAATGTGGTGGGTCATGCTATAATTGGCGATAAATTTTATCATTTTCTTACCTCTCTTGTACAAGGCACCCATCCATCGGTAACTAGGGTCCTTCATCTTAACAATATCATGCATCAAAAGGTTCAATGTGTGAACCAAACACCCAGAGCAAAATATGTCGGGATACTTATCCTCAATGATTGCTCTTGTTGCCTTTCAATTAGCAACATTATCTGTGATGACTTGAATGACATTGTATGGCCAAATCGTTTGAATGGTTTCAAGTAAAGGTTGTGCAATATTAATACCAATCTTGTAGCAATCTGAGTAGTCATGAGCTGAAAGGAAGACCGCACCACTAGAAAATACAACAAGAATATTTATCAATGGCTTTCCTTTAACATTTGTCCACCCATCAAATACAATGGATACCCCATAGTTGGACCAATCATTTGTAAACTTTCCAAGAGCACTATTGATTTTGTCTCTTTCCCTGTCAAGTCTCACGGTTCTAGCTTTGTCATACCCAAGGCTCTTGTATCCTTTAGGGGCACCATTGATGGCTTGTACCAATAGGGTGAGCGAAGTGTTAAAAAATCAAAGACACATTACACAATGAACAACACCATAATAACACTAGCATTTCATGTGGTAAAACCCCAAAAGGAGAAACATGCAGGCAAACAAAGTATTGAAGCTCATTAATGAAGAAGGAGAGATTACAAGACGGTCTCAACCTCACATACAACTCTCTATATTGCGTATCCCAACTATGCACTATATACTTCATGAAATTAGTTACATGAGTAAACCGTTGTCGGTTATGCCTGTTATGAGAAACTTCTCGTAAACACCCGTAGCGAGAAACCTCCCATAAACACATTAGTTTAGTTGTCATTTAACATGAAGAACATTGAATGGCACACCACATGCATATAGAAACCTGAAATTTTTTTAATCCACGTCATCTCTACAACCAAGGTCAAGGAAATCTGATAATGTTTTTCGCATAGGCGAAAATCCATTAGCATGGGTGGATGATGATCTAGATCCACTACTAAACATTCTCTGTGGGGATTCAGATTCAACCCTTGATCTCTTATAATTGTTTTGAGCGGCCTCTTTTTCCATCCTGTATTTGTTTCTTTCTTTAGCTAACACTTTGTCACATGTTTTGAATCTAGTAGCCTTACCTTGATCACACACCATAATCCCACACAAATGCTTTCTCACACGGGTATAATCCATTAGCATGGGTGGATGATGATCCAGATCCACTACTAAACATTCTCTGTGGGGATTCAGATTCAACCCTTGATCTCTTATAATTGTTTTGAGCGGCCTCTTCTTCCATCCTGTATTTGTTTCTTTCTTTAGCTAACACTTTGTCACATGTTTTGACTCTAGTAGCCTTACCTTGATCACACACCATAATCCCACACAAATGCTTTCTCACACGGGTATATGAACCTGTATAAATTTTATTATAATGGAGCATGTAAATTTCGTGGTTCCACCCCCTCTTCCTTCCCCAAGCCTTGTCACATACTTCCACAAAGGTGTTGTGTCTTTTTGTTTTTGCCCCTCTTCACTCTTAATCTTCTCCTCCTCCTCATCCTCTCCCTCTTCCTCCTCTCCATGGTATGTGCCACTCCCTATCTCTTCCTCCTCATCATTGCCACCACCAAATCTACTTCCCACCACCATCATCATCATGAGAAGAATCGGAACCAAAAACAAAAACTACATACCCATCATGCTTCTTGATTCAATATGAAAATCACTTCTTGCTTGCAATAGAATGATGGAGAAGAAGAAATTGGAAAAAATAGGAAAAAAACAAATACAAGATTTAAAATTTTAACATAGTGAAATATTTTTTTCAAAAAACAAACAAAGATTGGGTTTTTAGAGCCTACCTATTTAGCTCTTCAAGGATGGTTGAATGTCTCTATGGAAGCCTTCAATCTTTCTTCCAAGCTCTCACAAATAGGAGCTTTCAATCTCCCCTTTAATCTCCCTTCCAAGCTCCTACAAATTTTCTCTCAAACAACTAGCAAAGCCACTCAAAGCCCTAGCAAGATAAATGAAAACAAGCTAAGGAATAGAATGAGTCCAAATGGAGTCCAACAGTATTTATAAAGGTTAATTGAACCCTAGCCAATCACTAAAAAACATTTTTTTTGCAAAATTGAGAAAATTGGAAAGAATTTCTTTAATGTATGGAATCGTTGAGGGAGCGTTTTTTTCCTTGGGATCGTTGAGGGAGTGATGAGGAATCGCTCTAGGAGCGTTGCTCCCTCAGTGATTTCGAGGATGGCAGGGAACGTTTTTACCCTAAGGAATCACAATTCCCAAAAACCGTCCCAGGACGAATCGTGATTCCATGATCGATTGCTCATCGATTCCTCCGAGAGCACAATTCGTGGGGGCCCTGGCGATTCCCTGCAGCTTAGCGTCTACCCCTAGAAAGCCAACGATTACACCGGAAAGAAACGCAACTCTCAATCTTCAACACTAGCCATGTCCAATATCCCTTGCCATAGCTATTACACTTAAGTTAAACCCAAGGTATTTTATGCCCTCCTCCACATAAGGGATTATTAGGAAAGACCCTACTCAAAATGTGACCATGATCGACATCCATATCTAAAATATAAATGACAGATCTAGCCAAATTAATAATGACACCAATAGCCCGACAGAATAAGTCAAAATTTCCTTGGAAATGTCTCCCTTCCTCTTCAAAACAAAGGCTAAAGATTAGGACATCATCCACAAATGGCATATGAGTCAATTATACTCCCCCTCCGAAAGTGATTCCTTTTATTTGCCTCTACATTCTTGATTCATGAATAGCCTTGCTGAATCCTTCATTCGTCGAGAGAAACAAGCAAGGGGATAGTGGGAACCCATCCTTTAAATGCCTCCTCGGCTTGAAGAAGTCCAACCATGATCCATTTACCATAAGAGCAAAGATAAATGAAGTAATACACCCCATCATCCATTTACCAATGGTAGCTTGAACCCAAGATGCAATAAGAGCAACCTTAGAAACAAACATGAAACACGGTCATAAGCCTTAGATAAATCCATTTTAATGACCATCACATGTAAATGGGAGGCTTTAATTGAGTGTAGTCCCTCGCACATCGAGCCAAAGGCTTCATGGATCAAATGAGCATTCAAAAAACCGAACTACTCCGTCGATATATAATTAGACAGGCAAGGCTTCAAACAAACAACAATCAAATTCAAGATAATCTTATAGATATAGTTACAAAGTGAAGTGGGAAAAAAACAATCAAATGATCCTGGGCAATCTACCTTCGAAATAAGAGAAAGAAATGTCGAGTTAAAAATACTTGGCATCTTCCTAGTCATGCGAACCTATTGGATCACCTTCAATAAGTCCTCATCGAGCACCTCAAAAAAATCGATATAGAGCTCAACCGACCAACCATCTGAACCCAGGCTCTTATCTTTATGAAAAGATACCAACAAGGACCATAACTCTTCTTTCATCACGGATATACACAATTCCTCGTTCTCGTCCTCTCCAACCATGCTTAGGAAAAAACTCATACATTTTCATAATCTCGCCTAACCATGTCATCAACTTTCATGATTCCCAAGTTGAGATAAATATATGCCAATTTTATATTTAAAACTAACCTTATTAATCATTTCTAAAAATTGGTAAAAAAACAATAACATAATTTTTATACTTTCTTATTTAAAAATTTACAATAATAAAAATGATAAAAGTCCTTAGTAATGCTTTAAAAAGGGTTGAAGTTAGAAACATGTATGGAGCCATGCTTTTAAAAAGAAGTACAACATTAGGTTAAGGTGGTAATGTATAGAGTTCTTTAAGATCTATTTACTTTTTTTCCCTAGGATCAAATTTTGTGAGGTGTAATTTTTTTAAATCTTAAACTCAAGAAATTTGAACTCTTTCTTGCTTGATTAATCAAGGTTTAAGTTTTATTTCTTTATTTTATAATATAGATTTATTTAATTAATTTTTATAATTTTTTATTTTACGAGAGGTTACCTTACCTTGCCTTGACATCTTCCCCATATACATATATATATAATTTGGCATAGAGATAAAGAGAAATCAAGATATGATGGGTGATCTTGGCTGGAAGGTGGGTGGGCGATGGATTTAGGACTTTTATTGGAAGGGATAGTATAATGGGGGAGTGGACCGAGATCCAAGTTTTCTAGTGTACTGGTAAAGCACCTTAATAATAGGGGTTTTCACACTAAGGGATGCTGCGGTTTTGAATGGTATTCCTAGTATGATGCAGGAGTGGAGTGGAAGTCGCCAGAGACGCTGGAATTGACAAGGCAAATGATAGAAGAACGGAATGGATGGGTAGAAGAAATGAATAGGAGTTTTATCTATCTTTCAGATGGAGAGGATAGTCTGATTTGGATAGAAAAATAAGGTAGATGGTTAATTTTCTGTTAATTTGGCTTAATATAGTCTTAAGCTCTGGCTTTAGGAGACTGAATATAAATCTGTGGTTTTAGGAGACTGAATATAAATCTGTGAGATGCATTCCTTTCTTGACTGTTTGAGGCATATGGATTGCAAGAAATGAAATGATTTGACAACAAATTTGTTCCAGCTTATGTGATTTCCGGCAAGGTTGTAGCGCTACACAGTGTTTTTAAAGAAAAGGAGATTGAAGTTAAGGTAAGGTAAGGGTGCCTAAACTTATTCCTGAGAAAGGAGGGGTTGTAAGGGATTTTTCGATGGGGCTTAGGAGGAGGATATTTGTGGAGTGGGAGGCCATATTTTTATTTCAGAGAGGACTGTTAGTTTCATGGAATGGGAGGCCATATTTTTATTTCAAAGAGGACTGTTAGTTTCATGGTTAATAGTGGTTAAGGTATAAATAATAAAGCGGGTTTTGAGAGAATTGCTGAAGCTTGCTATCAAGGAAAAAATTACAAATTTTCAGGTTTATGAGGACTATGAATTATGGACATAGAAAAATCTTCCATAATATTAATTTTCAAGGAATTGGCAATAAAGAAATTGACAGGCGTTTTCAACTCGTTTGGTATTGTTCATATAGTTAAAGAGCAAAATGAAAAAGCAGACTTTCTGTTGAAGAAAGGGAGAATCATTCTTACAGGTTCAATTATGTTTGCTATAATCCAGAATGGAAGAAAACTTGAAAAATTTGAAAAGATGTATTGTTAAGATTATGTAGTTTATAGTTTTTGTAGTTGAATTAAGATAATGTTGATTTGGACTGAAAGTCAAGAATGAAGAAGATTTTTTAGCATAAATTGCTTTAAGTGTACGTAAAACTTAAAAAGTTTTGTAAGACTTTGAAAACTGGTAACTGAATTACTGTGTGCTAAGCGTTTGAAGATTGTACAAATGAGAAATGAAATATGTGTTTTTTTATGAAAAAATAAAAGAAAAATCAAAATAAATTGACTTAAAATAAATAAATTAAAATTTGAATCTTCCAGCTTTTAGGAGAAAACATATATTTTTAACTATTAAATCTATTCAATTAATATACATAATATAATTTCAATTTATAAAAATTATAAAGGAGTAACCGAATGAATAATAATAATATACATTCTAGAGTGACCATAGTGAAAAAAGTTATCTTCAGTCATCGGTTTAAATCAAGTATAAAAATATACAATCAGGAAGCTGAAATGCTGTCAAATCAAGCCTGTTCCATGCTTCAGGGTCCCCTCACAAAGGAATCTTCCACTGGGTTATTGACTTATAGCTGATGTAGAATAGGGTGGTCACAATGACGGTTTATACATGCTGATAAAGGACCGTAGCTTATGACCATGAGTATTATGACCATGTAGTAATAGTGGTTGGAATTGTATATATAATTTAGATGTATTAAAGAATTTTAAAATTAAATTTAATTATATAATAAAAATAGATTTAAAAAAATAAAAATTTGGATTTATAATAAAATGATTTAATTTCATAAAAATTAAAAAAATTTAATATTTTGTTGATAGACGTTTTTATTTGAGATTTGGGGTGAACTACCGCCTATGCTTTTTCATCTACCCATCAGGATGAGACAAGTATGCTCTCCAGAATGAGACAAGTATATTGTTTAGATTGATTTTATGGCAGTCGTTGAAAATTCAAAATAAACAATTATAATAAAAGAAATATAAAAAATAACTGGTAGCAATGCAGGGATAACTCATAGTTGATAAATAGATAACCAACAATTCATCGCATCGCAGATAACTAGAAGAATGTGAGGTAAAAAAGTAGAAAAAATATAAAAAATAATTGACACTTGACAAATGGATAACAAGAAGAATGTCTGTGATAACATGTAGCTAGGCATGGATAACTCACAGTTAAACCTTTTAAATAGAAGAATATGAGGAATAAGAAAATATTTTCCATTTCATAACTATCTCTCAACCATTTGATCCCTATCCATGTGATCCAGCCATAAACTATGTAGATATGCTAATTATAATACAGCTGCATTTTGAACTGATTTTCTAACTACATATGCCTTTAATGCCTTTTAACTGAACTAAACAGAAATACCAGCTTTAATATATATACGCAGTAAGCTAAACTCTAGACCATTTGCACCTAGGCAAGTTTTTTGGTCAAAATCCAGGGGAAATTGTTCAAAGGGTAGTTTCCAGTAATTGGAATTGCATAATCTGGGTGCCCGAAAGGGTAATCTAGGGTCCTGAATCCATTTCTGCAATAAAATTTGCAATTTTAACACTGAAAATCTCATTTTCAACAACAAATCGTATTGCCGAAATCCGACCAAACTTCCCTGAAAATGTGCAACTAGTCTAGAGATTAGCCAAGACTATGTTTTGGATTTACTTTTTAAACACCCTTTAATGCCTTTTAACTGGACGAAACAAAAATATCATTCTTAATTTTTTTTTATCAAGAATACCAACATGTATACACAGAGGAATTAGAATTAGACTAGAGTAAATCATTGAGTACATAACAACAGCAAGACTAACGGCAGCCTTAATGTTAATTAGTTCCCTATTATGTACACAGAAGTGTTAGAGCTGGAATAAATCATTAAGTATAGAACAACAGCAAGACTAGTCCCCATGTCTTAAAAACAATAGCACCAACTCTAAAACAGATACTACAAACCCCACCAGAAATGGAACCTAAGCTTCCATCAAATACCATCTTTAATATATGTACAACTACGTTTTCGATTCACTTTCTAACCTAATATGCCTTCTATCCCCTTTTTTTATCCCTTTTTTTAAACCGAACGAAACAGGAATACCAGCTTTAATATATATATATATATATACACGTTTTGGATTCACTTTCTAACCAAATATGCCTTTTAACCGGACGAAACAGGAATACCAGCTTTAATATATGTACAACCACGTTTTCGATTCACTTTCTAACCTAATATGCCTTCTATCCCCTTTTTTTAAACCGAACGAAACAGGAATACCAGCTTTAATATATATATATACACGTTTTGGATTCACTTTCTAACCAAATATGCCTTTTAACCGGACGAAACAGGAATACCAGCTTTAATATTTATACAACTTCATTTTGGATTCTCTTTCTAACGAATTGTACCTTTTATGCCTTTTAACCGGACGAAACAGGAATCCCAGCTTCTTCTCTCATTGAAAGGACCAGAGAAAACGAGGGTTAACAATCCAGGCAATCTAACATGGGGGAATCAACAGACTACTACCCTAGTCTCTCCAAGAAGAGAAATAGTGGAAATACAATTATGTAAAGGGTTCCTTTGCAGAAAGGTAAATGCCTTCTTCTGGCTGGTTGCCCATCCAAAACTTTTGACAATGAAAAACCAAAAGGAAAATGAGAGTACCTGAGAAATGCCCTGCCTTCGCTGTTTCCGCAAAGGTAAACGGAGGCGGCCGACGAGAGTTCTGCGACTGAAGAAGAGCAAAACGGCTTGAAGGTAGCCATGGATAATATAGTCTTCTTTCTGCAGCAAGCTTGCTGCTCTCAACTGTAGCAGTACAGCGATGGTGAGGGGCTTTGAACAAAACTCTTCATTCAAAACATGTCAAGTGCATTTATATTTAATTTTTAATTATGTTTATATAAATGCGTGTTGAATATCAGGGTTTCTGTTTGGCATCCTGAAATTTGAAAAAATGCACGTTTTCAAACACCAAGCCATATTTTAATTTATGGGTCGAAATCGAGTAACTCGGACCAGATTTTCATAATCAGGTTACATTAGCAGATTTATTTATTATTTTAGGTTTAGGATGATGGCAAGGGTTTACGTATCCTACTTCAATACAAATTTTAATTTTTAATTAAGAAGCACATGTTGTTAAGTTGTATTTAAAGAGATGGGGAGGCACATGCGGGTGGGATTATCTTTCATTTAGGAGGAAACTCAATCACGTCTTATGTATGGGGAATAGGACATAGATCCAATAACGAAGCGTAATGGCTCTGGCTTCTCCTTGGTTTGGATCTGACAAGACAGAATAATATCTCAAATCTCATAGTTTATGGAGATTCAAAGCAAGTCATACGTAAAATGAGAACCGACTACAACCATGGTGCAGCCAATTGCAGAAGAATTTACGATCGTATTCATCGCCTCACCTCAAATCTCCAGGTTTCCTACTTCCATATACTCAGAGGCAATAATACCATAGCGGATGAACTCGCTAACCATGGAGTAAGGAATAATATGGGCATTGTAACAATCAAAGGATATATAAAAAAATAAATAAACATGTTCCTTAGTGTCCTAAGCAATTAGATGAGGGGGGGGAAGCACGTTTGGCCCTCCCGTCCTTCTCTTTTTCGGCCTCTGTTTGACACTTGTCCTCCACCTCTGACAGGTGGTTTAAGTGCCCATGTGACAGGCTTAAATGTAGAGACGGGTTTCCAGCTCCTCATCATTCTGAAATGATCGCTCACACGAGTTATGGAAGAGCGTTATGGGATGAAGACGCTCCCTTTGCACTCAGTTGTGCATCAAGACTTTGAAGAGGAGCTTTGCAGGTCGCCTGGGTTTTGGTTTTCAGTAAAAGCTTTGCAGCTATGACTCTCATTCGCAGGTATCTTCTATGGAGAGGATACAGGTAGCAGTCTGCTTGACACTTCGTCAGTTCTGCTCTCTCGGAGCCTCGCATCTCTCAGCATTCTATGGCAAATAACGGGAGGAATGTTAGTCTCAACGATATTCAGTCCACCTTGCAAGATGTTAAACTTCATATGCACTGGATTTATGAGCTCTTGAACACTAGCGTGAAAGAAGGCAGGGTAGCAGTGACATATATGAAGTATTTGGCTAACCAGATGGGATGTCACGAGTCTAGAATTGATTATAACGACAGGGACCTACATGAACTCATGAGAACAATAGATTTTATCAAAGAGGAAGTGCAGAAGTTGACAAACATGAATTGTTGTAGTCATTGTTAGGAAACCCCAGCTCAAGACCATCCAATGGAAGAAACTTTTGTAGTGCAGCCAATCCATGGGCCTGGAGACAAGAAGAACCAGTAGGTTCAATTATGTTATGGCTTTTATATGTTTTTTTGCGCCTTCCTTAACAACCAATTTGTTAGAATTTACCCTACGATGGGTATAATTTATTTTAAAAGACATCGAAGAACTTTCCATCCTAGAGTGTCTAGGAGCAAAATCAACCTTCCCTCTTAACAACAGAATCAATCATGGGACTAATCTCCCCACTCCATCACAGAGTGTCAGGGAGTAAAGTACAGTCCCATCCTATATCTACAGTTGCTAATGTGCTCTTTATAAACCTTCACACGTATCAAGTAACAAAAGCATAAAAATATATCAGGGTAGACATTTATGCCTTGCCCTATTCTAGACATGAAATGCAAATAAATGAAATAATAACAAATCGCATGACTGAATTCATGTACATGTATGGGAGAGTATATGGGAACTAGTCTCCCCACCCCATCACAAGGTGTCTGGGAGAAGATGTGGCACTGCCATTGGACCACTCACCCTTGGCCAAGCCACATGGGTAACATTTGTCCGATATAATCATGATCATCACATCTCCCTCTATCCTATAGCTCTTGCTCCCTATGTATCTGAGCATCCTACTCCCTCTCCACAGGTTAGTCCATTAACTTATCACTTTGGGTGCCAATCTGAACACCAAATTTCACAAAGAAAATGAACACAATTCCTTAAAGTGTAAGTATCAGTTCTGGTGACGACCTGGTACATCAAGGATCCCTCAATTATATTTATGGATCGCCATTAGTGTAGCCATGTACTCACAATCATCATGTTGGATCTGCTTCGGATCTCAACTGTGTTCTTCCTTTAAAAACCTAGGAAAACCTCATTAGGTTCCCGCCACACCATCAACAAGTGATGCAATAGTCCAAGATCCTCATCTTAAGGGCTAACTCCCTTTATCTCTTCATAAAAAAACTGAGTAACCCTCGTCCTCCAGGACTAACATACTCTAACCCATCTGTCATGCCTTTAACTAGAAACCAACTGCTTTTCGTAATCATGTAGTAGAGAGAGGCCAACATCCGTTGGAGCCTTCTACTCCCAATCACAAATATCTATATGAGATCTTTTGGGCCTGTGGGTCATGTATCCACATATAGTTGGATGTGTTAGGTCCTCGTATGTTCGCTATTACTGTTAAATAGTCATGACTTCCATTTAACTGTTTCGTCTGGAATTCATCATTTTTCCTGATCCGTAGTATGGGCTGAGAGTCATGCTCCTAGAAGCTACTCGCTTATGATCAATCTGCTCTTTCTCAATCACTGAATACCAACATGATCTATATGCCTTTCAATTGTTGATCTTAACAAGTCTCATCATCCTTCTCTTGTAGGCCACAACATATGGTCTTTTCCCTACCAGTCAAATTTTGTCAGATGGTTAATGACATTGCATAATCAAATTCAATCAATTCATATGCAATGACAATAGTTCACACTATTATGTAGGAATTTTAACCAATGCTTCAACACAACATATATATGGTAATTATCTGGATGCATGCTATATCCATTAGAACATACTATGAAGAGTGTGCACTACTATAAGTATGTTAGAAGGAGATATCATCCTAGATGGATTCATGGAATGTTGTGCAACATTACAAGTTATTTAAACAATCATGTACATAACAAATACTACATGAGCCTACTATTCGTCAATAAAAAAAACTATATCACATGCTCAACAAACTTCCTAATTTTAGGAATATATATATGATCTAATCTACAAGAGCAATAAATCCAAATATTTATCTTTTATATTTTTGTGGGTGGGCTCCCACTACCTTCTTGTAGAAGTCATGAGAGTCCTCTAATATTCATATTCTTCATGGAATCCCATCACAATAATAATCACATCACGTCAACATGGAGAGTACTAGAAGAACTCCTTCCAATGATCTTTTGCACTTCCTTTTGAGTCACCATTCATTGACCTTTTATGTGGAGTGTATTCATCAACATATGTATATTCATCAATATCTGTAGTTGAGGCTTCATGCTTCCTTTTATTTGAGTCGTGACCATTTCTGGCAAAGTGTTTGTATTTATGGCATCTGTAGCACTAGATGTGTGAAAGATCCTTCTTCTTCTTTTGTTCTGGTATAAGGATTGATCTTCCACCTTTGTCTTTCTTGTCGTGAAACTTTCTTCCCTTAAATTTCCCTTTCTTGACATGAGATGTAAGGGCTTGACTTTCTTCATGTTGATTGCCATGTAGTCTACCTCTTGCTACAATTCTTATCTCTTCTTGCATGTAAACTACCCATATATGATCAAACATGGGAAACGTGGGTTTCCCAATAAGACTCTAAATGAAGGGTTCCCAAGATGGAGGGAGACCATTAAGAGTGTTCATGACAAGTTCTCTATCATTAAGCACATCTCCAATGGTGCTTAGTTGATCTCTTAGCTCTAAGATCCTCATGAAGTAAGAAGCGAAAAACTCTGAGCTTGACATCTTGAGATTTGATAGTTGATTTCTCAAGGCAATGGCACGGTTGATATTGATATCTTCAAATAGATTCCTCAAGGCTCTAAACATCTTCCTAGTAGTCTTCTTTTGAGAGATATGAGGAACCAAATTATCTCTTATTGAATCTATCAAGCTTCTCCTTGCCCATGCATTATTCTTCCTCCACTGAGTCTTCTTGGCTTCCTCTTCTGGTTATACAACCTTCTCATTCACAAACTTCAAAAGATCGTTTTCTTCTAAGATAAGAAGAACCCTAGACTTCCATGAGTTGAAATTGGAAGTCTCATCAAGCCTATCTTCAACTTTCATGCCAATCATCTTGAATGCACAACTGAACCAAAAACCCTAGCAGGAGCTAGGTAAATTTTGAAGTATGGATACTTGAAAATATGAATCCACAAATAGTTGCACCTTACTAAGGCGAGTTGAAGCAAGGTAAGATCGATCCAAACTGTGGACAAAAGGGCTAGATCCAAGGATCCCTAGGTCTTGACCCCAACAATATTAGGTCAAAAAATGAAACTTCACCAAATTGAATTGGGCCTCCACAAAAAGATGTGCCCTCTTAGGGCAAGTTGCTCAAGTTGCTCAATGCTCAATGCTCCTTTTGAGACCTAGTTTCTGGCAATGGCTCCTTTTAGCACGACTCTGATACAATGTTAGATTTTATAAATACATAACAGTATAACCAAGATCACTAAAAGAATAATAAAGCACAAAAACCAAATTGAATACAGAGCTCGTTTAACCACAGTGATGATCCATCACCTCCCAACCATAGACAATACAACACTATTGTCTCCCTCGAGCTCACACTTTCCAATGGAGATCAATGCACATCCAAATAGTAGTAGCGCAAATCCCAAGAATACAAAGAGAAACTTATCGAAAGTAGAGAACCCCAAAAACAATCTCCTAATAGCAACAATGAACTTCTTCCTTCACTAGATCAAACTTGCTTGAATGCTTGATGTGAAAATGGAAGTGAGGCACCTTCTATTTATACTTTATGTTGTTGACAATTTGATTTTTTTCAATTGGGTCAATTGTCTCTTTAACTGGGCCTGACTTTTCTTTATGCAACAATAAATTACCTTTTATTTTTATATTTCTTTGGCCGACTTGTGTGAGGATGCTTCACGCAACTACTACAACAACATTCATGAGGCACATGAAAGTAGCTAGTGCATTGGTGAGACCAAATGACACTGTTGTACATTCATCATAGTTATATTTCATTCTGAACATTGTCTTATAGATAACTTCTTCATTTGTTTGGACTTGTAACCCAACCTCATGTTGATCTTTGAAAATAATCTCACCCCTCTCATTTGATCAAATAGATCACCAATTCGAGGCAATGGATACTTGTTCTTCACCATGGATTGTTCAATTGTCTGTAATATATGACTTGAGCATTCCATATTTCTTCTTCACAAATATGAAACGGCCTCCCCAGGGAGATACACTTGTTCTACTGTATTTATTTTCCAACATTTCCTATAATTGCATCTTTAGTTTCAACAACTTTGGCGCACTCATCATGTAAGGTGTCTTAGACATTGGTGCAATTCTTGGCACAAGATCACTTATGAAATCAATGTCCCTCTTTGGAGGGAGTCCTGGAACCTCATCGAGGAATATATCCTTGAATTCTTGGAGGATTCTATAATCCTCCAATCTCAAAACTTATTTTTAATTATTCCCTGTACATGGGTTGCATACAATTGACAACATTTTCCGAAGAATTTATTCAGCTATATGGCTCAAATTTGTCTAACAGAAACATCCTTTAGGATGCCTCTTATTGTTTTGGGGTTTCCTTCTTCATCAATGCACTCAATGGTCTTATTGTAGCAATTAAGTTTTATTCTGTGTGCTTCCAACCAATCCATCCCAATTAGAACATCATAAGAACCAAGTGGCAGAATGTTTAAAAATGCCCTTGTAAATAGCCTATTCATTTCCAATGTACAACTTTGATTCACTAGTTCATTGACTTTCCTCTTGCAGGTTCCAGTCGCTAGCTGAATGAACCATGATCTTTCATGCTTTGTTTTATTAAACACACAAACCTCAACCATCCTAAGAGTGATGTAATTGTGAGTAGAACTAAGATTAATCAAAATGGAAATTAATCGCCTAACAATCTTACCTGCAACTTCAACCACGATTGATTGATGGTCTGCTTGACGATCCTCTAACGATACATAAATTCTTGGAACAATATTCACCACCTGATTCACCATTTCAACTTCTTAAACGTAGAAAACTAGCTTTCCACTCTCATTCTGAGGTGGGCAGTCCCTAAGCCTATGGTCTTCTGCACATCCATAACATTTAAGTGGCTCTATCTGCTCTCTTGGCTTGTCTCCTAATATCCTAGTTGGTCTAGATATACCCTATGGTGGTTGTATTTGTTGATTTTTGAACTAAGGAGGCTTAAAACCTTTCTTCCTTTGGCCAAACCTCTCCCTCTTTTTGTCCTTCCATGCCTTCTAGAATTATGGTCTGCTTTTATTTTGCTCATAACAATACTTGGCCTTCCTCATTAACAACCTTCCTTGATTGTGCATATTAACAACTTGGCCTTCCTTGGTTGTGCAGATTGACAACTTGGACTTCCTTGGTTGTCCAGATTAACAACCTCCATCCCTTCTAGCGAGACTTAGTTCGCCTAACAAGCCTTTAGCCTCACTCGACCTGGCGATGGGAGCAAGTCCATTATTCCTTCCACACACACACAACCATCAATTCATTAGGCTCACTGAAGCTTCAATGTGCATCATGTGGAAGCCTTGCTCTCTTGGCAGAAAAGAGGCCAAGACCAATATTTCAATTTAAAATATTTTTTTTTTACTTAAGCCATAGTTACCGATTTCGAAATCAAATACAGATGATAAAATTTTCATTCGAAAAAAAAAAATCATCTATATACCTCTTAAATAAGTAAAAATTCGCCACTTCATTTAGGTTGAACAATTTGCAAACAACTTTTTTAATTTTTCAAACACTTAACTTCAACAGATACTCCAATCCCCATTTCCTGCAAAATATAGACCTCTGGAAAATCCTCCCATTCTCCATTCCCTATGAAAGAGTCTCCTAGAGAATCCTTGTGAAAACGACCTTTGGAGTATCTTTCAAAAATGTCGCAAATTGAATAATTAGAGCAAGAACTTTAGGCAATTTTCCTACTGACCTTTTACCTTTCACTAAAATCACCACTCAATTGAAACTGCTACTCAACTAAAGGGATAGAGAAATTTGATGCAATCAAACAAAGATACTCGTGGGGAGGAGAAACATACTACCTATGTCATGCCTAGGATAAGCTACATTCTTACTTACCCCCCTCTATAAACTGCATCTTGAATGAGCTTTTTCACTTGCTATTGTTTTGGATCTGGGTCCAATTCGATTGGATGCACCACCACTAAAACCTTAAATCATAATAAGTGGGGCGGCTACCTCCGTAGGGTCAATATATTTAGTTAGTTGAAGATTGTGGTGCACTCACTCTAAAAGACAATTCCACTATATCAAGAGCGCTTCTCTCAACATAGGTCAGTCCAAGGGTTCATAAATTGAAACCCTATAATATCAATATATGCTCTAGTATGTAAATAAAAAATTAGATATTCGCGAATCAAATTAAACTTATAAATTAGTGAAACTAATTTATAAGTTTAATTTTTGTATCGATTAGCCTAATTTCGATAATGTTAGTAAACAATACGACAAAGAATTTCCACAGACCTAAGTCTTTTGGAGATCAACATTCATTACACAAATGTGGAGAGAATAACATCGATAAACACTTATCCAAATGTAATTTATCTAAATTTTAAATGTAAATTTATAAAATTTATATCGTGAATATGAAAAAAAAACATTCTTATGAAGACTCTTTCCAAAAAGCTATCCTTTTTATATAAAAAATAAGCTTGTTTTGGATCTCTTATAAGGCATTTTATTTTATGTTGAGATATGTGGCTCAAATATTTCTTTTGAAGGGTTGTTTCTATTTTGGGGGTTTGATTTTTGAAGGATTGTTTCTATTTTGGGGGGTTTGATTTTGTTGTGTTTTAGAAATTGAACAATTTCTCTTTTTGTGAAAAATGTAATAAACTACCAATGTTTATATACTTAATATAAAAGTAAAATTTGTTTATTTAAAAAAAATACATAATCACTTAAATACATTTTTTTTACTATTATCTTTTAATTAAATATATAAACAACACTATATAATAAAATTATAAATAAAATATGACATTTTGTAAAACTATAAAACTATTTTAGTTTTAAAAAACAATGTTTACAACTTTTTCTATAAGCTTTTATGTTTATTGAAGAGATTTGTACATATTAATATTATTTTTGGTTATAAACATTTTGTATTATATACTTGTGAAATTAGTTAAATAAAATATATTAAATTGTAAATGATTATTCTAAGTAATATATTTTTCTATAAACATCCGCGAGATGTAGAAGAGTTGGTGGTGGGGTATGGTTAAGACGCCCCCTAAGCTGAAAGGTCGTCGGTTCTAATCCCGTCGGATGCCAAAAAATCCAACCATGTTAAGGGTTGGTGCGGTCCAAGCCGGGTGCGATCCTCGTTAACCAATGGCAACCCTACTAGTCAGGGTTCCACCATTTTGCCAACAAAAAAAAATATACTTTTCTATAAATAATGTTTGTTTAATAATATAAATTTATTTAAAGATATTAATCATCAAAATTATTATGAAATAATTTTAGATATTAATCATCAATAATATCATTAAATAAAATATGTTTACATTTATTATCATTATTATTATAATTTAGAATATAAATTAAATAAAAAATATTTAATTTTTTTTTCCATAAAAGAACTCTTTCCATTATGCAATAAATTAAAAAAAAGTTTAACCAACAAAGTATGTAGAAAATAAAAAATTACTTAAATATATTTATTCATATAATTTGTTCTTATCGTCTCATTAATAAATATCTTAACAACACGATTTAAAATCTTAAAAAATTATAAATAGTTTTCCGATACCATGTTTTTATATTATTTATTTGTAATGACATATGTCATATGAGTTTTTAATTGAAGTACATCTCGTGCCATACTTAAATTAATGACATATTATTTATAGATTTGTATTTATTTTTAATAATTAATTAACTAATTTAGTATTAAAATAATTATAATACTTTATTATCAAGATAATTATATAGTATCATAGCATAATTTTTGTTAATTGTTTTTTTTTTAATTTTGTCTTTTTATAAATTTTATTGTGATTCATTTTTTTAATCAATATATCATTTTATTTAACTACCTATTTTATTTTATTTTATTACCTATGTGTTATTATATATACAATAATATGGTTTTTTTTTAAATAAAAATTATTAATCACCTTATCTTTCTTCATTCATTTATATTATATAATTTGTAAAAAAAACATATTTTTTAACTTCAATCACAAACTTTGGAAATGGTTAAAATTTAATAGTCAATTTGTCCTCTAGACAATTAAAAAGAATAAACACATCATACTAATAAACTTCATCTAAACAACATAGAAACCTACAAAACTATTTTATCATGTATCATTTCCTTATATTTCATATTTCATGAAATTCACAAGGATCAATAAACAAGTAGCTAACCTCTAATAAATATTAGTGAATTAATATAAAAAACAAATAATAAATATTAATGTTTTTTTGTTTATTTAAAAAAAATTAATTAAAATACATCAATATTTATAAATAGATGAGTGTAATACACCAAATTTAAATAAATAGTTATTATTTTTCTGGATAATCTATTTTTAAACATTTTTGACAAGAAATAAAAAATAATGTAATGGATTATTCTTTTATTAATTAAAAATACTGGAGGGAATCAAAATTGAAATAGCTGGTGAAAGAGTGTTTGCTGACCCACAAGAGGAAATGACAAGTGGCTGAAGCTGCTGAGTGAGAACTCAAGATGCAGGAGGCATCTTCCCCAAAATCAAGTCACAACTCCTTGTGGAGTGCTAAAGACAAGGAGGCTCATAAATGACAAAGTCCTAGGCAAAATACTATATAATAGTATGTCTGTGTAGCAAGCGGGAGGCTAGCAGTGGACATCATAACTGATATGTTAATGTAAGAGATGGCGCATTATGTGGATTTTTCTCTTGTGGTTCAACGAACAGGCTCAGGGGTTCTGGAGCAAGTGAGACTTGGCTGCTTTAGGAGTTGGTTGGGAGGAATGACTATTTCATTTATGTTTTCCCGACAGTGGTGCCAGGTTCCCTATCCTACTTCTTATCTACCTAAGTTAGTCAAAGTAGAATTTCAATTTTATTATGAATCGTAATCATTTCTTTTAACAATAATACTACTATGCATATGTTTCAAATATTGTTCCTATTATGCATATGTTTCAATATCTTTCCTACTATGTATATGATCTAAATACTGTTTCCTATTTGTTATAATCATGTCAATAAACCGATTTTAATTAGTAATTGTAGATCCACGAACCTAAGGTTTCTTAACGAATCTCTGTTCGGGCATCCATACCCGAATTGGAGAATTCATACATTGTGTAATGTTAACACAACTAGTAAATTGAACGAAAGTCTACCATAGATCTAGTTAAATGTTCTAGATTAAGCTTGTTTATGTTTACAACACGGTATTTAGAATAAATTATTTAAAAACCAGAACCATACTATGTCCTGGTATAATTTTAGTCAAATTACAATACGACGGACGGGACGAACCTTCTCTAGTTATTACAACAAACTCACAGAGAATTTATCAAATCAAAATAAATCAAATAACACAGCAAAGTATCCATTTGCTTAACCTTTCAATCGAAGGAACTATAAACTATTTATTTAAGAATTAATTAAATGAACTGAATAAGAGCCAAGAGGCTTAGGCGAATCCCAGCTAAACATATCAAAATCGTCTCATCTCAAGAACCCCAATACAGGTCAATATTTACCAAGATCAAGTGGAATAGTTACAAATATGATAAATAAATCATAATAATTCAATTATTAATTAACTAGGAGTCCATGACTGAAGTCGAGGTTATTACATGGAATCTTTTAGATATGCTTTAACCACCAAGATAGTTCACACATCTAGAACGTATATGGCCCATCCTCATCTTACGGGTATCTGACCCGAGGCGTATACTATTATTTTAAAAACAAATCTATTCTACAGATTTCAAATCGAGTTACAAATCTTTTATAAATAACGAGACCTTTGAACTGTCCAAGACCATCGCTAGATGGCAACCATTGTATAAACAAAAATCATGACGGGTATTATAGTAAACAACCAAACTCAATGACAAACACAAAAATGATTTAAAAGCAAACAATGGAACATAGAGGCTGTGAAGCCCTCTATCTGGTAGAATATAAACCCATAAGGGTTAAACCAAAATCTATAGTAAACTTATCTTGCAGAAAAATCAAAAGCTTGGTTCCTTCACTACCACGAATCCCAGCCAAGAGCCACCTGCAAACCAGGAAACTAAGAACAATCAGTTAATCGAAGATGGTTTTAAATAATTGACGGACTGAGTAAATTTTTGTACACTCACCTTGGGTTGGGAAGTAGCAGGCTTAGGAGGAGGTGACCTTGTCTCCACCCTCATCGGCTTCCCCAAACTTGCAAGCACAAACATTACAGTTAAGAACTAAAACCCCATTAATAAAAAATGTGAAAGAAAATGGTTGATGTTATTTTACATTACCTTGTCCGAATGCAGAGAGGGCCAAGGGTCGACTCCTCTGGGGCGCCCTTATCCCTCCTTTTCCTGTAGAGTAAAACAATAATACCAGTCAGTCATTACCGCTCAAGAGTTTAAAAGAATGTTTTATCAAATTTAATTGTAGATTTAAGACGAACTTGCCAAGTTAAGGCAATTGAACGACCATGGAAGATGGTCTGGTTTCGTTACGCAACAACCAACAAGGTTGAGACTGGTGGCAAACTTTAAACGAGCAAAAACCTCCAACACACCTCGGAAGCAACCATTAAGACCAATGGAGACCTTTAATTTATGTTCCATTGGTCTTTATGGGAAGTTACTTTGGTCTTTATGATTTCAAGATAATCAGTTATTGATAATGCCTACAGTGACAACTGAGCTAGATGCAATCCATGAAGCAGTTTTCTGCATTGTTTTTGTCAAGAAATATTAATCACAAAGTAGTTGAAGTAAAGATGTGTTGTCTCTGATTTGCTGGGAAGCAACCATACATGCGAAAAGTGACGAACTTCAATGGGATGAAATTGTGGTCTTTTCTATTGCACAACCATGTGGAGAGATTAAGGTTTAAGGGTTGTTCACAGCTTCAATTTATGGGAGACTGCATCATTCATAGACTCTCAACAATGTTGTCATGTTAATGGATGTTAGAAATTCAGTCGAATCCTCTTCTTTTTATACCAGTAATTGAGACCTTGTGGATTGTGGGTTAAGATGGGTTTGCAGTTTGGGATTTAGTATTGCATGTTGCATTCTTGTTTAGGAATGTGCTAAGCCATACTAATATATTGAAAGAATTCCCAACAAGGGAATGCTAGTAATTGCCCATGCAACAACCAAATAAGTACAAGTTTATAAATAAAATTGTTCTCGGTATCCTATACAACAACAGGGTATAAATAAATAAATTTAAATTTACTTTATGAAAAAAGCATATAGATCGAAACAAGATATCACTTCTTTTACGACAAACTATAAAATAATGTTACACTCTTGCAAAGAATGATTAGTGATACCAAGAATGAACGGTTTCAACTTCTTAAAGATAGTAAACTAGCTTTCCACTCCCATTCCAATGTGGGAAGTCCCTAAGCCTATGGTCTTCTCCACATCTACAGCATTTAAGTGGCTCTCTCTACTCTCTTGGCTTGTCTCCCAATATCCTAGTTGGTCTAGACATACCCTATGGTGGCTGTCTTTGCTGAATTTTAAACTAAGGAGGCCTAATACCTTTATTCCTTTCGTCAAACTTGTCACGTCCCCACCCTTCTCCCAGTGAGAGGACACGACTATAATGCTGACAATCCGAGCAACTAAGCCCCATGAACGTAAAATGAAATGCATTGGAAATAAACATACACAGATGCATAAATTACTATCAAACAATGGAAGCATTTACATTTCATTCAACACATTAACATGTTCATCATTTTTATAAACTAAACACAATTGCAAGGATTTAAACACAAGAGATACTTATCTTTAATAGAAGCTTGTCCCGCAACCAGCTACCTCACTGCAACGTTCCACCCAACCATAGGCCAGTGTGCTCATCAATCCCTCAGCAACACCGCCACCCCTGAGTTGGACATGATTCCTCAAGAAGGGGAAACTAGCAGGCTCACACGTAGGCAAGGATACAAAAAACTCAGCCAATCCAACACAGTTGGGTTTATCAGGCTAACAGGGAGCTGGAAATGTTGGCTGCTAAGCTAGTGAGCTCAATCCAAGAGCTATGGACACCTGCACCAGAACTAGCTTGACTTCTAAGACATCCACACACACCCAACACAAGGAAGCATCACGTTCTCTGCTATGCAATCCCTTGGGCCATGGCTTCCATTCCAATGCTATTCAGGGGGTGCAGAGAAGAAAGTCAACCCTCTAGCTCTGTCTGTGAGTTTCCTACACACACTAGGTTTACCAAGCAGGCTCAAAACCCATTTCCACTCCCAATTCAATACAGGCCAAAGCCAAAAGATGCACCACAACATAATACGATGTCCGAGTTGAGGAAAAATAGTTTGGCAACAAAATGAATTGCCAAGGTGGGTGAAAACAACCCCCTAACAACAATTCATATCCCAGGGACGTTTTGGCTCTAACGTGGCCAAAAACGAACTCAATACACAACAATTATAGTTGTCGGCATGGACAAAAACGTCCTGGAAGCTAAAATAAAAAATGGTACGTTGGTAAAACAATCCCAAAAGCCAAAATCGATTTTCAGCTTGGAAAACCGTGGAGAGATGCAACAAAAACGTTGGGAAAGAAACCCAACCACAAATCATCACCAAAACTAAATTCTCATCCTAAGGAGAATGAAGAAACGACTGCCCATGTGAGGTAAAACACACACAGCAAACCCAAAAACGAAATTCACAGACAGAAAACTTCCAATCGTTTGAGAGAGCCACAAAATCGTGAATGAGAACACACAACAGAAAAATCATGAAGGTAAATCAGCTCCCAAGCTTCACTGCGTGTGGAAAAAATGGAGAACGTGGATGTATGACCAAATGGGCATGTATTTTGGGTGTTAACTTGCCCCAAAAGTCAAAAATGTTTTTCCCCAAAAATGGGTTTTCCCCAAATTTGAATTTCCAACCCATAATCTTCCCATCCCCATGCAATAACTACTTCAACCAATTCCTGGCAGAATTAAATGATTGGGTGAATGAGACAAGAAAGGAAGTTGATTGTTTGATGGGTTCTCCCATTGACATTTGACTTTTCCCCATTGGCCCCAAAGGTTAAATATCCCCCCCCTATCCTTAGGAAATCATGCCCCTTCTCATTATGGTTGCATTGACAGAGTTGGTTGTGGTTATTTTAATTAAAATGCATATGTACATGGTGTCCATAATTATAACGTGCCTGGCTAGCACAAAATACCCTCGGCAACGATTTTAATCGTCGAAACATAAAACGATAATCCATGATGGGGCTTTTAGCCTTTAGCTCCACACCACAATTAATTACATTATATACATCATATACATTTAATGCAAATGGGGTCAAAACCGAGGTGTTACAAAACCTCTCCCTCTTCTTGTCCTTCCATCCCTTCTAGAATTATAATATGCTTTTATTTTGCTCATAACAATACTTGGCCTTCCTCATTAACAACCTTCCTTGGTTGTCCAGATTAACAATTTGGCCTTCATTTGTTGTCCAGATTAACAACCTCCATCCCTTCTAGTGATATTTAACGCACTCCCTAGCAAGCATTTAGCCTCACTCGACCCAACAATGAGAGCAAGTCCATTCTTCCTTCCACACACACACAACCACCAACCCATTAGGCTCGTTGAAGCTTCAATGTATGATGATGTAGAAGCCTTGCACTTCTATCTTGGCAGAAAAGAGGTCGAGACCAAGATTTCAATTTAAAATTTAAAAAATTACTCAAGCCATAGTTACCAATTTCGAATTCAAATACATATGATAAATTTTTCATTCAGAAAAAAAATCAACTATTGACCTCTTAAATCAGTAAAAAATCGCCACTACATAAAGGTTGCACAATTTGCAAACAATCTATATACCTAACAATTTGCAAAGATTGTGGTGGACTCACTCTACAAGACAATTCCACTATATCAACGGCACTCCTCACAACGTAGGTCAGCCCAAGGGTTCATAAACTAAAAACCCTATAGTATCAATCTATGTTATGGTCTGTAAATAAAAAAATAGACATTCACAAATCTAATTAAACTTACAAATTAGTGAATCTAATTGAAGAGTCAATTTTTTGTATCGATTAGCCTAATTTCGATAACCTTGGTAAGCAATATGACCAAGAATCTCCACAGATCTAAGACTTTTGGAGATCAACATCCATTTCACAAAAGTGGAGATGTGGAGAGAATAACATCGATAAACACCTATCCAAATGTAATTTATCTAAAGTTTAAATGTAAATTTATCAAATTTATATCATGAATATGAAGAAAAAAAACATTATTACGAAGACTCTTTCCAAAATGCTATCCTTTCTATATAAAGCATAAGCTTATTTTGGATCTCTTAAAAGGAATTTTATTTTATGTTAAGATATGTGGCTTAAATATTTCTTTTGAATGGTATGTTTCTATATTTGGGGGTTTAATTTTGGTGTGTTTTAGTAGTTGAAAAAGTCTTAGATGGTTTTGATCTTTGTCTTTGTTGATAAAAGTATGGGCTATATTAAAACTATAAAATCAATTTAAATATATGACATGTGGGTTTTGGTAATTGATATGATTAGTCTTTTGGATATGCAAATAGGGTAAGAATTTTTTGGCTACCATTCTTAGTTTTTTGTTGGTGTTTTAAGGGGGTTCAATCTTGATATAGTGATGGAGAGCTTTTGTCTAGTGAAGGATGTAATTGACGATGGACAGTTTCTCTTTTGTGAAAAATGTAATGAACTACCCATGTTTATATACTTGATATAAAAGTGCAATTTATTTATTTAAAAAAATACAAAATCACTTAAATATTGTTTTCTTGTTATTATCCTTTAATAAATATGTAAACAAAATTATATAATATTTAAAAATAATTTTAGATATTAATCATCAATATCATTATACTTTCGAATATAATTAAATAAAATTTATATTATTTATCATTACTATATATTATCAGTATTATTTTAATTTAAAATATAAATTAAATATATTTTATTTTTCAAAAATAGAAAGAACTCTTTCCATTATGCTATAAATTAAAAAAATAAATAGTTTAACCAACATTGTATATAGAAAATAAAGTCACTTAAATAAATATCTTAACAACATGGTTTAAGAACTTAAAAAATTCTAAATAGTTTTCAAATAGAATGTTTTTATATTGTTTTTATTTTTAATGATATAGGTTATATGAGCTTTTAATTCAATTAAAAACCTCTCAAGCATTACTTAAATTAATGACACATTATCTATAGATTTGCACATATCTTAACAACATAACATGGTTTAATAACTTTAAAAATTCTAAATGGTTTTCGAATACAATGTTTTATATTGTTTTTTTTTCAATTGATATATGCTATATGGGCTTTTAATTGAAAGACCTCTCAGGCACTACTTAGATTAATTAAATTAATGACACAATTTATTTTTAATAATAATGAAACAATTTAGTATTAAGATAATTATATAATATTATAATGTAATTAATTTTTTAGTTTTGTTTTATTATAAATTTTGTCTCACTTTTTTCATCAAAATGTCATTTTATTTAATTACCTATTTATATAATATTCACTCACCTATGTGTCACTATATACACAATAATAATTTTTTAAATAAAATTTATTAATCACCATATCTTTCTTTATATAATTTATGGAAAAAAAAACATATTTTCTATTAAATATAACTGAAGCTACAATCATATGTGACTAGACACAAGTTTAATAGTTATAAGGCTTACGAGCCAACTGCTATCAACTTGTCCTCGAGACAGTTAAAAAGAATAAACACACAATACTAATAAACTTCATCTAAACAAGGTCGAAGCCTACAAAATTATTTCATCATGTATCATTTCCTCAGATTTCATGAAATTTACAAGCCCCCCAAGAGAGCACAAACCTCTGTACATATCAATAGATAAGTAGCCAACCTCTAATAACAAAAGTCGGAGTGCAACTTAGTAGTTGTCTTAGTGATTTAATACAAAAGCAAATAATAAATATTAATGAATTTTTGTTTATTTAAAAAAAATATAGTTAATTAAAATAATCAATATTTATAAATAAATTACAATGAGAATTGAGTTTGCATATCTCAACAAGAAAATGTAACAAGAGATTAAATCTACGAAGAAAATTACAACATCATACATCTTCACTGTTAACTCTCACACTAACACATTGACAATGGTAAAGTCTCATGCAATGTTACCCCAAAAAAACTCTAAACTATGTAAAATGAGCAAGCACTATTCTCCTAAACCAAAACTTAAAAGGGCCCATCTAAAAATGGCCACTTCATGCAGAACCTCAATCAATCTTCACTGATGTGTATATTGTCCACACAAACCAGAGGTAGGCATAGAAACCTATTGTACCGATCTTCCGGACGAAAACAGGGATGGATAATTCCATTCATCATAAGTTGAGGGCGAAGGCCGATCTTCCGGATGAAAACAGGGATGGATAATTCCATTCATGTCGAGATATAAATGATAAAACTCCAAGTTATTGGGATTCGGTTTGGTTGTGTCAATGGGTATACTCACGCCATTGATCTGCGATGCCTCCTCCTCCACAACATCTACAATCACCATTGGAAATTTATCCGACAGTCACCGATAAAATGCCGAAACACCCATCTTTTCACCTAAAAATCACACTAAAATTCTGAAATATGGATATAAATGCTCGCGCGCCCCGTGATTCAAGAATGGTAAGAGGATCCGGCGTTTCTGAGCTTTAAAAAAGACAGACCCCTCCCTCCAAACAAAACCCCCTGCGTTAAATGTTCCTGAGCCTTTAAAAAATACATACCCCTCCCTCCAAAAAGTTGAACAGGTAAAGGATTGGAACATTTCTGAGCCTTTAAAAAATTAAGTCCCTTCCCTCCAAAAATTAAGCATGTAAAGGATTGGATTGCATTCCATTCCTCATCCATAAATTGGTGCCCATTGCATTCCTCATCCATAGTCTTCATTTCCTCACGCAGCTGGAGACAGTTGGGCCTTTTTCCCTCATGTTTTCTGCAGTTACCTTCATTTTTCATGGCTGGAAAATCCGTTTTTGTATTGTACACTGGATGGGAAGAGAGATTCCACAATTTGTGGATTTTGAAGAGGTCGTTTCTACCCCTGTGAAGCCCATAATCGTTTTCTGAAGACGAATTGCTCTCCTAGGGGTTGATTTCCCCATCTGCAATTTCGTTTTTGGTCCCCATGACGTTTTTCTTCATGCCCAGTAATTGTATTTTGTTGTTATGTGTATCCTCGTTTTGTTATGAACTGTAGAAGTGGAAGAGGCCTAGAATTTTCTTGATAAACCTAGTGAAGAGAGGAACCTCACAAAAAAATCAAGAGGGGCTAGCCAATCTTCTATGCACACCTTGAAGAGCACTGGAAGGGAAGGTATGACCTAAGGGACTGTGTAGCAGTGAAGGGGATACTTCCTTGTGTTGGGTGTGCAGGTATTGTGGAGGCCAAGCTAGTTAGATCTTGTGTAGGTGTCCATAGATCTGTGGTTGAGCTCACTAACTTAGCAATTCAACATTTCCATTGCCTTAGCAGCTTGATAAACCCAATTGTAGATTGGCTTGGTTGAAACTTGGTGGTTATTTGGCTATGTGTGATTTTGTTGTTCCCCTTTTCCTTGTGGAAATCATGCCCAGCTCGGGGGTGGCAGTTGTGCTGAGAGATTGATGAGCACAACTGGCCTATGGTTGGGTGGAACGTTGCAGCAACATAGCTAGTTGCAGGACAACTTATTTTCAAGATAAGTATTCTCTATGTATTTAATTATGCAATGGATTTGCTTCGTGAATTATTATAAACATGATGAATGTGTTGAAATGTATTTGCTTACGCTGTAAATTATTACATTATGCATTTGCATATGTATTTTATTTTCAATGCATTTTTATTGTATGTTCATGGGGCTAGATGCCTGATTATCATGGCAACAACGCAGTAGTCGCATCCTCTCCATCGACAAGATGATGGGAGGGGACGCGACAGTCAATTTGACAAGCATCATGAAATAGTAGTGATGACGTCTCTTGCTCGCTCAGGCTTAGTCTGAATTTTGAGGTTGAGTTTGCAGCAGCTAATCCGTAGCTCTTCCCCTTCAGACATTGTTGAATTTGCGCACTTAGTCTCTTCACAAGTTAAGAAATCCCCTGGATCTATGCCACCGATGTTTGTTAAGAAATTGGATGATACCCATGTGGTTTCCCTCCCTCCCGAGGACACCATAGGGGTAGCATTGTCCTTGACATATCGAGCTCTGATTGGCACGCTCACCGGGTTGTGGCCTTCCCCGAAAACCACTGAAGGTTGTGTCCAAAGAAACTGGAGACCACTAATTTCACAGAATGTGGCCTCTTATTCAGTGGGCATAGGATATTTTCTATTTGATTTTGAATCTAAAGCAGATCGAGATCTGATCTACAGGAATGGACCATACTTCATGGGACCGCAGGGTCTATATCTGAACAGGTGGACTCCAGACTTCGACCCTGTTGCAGACATCCCTAAAGTCATCCCAGTATGGGTTTGTTTGCCAAATTTTCCAATGCATTGTTGGAATCCTGAATCCCCGAAGTCAATAGGCAATTCCTTAGGCTGATTTATCGACACAGCAAGCCCGAAGGATCAGTATGCTTGTGCTCGAATATGTGTGGAAATAGATCTAGAAGTCGGCTTCCCAGAAGCAGTAAAGCTAAGGGTTGGAACTTGGTCACACTTCCAAAAACTGGACTATGAGCAATTACATTTCAAATGCAGAGGATGTCATGAATATGGGTACTTCCACAGGAATTGTCCACATAACCAAGAAGCCCATCCAGAAAAGGAAAAAACTGAAGGTTGACAAGCTGCAAAGAAATCAAAACAAATCCCAAAGCTGCACAAGGGCTAAGGAAAGAAGCTAAAAAACCTGTCCCCTCCAACACGTCTCCTCTCCCCAAAAAAATCATCAGCCAGACAAACTCCTCCCATATCTAGCGGGAACAGTTTTGGCCCTCTGGTGATTATTGAGGAGGTTGAGGATAAAGAGGCCTCAAAGGAAGCAATAGAGATTGCTTCGGCACCCCATCAAGAGATGGTAGTGTAAGGCATAAAGGAAATTGAAACTCTAGAGGGAACAATGGATGAATATGAACTCGAAGAGTTCGAAGAAGAAGAAGAAGCAGAAATAGGAAAGAACGCATTTGCTAAGAAAAAATCAACAAGAGGGAGGAAAACAACAAAGGAACATAGGGAGCAAGCCACTTACAAGGACAAGCTCCAAGGATCCCAACAAACAATAGAAAGGCTTCTTCAGAACCCTAGAAATACCAGGAAACAAGGGATACCCTCTAAAGGGGTCCCTACCTCGATCAAAAGCAAGAAATGAAGATTCTCTCCTAGAAATGTAGGGGATTGGGTAGCAAGAATAAAGAAGAGACTATGAAAGATGGATTGGGTAGCAAGAATAAAGAAGAGACTATGAAATATTTGATCTGTATATCCCAACCAGACCTATTACTCATCCAAGAGACAAATATGGAGGGAAGAACATTCCTCCATACAAGTTTGAAATTTTGGAAAAAAGGAGGACTAGCAGTAAGCTCTAGAGGAGCCTCAGGAGGAATCGACACCCTTTGAGACAGTTGAAAATTTGAGTTAGTAGACAATAAGTCAAGCTCTCACTGGATTTTCACTCGATTGCTTCACAAAAACACGGGTGTCCAGGTTTGTCTCTTTAATATTTATGTTCTTGCTTTTTTGTCTGAAAAAAAGGCTTGCTGGGATCTCCTCTGGGAAGTCGCAATTGGTACTCATCTAGATAGTAGTATCTTAGCAGGAGATCTTAATGTAACCTTGTACCAATCTAAAAAAAAGAGGAGGTTCGGTGGCTCGAGATCCAATCCGAGAACAGTTTGATGAGCTCATCTTAGATTGGGATCTAACTGATATCGTTCCTTACAATGGTAAATTCACCTAGACCAATAAGCGATTTGGCCCGGCCATGGCCACATTGCTGCTAGATTAGACAGGTTTCTTATCCAAGACACCTTCCTCTTATTAGGCCTAAACCCCTCCTCTAAGATTTTTCCTTCTGGAGGGTCTGATCACAAATCATTTTTTTTCGAAATTAAAAAAAGATTATAATTTGGGACCCTTCCCATTTTGCCTCAGTCCTCTTTGGACTACCAAATATGGCTTCTTGGAAGTTGTCAAAGAATCTTGGTCAGCCCGGTCTCAAGCTCTACTTTATTTGACTGGGAAGAGAAACTTTGTATAACTAAAAAGGATCTCAAGGGTTGGTCAAAACACTTTATTTCTCCCTCTCAAGCCAGAACAGAAGCCCAACATTTGTTGGAATATCGCCAACATATTATGGAATCAGCTCCTATTACCAAACCACTCCTTGACAAAGAGGTAGTATTGCATAAAGCCTTGCATACAGCATGTTGGCAGGAAGAAGAATACTGGAGACAAAAGTCAAGAATCCTTTGGCTTCATGCAGGAGACTGTAAGACTGCTTACTTTCATAAGCAAGCTGAAGCTCGTAAGCATTTTAAAGATGTTAAAGAGATATAGGCCCAAGTCCAATTAATCTCCGAGTTTGATAAAATTAAAGAAGAAGTGGTTAGGAATTTCAACCTAATTTACTCTGAGGACTATACAGATCAAGCCCATGAGAGTCAAAGTAGTATGGACTTAGTCCCAAACTTATTGCAAAGACAAGATAATCTCAGTCTCACCAAGCCAATAACTTTAGAAGAAGTAAAGACTGCGGTGGAGGATATGGAAGAGAATAAAGCAGCTAGACCCGACGGATTTACAACAAGGGTTCTCAAATTTTGTTGGGATATTGTCAACAAATATCTGCACAAAATGGTGATGAAAACACAAAACTGTAACAAGATTGGAGTAAGCAGTAATTCAACCTTTCTATGCCTCATACCGAAAGAAAAGATGCTCTCTCCTTTGATATATTTCGACTGATTTCTCTATGCAACATAGGTTATAAGATCATCACCAAAATAATGCCCAAAATATTAAAAGACACACTCCCCACTCTCATTCCAGAAAATCAAGGAGGCTTCATTAAAGGAAGGAAAACTTGGGACAACATCATTTTGGTTCAGGTGGCAATCCATTCTAGCATGAGAAATCGAGAAAAAAGTATGGTGGTAAAAAATGATTTAGCTAATGCTTTTGATAGATTTTGACATGCTTTCTTATTTCAGGTAATGAGGAGATTTGGATTTGATCCTTCTTTCATTCGATGCGTTAAATATTGCATTAGCGAACCATGGATTGCCCTTCTGATCAATGGTAGAGCAACCTCCTTTTTTAAAGCTTCCAGAGGACTGCGCCAGGTATGTCTGCTCTCTCCTCTGCTTTATGCGATTCAAGCGACGTTGCTCAGCTTTCAATTGGAATGATCTAGGAAAGACCAAGATCTAATTGGTATATGAATGGCTCGTGGATCCAAGGATATCAATCATTCTCAATATTCTGATGACACTATTCTCTTAGGAGGTGTAAGCCCAAATATTGCCAAAATATTTAAATTCGAGTTAGACTCCTATTGTAAAGCTTTAGGAAGTAAGAGGAACTTGATGAAAGGCCAGATTTATATTTGGAACATCAACCCAAGAGAGATGTATGATATTTCTCGAATACTTGGGATTGAGGGTGTCACCAATTGGGATTCCTTGAAATATCTTGGTGTCCCAAATTTTAAAGCTTCTCCAAAAGGAATAGATTGGAGATATTTGGTGGAAAAAATAAAAAAAGAGAATTCTCTCTTGGGGAAAAATCTGGCTTAACTTGGCAGGGAAATTGACATTAATTAAATCTATTTTGAGCTGTATTCATATTTAGCAAAGCTCCATTCTCCTAACGCCCTTAAAAATTCAGTGCAAAATCGACAACCTCCTTCGAAAGTTCCTCTGGCAAGAAGGGGAAAGTAATGAGGGAAGGAAATTTGCTCTGGTAAGCTAGAAAAAGATTCAGAAGCCGATCGTGGAGGGTGGGTTGCAGATTCGTGATCTCAAACTCCAGAATATGGCCCGCGGAGCCAAACTTCTTTGGAACATAATAGGAATTAATAGTTCTTGGAGTAGTCAGGTTCTTAGGAAAAAATACTTGTCTAGAACCAAATTGCATTGTTTGGACAAAGATCCCATTTGTCAAAAAAAGGTCTCCTATTTTTACACTTCGTCAAAAATCTCTCCCTCTTTTCAGAAAGGACTTGACCTGGATCCCTAGAAATGGGAAACAAATTGGCATATGGAAGGAATCCATCCTGGGAAATCCTCCACTCGACGTCGCTCCTGGAACTTAGAATCTCCGTGCTTGGATGGAAAACCGTGGAGTCAAAACAATTTGGGACATTTCGAGCTGGAAAAATGATCCCTCCTCTTCTTGGGAAGCCTGGAACATACCCGAATTCCCTCCTCTTCTTGAAGGAGAAAAAATCCCTCTTCTTTCTTATCTGTAGGGACTCGCGTCCATCACTAGAGCAACCAAAGGTAAACAAGGATGGGACACACCAGGCTCTTATTCCTCGACTCAAGGTTACAAAATTTTCTCTGCTTTCCCTAACGTTCTTGGAAATCCTGTTGTTTGGAAGCGTATCTGGAGATATAGAAGTTTACCCAAAGTAGATATGTTTGTGTGGACTCTTGTTCATAATAGCATACTCATGGGTGAAAAATTGGAAAAAAGGGTCTTTGTAGACCCCTTCCAGTTCCCTCTCTGTCGAGAGAGCAAAGAAACACTTGATCACATGTTTCTGGATTGTCTCTTCACTCGGGAAGTTTGGGATCAGGCAATATCTCCATGGTTTGGCAACTTCGATCCCCTGGAGTGTATATCACACAAATCTTCAGTATATGGGACCATAAATCACCTCAATCATTGATTCAAAAACCTGGTCTAAAATACTGCTGGTGGATTTTACCAAAATTTATGGTTTGGAAGATCTAGCTGGAACAGAATAACATAATCTTAAGAGAAAGGGCACATAATGCAACCCAAGTCTCCAAAGCTCAAGCCCTTATGGGGGACTGTCTTCGGATCCTCTCCCTTCCTAAAAATGTGGTTCCTTTGAGTCTATAAAAATTAGAATGGCTAAATTGCTTTAATATCGCTAAATATTGTATTGTCCCTACGATCCATCATCATGAAGTTTGGGAGATAAGGATTGACTAATCTCAGTTCGACAATTGGAGAAAGGAGAGGAAGATTTACAAACTGCTCTTTGAAATTTAATCCAGAGGTAGCCGGAGGGGGAGGGGTTATCTACAATCTCAAAGAAAACATTGAAATAGATTACTCCTGGAGCATTGGGTTTGATATAAACAACATGACTAAAGCTTATGGCTTGTGGCAAGGATTGGAGCAGCTGGAAAACCTTGATGTGGATGAAGCCATGGTTTTCGGGGACTCTCGCATAATAATCCAAGCTACGAATGTTCCTGGCTAGCTCAAAACTTTGAAATTAGATAGACTTCTACAGCGAATCAAGACTCTTAGTCGCTCCTTTTGATCAATCAATTTCTATCATATCTTGCGAGCATTGAATCAAAAGGAAGATTAGGTTGCCAACAAGGCTACCAGTCTCACCAAAAATGATCTTTATGTTAATAGCGTTATCCAAGGAGCCAATCTACCGTAAGTGCATCGTTCTTGTGATGAGTTGCATGAATGCTAAGTTCACCATCCTAAACCAACACGATTCGTTAGGAGGTAGGAAGTGTTACCAATACTCAAAGAAGTTAACCAGCCTGTT
Organism: Pseudotsuga menziesii; assembly: GCA_001517045.1. Taxonomy (NCBI): domain Eukaryota; kingdom Viridiplantae; phylum Streptophyta; class Pinopsida; order Pinales; family Pinaceae; genus Pseudotsuga; species Pseudotsuga menziesii. The sequence continues at coordinate 118,430 of LPNX010723098.1, read as the reverse complement.
GAAGGGTAGATGTGAAATTTCTGGCAGATACATTGGGAATTTTAATGAAGTGTTGTAGTAGGAAGAAGGTCGTCATTCATCCTGGATGTTATATGTCTAGTTTTATGAATTTGGGAATTTTGAACATTGAATTCAAAGGATTTCCTACCATAGCTACAAGCTAGATTTGTTGTATCAACACCGATGATTCAGTCACTGTTTTTATAATCTAAACTCATAATTGTTTTTGTCAAAAAAATATCAAAATGAATATGAATATTACTAGCACATCAACTTAGTTTGTGATCGGTGAATGTTCATTGGTCACTTGTCACAAACTAAGCCCATAAAGATGAAAAAACTAGAGTGAATATTTATGAGAGATGTAAAACCAATCCATGTGTAGGGATATTATTTCAATAGAGTGAGCCTCTTTTAGTCATTTGAGGACACTCATAGGAGGAGTGTCCAATACCTACACCAATAATTGAAACAATATGAATTTGTTTGTTCTATTTTAATTAGACAAAGAAAAACCATTTACAACTAAACATTAAACATTATTAGTAATAAAAATCATCAATAAAAAGAAAGTGGCCCTCTAGCATTGTTCCCCACACTTAAGTAACTGGTACATGTGGCCCCATTAGGCCAAGTGGACCCAATGGTACTAGTGGACCCAATTAATTAATCAAAACTCCTAAGTTAGGCTAAATAATCTAGTAGACAGTATGATCAAGGGAATTTTAATAATCCTAACAAGATGTCACTGCAACAATAGAGAAGAGAGATCCAAAGCAACCCTGCAAAAACAATTGAATGCAAACTGTGTTGAACTTTACATATGCCTTGCATATTAATAACAAGCCAAAACAACCAAGCATGCAGAAGGAGGCGAATTGGAGGCTCAATAAACACGCTGAGATCATACATGGAACATTCACTGAGAGTAGCATACATAAGAACTCCAAATATTAGTGCCCTCCTAAACTCCAGTGTCTAATTTACCCTTTGGATTCTCTTTCCTACGCAAGATATGGATCCTCCTTCCTTATTTAGCTTTAACAAGATTCTAACTGGATTGAATTGAATGTAATCTTCTTGAATTGAATGTGAACTTAATGAACTGATTGAACTAAACTTAATCTTCAACTAGATGTTAGGATACTTAACTAAAAGTCTTTGGTACTTCACAATCAATGTCAACCATGCACAAACACTTTGTATGAATTAAGGATATATTCCTATTTTTAACTGATGCATTCTTTATTTACAACTTAGACTTAACTGAGGCCTTCATAATTCAAGTTCACTTGAGACATGCATGTGCAATTCGAATTCATTCTCTTTCTCTATGATTTATCTCACTATCATTAATTAAATATTGCATGGTCCATATATGTATTAATTAATTAACCATCTTATCATATCATGCTCAGAAGAATTGTTCCATACTAATGATCATATGTATTACCCCGGGTCATATAGTCACATGCTAAAGTAATTCACTCCAGGGGTAGCTAATCCCTAAAGGAGACTTATAGCACCTAGTCACCATAACTAGTAATACATCACATAATATATCCTCATGACTTGATAAAACACAAGTCTCCGATCTTGATACAACACAAGACCATCTCCAGTTAAGGAGATCCATCTCATAGGGAACAGTCTATGAGAACCATTTAACTTGATACAACACAAGCCTACAGTCTTGATACAACATAAGACCAGTATTCATACAACACAATATCACAATACAAGCATCCCACCTCAATACATGAGGACCTAGATAGGACATGATACAACACAATGTCCTGACTTGATACTACACAAGTTCTTAAACTTGATACAACACAAGTTTCTGACTTGATACCACACAAGTCCTTAACTTGATAAAACATAAGTTTATGACTTGATACCGCACAAGTCTAGAGAATGAATTTGGTTGTTGTACATTTAACACAAAATAGAAACCAATGGTCTAGATGTGGCAAAGATCTAAAAAAAAGCTGTTTAAAAGAAACGACACTAAAAATGACTCTGAATGATGAAGTAAAATGCTTGAAGATGACCTCAAGAGAGACGTGGTAGGTAGAGGATTGACCCAACTGAAAAGAAAAGAAAAAAACCCTCTTCCCAAGATTAACCTTTTAAACTCACTTTACAATAATGTTTCTTTATGTGAAACACTTTTGTAAAATAAGTGAAGTTCACTATTACAATGATGTTACTGCAAATATTGTATGCAAAAATTAAAAGACTTTAAGTTACTCACTTTTATACTTCAAGTGAGATGTACTTTTACAATAAAGTAACTTAAAAATAGAAATTACATGCACTTTTAGAAAAGTAACTAACAAGAAGATTTGAACACAAGACCTCTTAATGAATAAATCAAATTTTAACCAAGTGAGCTAATATTAAAAGGTATGTAAAAGATGGAAAGGAGAAATGCTTTTTTATTCTTATGTCTCGAAATGCATGCTTGTTTCTTTTCCTGCAAATCACTTCACATAAATCGAAACAAAAAACTACAAAGAAAAACAAAAAAACTACAAGAAAAACCCTTTCCCTTATGTTTCAGATTTGTTGCGATCACACAAGGTGCGTGGAAAAGAGCATACGCAGATCAGGAAGGAAACAATTTGAAACAAAAAATAGACCTAGATATGAAAAGAATATGAGAAATTATCTTGAAAATTTACAAAAAAACGTCACTGTAACAATATACCTTTAGATTTGATGAAATGGACGTATCTTGGGCAAATATAAACCTTTTTCGATCAAACAAAAATTGTTATCCAATGGAAACGACACTTTAAATGCAATGGAACACCTCTCACATCCCAAAAATGCATTAAAAATTCAGAACCAGAAACCCTTTCAATACTTCAGCAACATCAGTTCAAGATATAGATCACCAACGGAAGCGACTCTTCATAAACACTCTGATACCATGTTTGGGTACACATGATACATCAAAAAGTCCAAACACCTAGAGAAGCCACTCACACAAACAGATCATCGATGTTTTCACGTGGTTTAAACCCTTGAAAGGGAAACACTCCACAACCCTAGCTAAATATCTACTTGAGGCAATTTATTATGCAAAAGAAAAAAAGTTTCAAATGAGCTTCTTATAATTGATCAACTAGCCAATGACCCTCCACGCTCTTTAAATATATATCATGGACCAATCGGGTTCTAAGCCACATATCAAAGATAGTTATGATCTAAGAGAATATGAACCATTAGAACACTCTATGTTTAGAATATATCGTGATTGTCGGATTAGATATTTAAAAATGCATACTAACGCATACTAAAGAAACACACTTTTACTAAAGAATATATTATAACAAGTTGTTGTTAACTAACTCCTAAGTGTCTAAATATTCTAACACTCCATGCCAAGAAAAATGTTCACACATAGCTCTGCAGTAGCCTCAATAACTAGCATACCCTTAGCTCCACAATACCTACCCCACACAACACATTCCATGCTCATGCATCCCCTTCACCAATCTGTGTCCCTTGAGCAATCCATCTTGTCAAGTGCTTCTAGCGTGTGCATAGAAGGAGTCCAATTGGTTGCCTCATGCCAGGATCCTACATGTAACTTTCATTCATCGCTTCTTAAGCATATACAAGGAGCATAACTCATAGTGTCAGTCTCTAGACTCAGGGCTCACTTATAGGCATCTCTCTCTCTCTCTCTCTCTCTCTCTCTGTATATATATATATATATATATATATCTTAGCGATGGCGTTGGGACAATTTTTTGTTCCTATGAGGGCTTGGGTCTGTGAAAGCAAACGTAAATGTAGTTTAAGGAGAGCATAAGTCTCAAGTGAGTCTGGGTGAACGATGTGTGAGTCTAAGGAGAGTCTATGTGAATGAAATATTTATCTGTCAAGACGATGCATAAGTTATAGGAGATGGTAAGGTCAATTTCCTAAAGGCATAAGGTAAGGGAGGATGTGATTGACATGGATTTCGATCTTGGAGAAAAAAGGATTGTTGAAATTGTTCTAGAACTTCCTTTATCCCCATGCTTCCATAACTACATGAGGGGCCTTCTCCCACCAACCTTAGACATGAAAATAAATGAATTTGGGTGAAGGAAATAAAATGTAGTAATTAGGTCATTCAAGGCTCATGACAACAACATGAGTGGATTTATGGTTAACACTTAGCAGTCAAGGATTCAATCCCCATAGGCCTCCTTTCCTCTTCCCCTCTATCAGAATCATAACCCCTTTGGTGCAACTTACACAACCATCTTAGTCCATTCATATTATTTATCAACATAACATAATTTACATATTATCCTGATTGGTTTGATAAGACAACCGTACACTTCAAATAAGAAAGCATTTATGTAATGTATTTAATATATATTCTAAGGGCCAAACTAGGGTATTACGATCCCCTCCCCCTTCAAACAACACTGCCCTCAATGTTTGCTCAAAACTGGAACAAAAATGGGTATGCCTCCCTCAAGGCATCCTCCAACTCCCATGTAGCCTCCTTGAGGCCAAAGTACTGCCTATGCACATTTACCTACCCGATGACTTGGTTCCAGAGCAATTTTACCTTCCTATCTAGGATGCATAGTGGATATGTTTGGTATTATCTATCAAGTTCCAGTTGACTCACATCCTAATCAATTACATGGTTAGGATCATGTACATACTTCTTAAGTAAATAAACATGAAAAACATTATGAGCTCTAGTTTAGCAGGCAATGCAAGTCTATATCTGACTATCCCTATCCTCTCAAGCACATGAAATGGGCCGCAATATCTTGGTGATAGCTTGTCACAACTCCCAAGCTTCAAGGAACTCTTCCTTGGCCTAGGTATGAAGTAAACATGATCTCCAACATTGAATTACGTATGCATTCTATTTTTATTTGCATAGCTTTTCTACCCATCTCAGGTTTCTTTTAAATTATGCCCAACTCTTTCAACCTCTTGATCCATTTCCTTACTCAATTTTGTTCGAAGAATAACTATATTCACTAGACTATCCCAAGTATCCAGTGTCTTGCACCTTCTTCCATATAGAGCCTCAAATGGAATCATTCCCAATTATGTTTGATGCCCATTGTTATAAGCGAACTCAACCAAATGTAGGTAATATTCCCACTTGGATTGTATGTCCATCACATGCATGCGAAGCATGTCTTCGAGCACTTGATTCACTCTTTTTGTCTGTCCATCTTTCTATAGATGGTAGGTTGTGTTAAATTTCAACTGAGTTCCTTAGATCTTAGAACAAGCCCTTCCAAAACTTGGAAGCAAACTTAGTATCGATGTTTGAAACTATGGCCTTAGGAAATCCATGAAACCTGAATATCTCCTTCATGAAAATCCCTAGAATATCAGTTGTGTTACAAGTGAATTTAACATGTACGAAATCTATCACTTTAGATAATTTTTCCACCATAGCCATGATGGAATCATGTTGTCTTGTTTTCATTAGAAACCTTGTAGTAAAATCCATGGAAATTACTTCCCATTTCCATTCAAGTACAAGAAATGGTTGAAGCAAACTTGTTGGGTGTTGATGCTCAACCTTCACATGTTGACATTTCACGCACTTAGAAATATACTCAACAATGTCATTTTTCATCCCTAGCCAAAAGTATTTATTTATGGCTGTAAAAATTGTTTTTTAATATCTTGGGTGACCAAAATATGGAATTGCATCAATATCTTCCATAAAAGTCTTTCTCAAATTTCCAACATTAGGAATATACAGTCTATCCTTGAAACTAAGAAGTCTTTCTTCCAGTCAGTAACCCTCATACTTATTCATACCATTTGACTAGTGCAATCCTTCCCTAACTTGAGCATTAGTAAGGGAATCAATGATTATTTGCCTCAAGTATGATTTGCAAACACTAACGAATGCCACGTGCATGGTGTGCAATTTCCCGTTGAGTGCACCAACTAGTTGGTTCACCTTTGCTTTTATATGTTTGATCTCGAAATTGAATTCACAAAGGAACTCCAACCATATAGCTTCCTTGGCATTAAACATGGACTATTTAAGCAAATATTTCAAAATGCAATGGTATGTTATGAGCTCAAAATTCAATCCCATCAGATAGTGCATACACATCTTCAGTGTGTGCACTATGGCAATGAGTTCCAAACCATGGATAACATAGTTCTTCTTGCGTTCCTTCAGTTTCTGCATTTCTTAGCTCACCACATGGTTGTCCTACATGAGAACTCCTTCAATGCCCTACTTGCACGCGTCGATGGATACCAAGAAATATTTTTGTGTATGCATTTCTCAAAACCGGTGCATTGATGAGGAGCTTCTTGACAACTGGAAGTTTCCTTCACACTTCTACACCCATTCAAACTTAATCCCCTTCTTTTGTAAAGAAGTGATTGGGTGTGTAGCCCTAGAGAATCCTCAATGAATATTCTGTAATAACTTGCAAGGCCCATGAAAGACCTCATATTTGTCACATTCTTCAGGGTTGGGCAATTCATAATCGCTTCAATCTTTTCTGGGTCCACCAATATACCTTCTGTTGATACGATGTGTCCCAAATAATGAATATCCTTCTTGTAAAATTCACATTTGTTGGGCTTTACATACAATTGATGCTTCCTGAGTAATTGCAAAATCATGCTCTTTCTCATTCTTATAATAGATGAGAATGTCATCTAAGAATGTCAATACGAATTTATCCAAATATTGATCGAACACAATATTCATTGTTAGAGTTTATAAAGACACAGGAGTGTAACCAGGATCACTAAAGAATAACCAAGCACAGAAACAAAAATGAACATGGAGCTCATTTAACCATGGTGATGATCTATCATCCCCCAACCATAGACAATGCAACACTATTGTCTCCCCTGAGCTCACTTTCTAATAAAGATCAAGTACGTCTAGATAGTAGTAGCATAGACCCCAATAATATAAAGAAAAACTTCTCCGAAGTAGAGAACCCCAAAAACAATCTTCTAATAGAAGTAGCAAACTTCTTCCTCCACTAGAGTGAACTTGCTTGAATGCTTGACGTGAAAATGAAGTGAGGCGCCTTCTATTTATACTTTATGTTGCTGACAATTTGATTTTTTTCACCTTGGTCATCTTATCCCTTTAACCGGGGATGAATTCTCTTTATGCAACAATAAATTACCTTTTATTGTTATATTTCTTGGGCCGACCTATGTTCAAGTCAAAGCATCCTCAGTCACTAACTTGCTTCTGGGAGTCCCTAATCTAACAATCAATACTCCATGGCTTAAGGTCTTCCCTCGAGGGAGCAATAAGACCATTTGTCCACTTGTTATTGAAAGCAAATTGTTCTAACCTTGCCAGTATCCCCAGGCTAGTAGTTCTCAGCAATGCATACTAGGCATAGGCCCCCACCTACCATCCATCCATCATCCATCTAATCCAAATACCTACCCTCCATCCACTGATAGATGTCGAGGTGGGTTAGTGGGGACCTTCACCCACCTATCCCTCACCCCATGCCTCAATTCTAAGTAACCAGTATGTATACACTTTATGATGCGATAACTTTCTGAACTGATTAGTGAGTAGAGCTTATTTACGAGAGCCAATTTATGAGCGGATGAATGAGGAGGCTTGCCAACTTGTTTACATTCATTTAGAGAAAAAGAAGTAGGACCACAATGGTTACTGCGCTTGGCTACTGAGCTATTAGAGCAGTTCAAAGGTATGAATGCCCTTTAAACTCATCAATTGCTAGTTCCTGGTTCGCTTTATCCCCATGGACTGTTGCCCCATTTCATTAGATTAGTTGCTTCTTATACTAGCTTTGATGATGTTGGATTTATAACAGTTGTTTAAACATGTGATTCATATCATTAAAATGCTTTTGTAGGTGCAGGTGAATTAGTACCATTAAGGGCATAGGTCGCACCTATTGTAGTTTAACCAGTTTCTTCACCACTAACATCTTAGCCAACACCTGAGAAAGCACCCCGATCACCAGTGGTTAGAGATCGAGTTTACTCGGTTCTAGGTCAGTTCCATTTCGGATCGAGTAACAGTGATTGAAGGGATGGGATCAGAAGCTCCTGATTCCAATAGTTAACTGGGTTGTGGTAGGCAAGTCTGCTAAGTCAATCAATTCGAATTTGTAATGAACCATCACAACTTGTAGAAATAAAACAAGTGGTTTCCCTCATAATGCACCATCGCACTTTGCAGTAATAAACATGCATTTTCCCCTCTATCGCACTATCGTACTTTGTCATTTAAGATTGAAGAAAAACTTGGTCCTGGAACTTGAAGATTTATTGCCTGCTGTAGTGGGAAGGAGGACGAATGATACCTTGATGGAACAAGTTACTACTTGAGCTGATAAAAGAGCTCATCCCTAATGTAACATAGTTACTACAAAGGATTACCCATAAGCACTTTTCAAAGATAGCACAACTGGCCTGGCCAACAATACCATTACCAACGATGCCTCACATAGTTATTACAACAACACTCCCTCTTATCCAGGGAGGCATCATCAATATCATCACACCGAAACATATATGGATATCATCTATACATCTCAATTGTCTCGAACATATCTATATCATAAGGAGCGTCTTCCAACATAATCTCAGTCTGTCAAGAAGTGTCTGCATGAAACAGCTCCACCTAGTCCATCGAGAAGGTGCCTCAACTCAACTCGGTACATCGGGCCTCACCTCAACCCAGTGCATCGAGGAACATGCACCAAATCAACATGCCTCAAATTAACCCAATTTGCTGGGGAACATGCATGTGCTCAATGTTCCTCGAGGGATGCAACCAAAAGAGCTCATTGGGTCTACAACCACTAGTCAGATATCACCACATCATGGGCTACAACCTCATAATGACCACATGGGATGCAACCTCAGGTGGGATTACAAGGGCTACAACTGCATGTGATACACTGTCCACTACGTCAAGGGCTACAACCTCATGATGTCGACAAGGTTTACAACTGCACGTGGGCTCACAAGGGATACAACCGCATGTGAGACTTTCATCATGTTCGCATGGGATACGACCTCAAAGGACAAAATGGGCTCCAACCCATAAATGTCCCAACCACAATGGTTGTTGGGCACCAACCCAGTGATAAGTCTCTCAACCATAAGGGTTACTGGGCACCAACCTAGTGACAAGTCTCCCAACCATAAGGGTTGATGGGAACCAACCCAGTGACAAGTCTCCCAACCACAAGGGTTGTTGGGTACCGTCCCAGTGACAAGTCTCCCAACCACAAGGGTTGTTGAGCACCAACCTAGTGACGAGACATTCCAAGCCACAAGGACTACTGGGAACCAACCCAGAGACTCCAACACAACTCAATCCATCGGTGAGTTCATACACAGGTACCATTATGCGCAAGCCTCTACACCCCATCTTAGGATGTCCGAGAGATTTCCTCATTCTACCATGGTGATTGGGAGCATACACTGGCCTCTCCATCCCATCTCAGGATGTCCGAGAGATCTCCTCACTCCCTATCAGAGTGATTGGGAGAATAATTGGTCTTTGTATAATCATCCTTACCATTTAGCAAGGGATATAATCATGGATACAACCTCCCCACTCCATCCTAGAGTGTCTAGGAGAAAAATCAATCTTCCCTCTTAACGAGGGAATCAATAATGGGACTAATATCCCCACTCCATCACAGAGTGTCAGGGAGTAAAGTACGGTCCCATCCTATATCTATAGGTGTTAATGTGCTCTTTATAAACCTTCACACGTATCAAGTAACAAAAGCATAAAATATATCAGGGTAGACATTTCTGCCTTTCCCTATTCTAGACATGAAATGAAAATAAATGAAATAATAACAAATCACATGTCTGAATTCATGTACATGTATGGGAGAGTATCAAGTAACTAGTCTCCCCATCCCATCGCAAGGTGTTTGGGAGAAGATGTGGTACTGCGATTGGACCACTAACCCTTATCCAAGCCACATGGCTAACATTTTTTTGATATAATCATGATCATCACATCTCCCTATATCCTAGAGCGCTTACTCCCTCTGTATCTGAGCATCATGCTTCCTCTCTAGAGATATCCACAGGTTAGTCCATCAACTTTTCACTTCGAGTACCAATTTGAACACCAACTTTCACAAAGAAAATAAGCATAGTTCCTTAAAGTGTATGTATCAGTTCTGGTGATGACATGGTACATAAAGGATCCCTCAACTGTATTTATGGATCGCCGCTAGTGTAGCCATGTACTCATAGTCATCATGTTGGATCTGCTTAGGATCTTAACTATATTCTTCCCTTTAAAACCTAGGAAGAGCTCATCAGGTTTCTGCCACACCATCAATAAGTGATGCAATAGTCCAAGATCCTCATCTTAAGGGTTAACTCCCTTTATCTCTTCATAAAACAACTGATTAACCCTTGTCCTCCAGGACTAACATACTCTAATCCATTTGTCATGACTCTAACTGGAAACCAACTGCTTTATGTGATCATGTAGTAGAGAGAGACCAACATCCGTTGGAGCCTTCAGGTCCCAATCACAAACATCTATATGAGATCCTTTGGGTGTGTGGGTCATGTATCCACATATAATTGGATGTGTTAGGTCCTCGTATGTCTGCTATTAATTCTAACTAGTCATGACTTCCATTTAATTGTTTCGTCTAGAATTCATCCTTTTTCCTGATATGTAGTATGGGTTGAGAGTCATGCTCCTAGAAGCTTCCTGCTTCTGATCAATCTGCTCTTTCTCAATCATTGAATACCAACATGATCTATATTTCCATCAATTGTTCATCTTAACAAGTCTCATCATCCTTCTCTTGTAGGCCACAACATATGGTCTTTTTTCTACCAGTCAAATTTCGTTAGATGGTTAGCGACATTGCATACTCAAATTTAATCAATTCATATGCAATGGAAATAGTTCACACTGTTATGTAGGCATCTTAACCAATGCTTCAACACAACATATATATGATAACTATATGGATGCATACTATATCCATCAAAACATACTATCAAGAGTGTGCACTACTATAAGTATGTTAGAAGGAGATATCATCCTATATGGGTTCATGGAATGTTGTGCAACATTACATGCCATTTAAACAATGGTGTACATAACAAATACTACATGAACCTATTGTTCATCAATAAAAAAACTATATCACATGCTCAACAAACTTCCTAATTTTAGGAATATAGATTTGATCTAATCTACAAGAGAAATAAATCCAAATAGTCATCTTTTATTGTTTTGTGGGTGGGATCCCACTACCTTCTTGTAGAAACATGAGAGTCCTTTGATATTCATCTTCTTCATGGAGTCCCACCACAATAATAATCACATCACCTTAACATGGAGAGTACTAGAAGAACTCCTTCAAACGATCTTTTGCACTTCCTTTTGACTCATCATTCATTGACCTTTTATGTGGAGTGTCTTCATCAACATCTACAGTTGAGGCTTCATGATTCCTTTTATTTGAGTCATGACAATTTCTAGCAAAGTGTCTGTATTTATGGCATCTATAGCATTAGATGTGTTAAAGATCATTCTTCTTCTTTTGTTCTGGAATAGGGATTGATCTTCCATCTTTGTCTTTCTTGTCGTGAAACTTTCTACCCTTAAATTTTCCTTTCTTGACATGAGATGTAAGGGATTGAATTTATTCATGTTGATTGCCATGTAGCCTACCTCTCACTGCAAGTCTTGTCTCTTCTTGCATGTAAACTACCCATTTACGATCAAACATGGGAAACTTGGGTTTCCCACTAAGACTCTAAATGAATGGTTCCCAAGATGGAGGGAGACAATTAAGAGTGTTTATGACACATTCTATATCATTAAGTGCATCTCCAATGGTGCTTAGTTGATCTCTTATCTCTAAGATCCTCATGAAGTAAGAAGCATCTAACTCTGAGCTTGAAATATTGAGATTTGATAGTTGATTTCTCAAGGCAATGGCACAGTTTATATTTCTATATTCAAATAGCTTCCTCAAGGCTCTAAACATCTTTCGGACAGTCTTCTTTTGAGAGATATGAGGAACCAAATGATCTCTTACTAAATCTATCAAGATCTCCTTGCCCATGCATTATTCTTCCTCCTTGAGTCTTCTTGGCTTCCTCTTCTGGTTCTGGAACCGTCTCATTCAAAAACTTCAAAAGATCCTTTTCTCCTAAGATAAGAAGAACCCTAGACTTCCATGAGTTGAAATTGGAAGTCCCATCAAGCCTATCTTCAACTTTCATGCCAATCATCTTGACTGCAGAATTGAACCAAAAATCCTAGCAGGAGCTAGGTCAATTTTGAAGTATGGATACTTGCAAATATGAACCCACAAATAGTTGCACCTTACTAAGGTGAGTTGAAGCAAGGTAATATTGATCCAAAACTATGGACAAAAGGGCTAGATCCAAGGATCCCTAGGTCTCGACCCCAACAATATTAGGTCAAAAAATGAAACTTCACCAAATTGAATTAGGCCTCCACAAAAAGAGGTGACCTCTTAGGGAAAGTTGCTCAATACTCCTTTCTAGATAAACTATGGTTGAAAACACTCCAATGTATGGAGCCCTAGTTTCTGAAAATGGCTTCTTTTAGCACGACTCTGATACCATGTTAGATTTTATAAAGACATAGAAGTATAACTAGGATCACTAAAAGAATAATAAATCACAAAAACAAAATTGAATACGAAGCTCATTTAACCACAATGATGATCTATCACCTCCCAACCATATACAATGCAACACTATTGTCTCCCTCAAGCTCACACTTTCCAATAGAGATCAATGCACATCGAGATAGTAGTAGCGTAAAACCCAAGAGTACAAAGAGAAACTTCTCGAAAGTAGATAACCCAAAAAACAATATCCTAATAGCAGCAACGAACTTCTTCCTTCACTAGATCGAACTTGCATGAATGCTTGATGTGAAAATGGAAGTGAGACGCCTTCTATTTATACTTTACGTTGTAAGCAATTTTATTTTTTTCAATTGGGTCGACTGTCTCTTTAACTAGGATTGACTTTTCTTTATGCAACAATCAATTACCTTTTATTGTTATATTTCATGGGCCAACTTGTGTGAGGATGCTTCATGCAACTACTACAACAACATTCATAAGGCACATGAAAGTAGCTAGTGCATCGGTGAGACCAAATGACACTGTTGTACATTCATCATGGTTGTATTGCATTCTGAACATTGTCCTATAGATAACTTCTTCGTTAGTTTGGACTTGATGGTAACCCAATCTCACGTCGATCTTTGAAAATAATCTCACCCCTCTCATTTCATCAAACAGATCACCAATTGGAGGCAATGGATATTTTCTCTTCACTGTGGATTGTTCAATTGTTTGTAATATACAACTTGAGCATTCCATATTTCTTCTTCACAAATACAAAAGGGGATCACCATGGAGATACACTTGGCCTAATGTATTTATTTTCCAACGGTTCCTACGATTGCATCTTTAGCTCCAACAACTTTGGCGCACTTATCTTGTAAGGTGTCTTAGACATTGGTGCAATTCCTGGCACAAGATCAGTTATGAAATCAATGTCCCTCTTTCGAGGGAGTCCTGGAACCTCATTGAGGAATATATCCTTGAATTCTTGCAGGACTCTATAATCCTCCAATCTCAAAACGTATTTTTTGTTATTCCCTATACATGGGTTTCATACAATTGACAACCTTTTCCAAAGAATTTCTCCATCTATATGGCTCAAATTTGTCTAACAGAAACATCCTTTAGGATGCCTCTTATTGTTTTGGGGTTTCCTTCTTCATCAATGCACTCAAAGCTCTGATTGTAGTAGTAGAGCTTTACTCTGCGTGCTTCCAACCAATCCATCACAATTAGAACATCATAAGAACCAAGTGGCAGAATGTTTAAATATGACCTTGTAAATAACCTATTCATTTCCAATGGACAACTTAGATTCACTAGTTCATTGACTTTCCTCTTGGTTCCAGTGGCTAGCTAAATGAACCATGATCTTTCATGCTTTGTTTTATTAAAAGCACAAAGCTCAACCATCCTAATAGTGATGTGAGTGTGAGTAGAGCCAAGATTAATCAAAATGGAAATAAATCGCCTGATAATCTTACCTACAACTTCAACTACAGTTGATTGATTGTCTGCTTGACGATCCTTTAACGCTACATAAATTCTTGGAACAATATTCACCACCTGATCCACCATTTTAACTTCTTAAACGTAGAAAACTAGATTTACACTCTCATTCCGATGTGGGAAGTCCCTAATCCTATGGTCTTTTGCACATCCATAACATTTAAGTGGCTCTATCTGCTCTCTTGGCTTGTCTACCAATATCCTAGTTAGTCTAGACATATCCTATGGTGGTTGTCTTTGCTGATTTTGGAACTAAGGAGTGTTGAGATTACAGCATCAGGAGTCATTCCCCAGTCTTGTAAGTAATAGCAAGCCAGTAGACTTGTGTAGTCCTACAAATATCCTCATCTAATTGAGGTGGTGATGTTGTAAAGTCTTGTGAGTATAATCAAGACAGTAGGCTTGTGTAGTCCTATGAATATCCTCATATGATTGAGGTGGTGATGTTGTAAAGTCTTGTGAGTAATATCAAGACAGTAGGCTTGTGTAGTCCTACGAATATCTTCATATGATTGAGGTGTACAGTATATTTGTGTAGTTCTACAAATATCCTCATATGATTGAGGTGGTGAGACAGTAGGCTTGTGTAGCCCTACGAATATCCTCATACGATTGAGGTGGACAGTAGGCTTGTGTAGCCCTACAAATATCCTCATACGATTGAGGTGGATAGTAGGCTTGTGTAGCCCTATGAATATCCTCATACAATTGAGGTGGACAGTAGGCTTGTGTAGCCCTACGAATATCCTCATACGATTGAGGTAGACAGTAGGCTTGTGTAGCCCTACGAATATCCTCATACGATTGAGGTGGACAGTAGGCTTGTGTAGTCCTATGAATATCCTCATGTTGTGAGGTGGTGTACTTTACTATGTAAAGTAGATATACTATGTGATGTATGGCTAGTCATGGTCAACAGGTGCTACAAGTCTCCTTTAGGGATTAGCTAGCCCTAGAGTGATTTACTTTAGCATGTGACTATATGACCTGGGGCGATACATATGATCATAGGTTTGGAAACGATCTTATGAGTATGATATGATAAAGATGATTATTTAATGAAAACACATATGGACCATGCAGAGATATTTAATATAAGCACAGAGAAAGAGAGAGGACTCGAATTGCATATGTTTCCACCAAGTAAACTCGAATTGATTAGATATCAGTTGAGTATTAGTTATGGTAAACAAGTTCAGTTAATTAAGGAATCAACTCCTTAATTAATGCAAGCGATTGTTGGAAATAAACACTAATGGAGAAGCACTAGTTCTGTTAGGTTACATTCAGTTACATTCAGTTTAGTTCAATTACATTCAGTTACTGTTCAGTTACACTCAATTGTGTGCAGTTACACTCAGTTCCATTCAGTTACATGTAGTACCATTTTGTTCAGCTCAGTTAACAACTTAGTTAGAGTTAGTTAATTAATGGAAGGCACATATCTTCATGTGGAAGATAATTATGGAGTGCCAGCTTGACACCGAATCAGTATGGGGTGCATGATTAAAGATGGACCAGTTTTCTAAGTGTTAACAAGTCTTTGCTATAGGCAACCATTCTATCTTTGTTGTAAAACCTATTTGACTTGTTATTAAACTGCTATGCACTTGGCAAGTTAGATACGGTGTTCCATTCTATCTCCACTCTCTGGAGCTCTTTGTGAAAGCAATCTGCTATTGTGTTGTAATCATTCTCTGCTACTAATCTATCATACTCTAAGATCATTTGCTAGGTTTTTTATCCTTTGAATCAGTAGAGGGTTTTCCCAGGGTATATCCTGTGTTCTATGGTTTGATTTATGTCTTTAGATTATTGATGAGATTCATATGCACTGTTATTATGGATTAAAGTTTTAAATTTCAAGTTTCTTCATATTTTTCTCAATCACTAACAAGTAGGCTTAAACCCTTTCTTCCTTTGGTCAAACCTCTCCCTCTTTTTGTCCTTCCATGCCTTCTAGAATTATGGCCTGATTTTATTTTGCTCATAACAGTACTTGGAATTCCTCATTAACAACCTTCCTTGGCTATGCAGATTAACAACTTGGCCTTCCTTGGTTTTCCAGATTAAAAACCTCCATCCCTTCTAGCGAGAGTTAACGCCTAGCAGGCCTTTAGCCTCACTTGAGCTAGTGATGGGAGCAGGTCCATTCTTCCTTCCACACACACACAACCATCGAGCAGTGGGCTCATTGAAGCTTCAATGTGCATCATGTGGAAGCCTTGCTATCTTGGCAGAAAAGAGGCCAAGACCAATATTTCAATTTAAAATTAAAAAAATTACTTAAGCCAAAATTAGCAATTTCGAAATCAAATACAAATGATAAATTTTTCATTCGGAAAAAAAAATCTATATACCTCTTAAATAAGTAAAAATTCTCCACTACATGCAGGTTGCACAATTTGCAAACAATTTTTTAAAATTTTCAAACGCTTAACTTCAACAGATACTCCAATCCCCATTTCCTGCAAAATATAGACCTCTAGAAAATCCTACCATTCTCCATTCCCTATGAAAGAGTCTTATGGAGAATCCTTATGAAAAAGACCTTTGGAGTATCTTTCAAAAATTTCGCAAATTGAATAATTAGAGTAAGAACTTTAGCCAATTTGCCTACTAACATTTTACCTTTCACTAAAATCACTACTCAACTGAAACTGCTACTCAACTAAAGGGATAGAGAAATTTGATGCAATCAAACAAAGAGAGTCGTGGGGAGGAGAAACATGCTACCTATGTCATGCCTAGGATAAGCTACATTCTTACTTACCCCCATCGATAAACTTTATCTTGGTCCAATTCGATTGGATGCACCACCGCTAAAACCTTAAATCATAATAAGTGGGGTAACTACCTCCGCTACCTCTATAGGGTCAATAGATTGAGTCAGTTGAAGGTTGTGGTGCACTCACTCTAAAAGACAACTCTACTATATGAATAGTGCTCCTCACAACGTAGGTCGGTCCAAGGGTTTATAAACTGGAAACCCTATAGTATCAATATATGCTCCAATCTGTAAATAAAAAATTAGAAATTCGTGAATTGAATTAAACTTATAAATTAGTTAATCTAATTGAATAGTTTAATTTTTGTATCAATTAGCCTAATCTCTATAACCTTAGTAAATAATACAACCAAGAATTTCCACAGATCTAAGTCTTTTGGAGATCAACATCCATTCCACAAATGTGGAGATGTGGAGAGAATAACAACAATAAACACTTATCCAAATGTAAGTTATCTAAAGTTTAAATGTAAATTTATAAAATTTATATCATGAATATGAAAAAACAATCATTCTTATGAAGACTCTTTCCAAAAGGCCATCCTTTTGATATAAAAAAATAAGCTTTTTTTGGATTTCTTAGAAGGCATTTTATTTTATGTTGAGATATGTGGCTCAAATATTTCTTTTGAAAGGTTTGTTTCTATTTTGGGGGTTTGATTTTGTTTTGTTTTAGAAATTGAAAACTCTCAGATGGTTTTGATCTTTATCTTTGTTGATAAAAGGATGGGGTATATTAAAACCGTAAAACAAATTTAAACATATGATCTATCGGTTTTGGTAATTGCCACGATTAGTCTTTTGAATATGCAAATAGGGTAAGAGTTTTTTGGTTACCATTCTTAGTTTTTGGTTGGTGTTTTTAGGGGGCTGAATCTTAATATAGTGATGGAGAACTTTTGTGTAGTGAAAGATGTAATGGACGACCAATATTTGGATACCTAATATAAAAGTATAGTTTTTTTCTTTAAAAAACTTATTTTCTAGTCTTGATATAATGATGGACAATTTCTCTTTTGTGAAAAATGTAATGAACTAACAATGTTTATATACTTAATAGAAGAAAAAGTTAATAACAATCTCACCCTAAATAATGTGGCAGGTAAATTAGATATCAAACCCATTAAAGAGGAAATGAACAAATTGATAGAATTAGACCATGAGTGTAACAAAAGGGCCTTGAACCTTATAATCTTCGGTTTGAAAAAAGAGGTATACGAGGATACATTAGCCATAGTCCAAACATAATTACATAATAGATTACAAATTGAAACAACATGTCTCACATAAGCAACAAGGCTGGGGAAATTAACTGAGAATAAAGGTGAACTCTACTGACCATAAGTATGACATACTTAGTAAAACCTCAAGTCTAAAAGGAACATGAAAATTTATAAATGAAGATCTCACTCCAGAAGATCAAGCAGAATTAAAAAAGGTGGTACAAAAGGTAAAAGAAGCTAGGAAGGAAGGAAAATGGGCAATAATCAGAAATAGAAAATTCGTTATTCGAGATAGAAACCAAAAAGATAGTAATAAATAGCAATTCAACATGCTCCAAATTCTTTCTTGGAACTGTTGGGGATTTCCATGGAACAAAGGCCCCAATCTAAGTTGGATCTCGAATGAATTTGATATTATATTGTTAGTTGAAACTTGGGAGCACGAAGAATCTAAGGTTTCTAACATAGATGGATTTGTACTATGGTCAATCTGGAACAAGCGATCCTATCATAGAGGCATTGGGGGTATAGATTGTTCCATTATGAAGAACATCTCTGTAACGTCCCCAACCCTCCGACCGGCGAAGAGGATGCTACGGTGTCCTTAACATCCGGGCTAACCGCCCCATGAACATGAACATACATAAAAATTGAAACAAAATGCTTTGAACTAGAACATGCATAGATACATAGTTATTTATCATACAACGGAAGCAAACATACGTTCATATAAGCATTCAACATGTTCATGATATTCATTAAACAGTAAGTAAAAATGAAGACATAGCCAAGGATACACAGATCAGCCAAGCCAACACAGTTGGGTTTATCACGCCATCAAGGAGCTGGGAAAGGCTGTATGCTAAGCTAGTGAGCTCATTACAGAGCTAGGGACACCTACACCAGAACTAGCCCGACTTCTAAGACACCCACACACACCCAACACAAGGAATCAGTCCCTTCTCTAGTGCTACATAGTCCCTCAGGCACTGACTTCCCTTCCAGTGCTATTCAGGGGTTGTGGAGAAGAAAGCCAGCCCTCTAGCTATATTTGTGTGGTTCCCAAACACACCAAGTTTATCAAGCAAACCAAGCCCTCACCCCTACTCCAACACAGTTCGAAGACCAACCACTGCATACATGCAGTCAAAAAAGCGATTCACAGCTTGGATAGGGAAAACAATTCCTGAATCATTCTTGGCCCTATCGTGGCCAAAATGACTCCATAACAACCTACAACAGCCCAAAACGTAAAAGCAACACAACATCCAAAATGTGGGGAAGGCAACCACCCCAACCTTCAACATTGAAGCAATGGGAAGACACACAGTTCGAAAATGGGAAAGTAAAACAGACTCCCAACCTGTGCGTGAGGGGAATTTGCACATGGACCACAAAATTCGGATGGAAAACACACCAGATACCCCTCGATAGAAAACGTGATTGACAGCCAAAAACGGCTCTCCTTCTTGCTGCGTGGGCAAAACAATGGGAATCCCAATCGGTGCGTGAGGAGAATGATCCCCCTCCTACGTGAGGATGAGCGAGCCACAATGCCAAACGGTGTGTGGGTAAACAGAACGTCCCTGCGCGTAAGGATGAACGAGGAATAATTGTGAGTGGGAGAGTGCCCTTGCTATCATGGTGAGAATGGAGTGATGGGCGTGGTGATCTTTCCTGCGTGAGGATCAACCTGCTAGTGGAGTGTGCGTGTGGGCAAGGACTGACAATCCTGCCACACTCCACTCCCTAGCAATAACTGCCCCAACTAACAGCAGAACATTTAAGGTGGTAGTTGGATAAGACAGGGGAAGGTGAGCAAATAAAAAAGGGTGGTTGACAAGTAAATGGGTTTAACAGCTGACACATGGCTTTTCCCCATAGGCTCAAGGTTTGATAATTCCCCCTTCCTATCCTTAGGAAAATGATGCCCTTTTCAATATGGTTGCATTGACATAGCTGGTTGGGGTTCATTTAATTAAAATTGCATATTTACATGATACCAAAACTATTATGTGCTGTATATCACAATATACCATCGGCAACGATTCGAATCGCCGAACATAACAAAACCAAATCGATGGTGGGGCTTTTGCCTTTAGCTCCACACCATGATTAATTACAATATATATATATATATATATATATATATATATATATATATATATATATATGCATGTATGTATGTATGTATGTATGTATGTATATTTAATGCATCGAGGTCAAAACCGGGATGTTACATTCCCCTCCCCCTTCGATAGCACTGTCCTCGGTGCTTTATAAAATTGAACAAAATGCTACACTGGTACCGCCTCAGTGTTCCGTAGAATTGAACAAAAATGGATGTGCCAATTGCATGGCATCCTCTAGCTCCCACGTAGCCTATTTAGGTCCGTAGTGCTCCCATTGGACCTTTACCTGACCTATGGCCCGGTTCCGGAGCATTGTGACCTTCCTGTCAAGGATGCGCATTGGCTCTGTTCAGAACTCTCCCTCGGGTTCCACCTGAATCACATCCCAATTTATCACATGGTTAGGATCATGTACATATCTCTTAAGCAAAGAAACATGAAAAACATTATGAGCTCTAGTGCTAGTAGGCAATGCAAGCCTATATGCAACTGGCCCTATCCTTTCAAGCACTTCAAACGGCCCACAATATCTTGGTGAAAGCTTGGCACAACTTCCAAGCTTCAAGGAACTATTCCTTGCCCTCACTCTGAGGTAAACATGATCTCCAACACTGAACTCTCTGTTCACCCTATGCTTATCTGCATAGCTTTTCTGTCTATCCTGTGCTGCTTTCAGATTCTGCCTGATCTTTACAACCTCTTGCTCCATTTCCCTGAGCAATTCAGGACCAAGCACAACCCTGCTCACTGGATTATCCCAAGTCACTGGTGTCCTACACCTTCTTCCATACAAAGCTTCATACGGACTCATCCCCAAGGATGCCTAATGTCCATTGTTATAAGCAAACTCTACCAAGTGTAAGTAATCTTCCCACTTGGTTGGTTTGTCCATCACGTACATGCGAAGCTTATCTTCAAGCACCTAATTAAATCTGTCTGTCTGTCCATCTGTCTGAGTATGGTATGCAGTGCTGAAGTTTAGCTTTGTACCCAAATCTGCAAACAACCCCTTAAAAAAATTGGAAATAAACTTGACATCTCGATCAGAGACTATTGCCTTAGGCAATCCATGCAATTTGAAAATCTCCTTCATGAAGATCTTTGCAATGTCATTAGTCTTATGCACAGACTTCACCGATATAAAATGTGCTACCTTATTCAACTTGTCCACCACAACCATGATGGAATCATGTTGTCTCCAAGTCATTGACAATCCTGTAATAAAATCCATGGAAATAAATTCCCATTTCCATTCTGGAACTGGCAAAGGCTGCAACAAACATGTTGGGTGTTGATGCTCAACCTTTACCTGCTAACACTTCATGCACCTTGAAATGTATTCAGCCATATCCTTTTTCATTCCTGGCCAAAAGTACTGCTTTCTGGCTGTAGCAATCGTTTTCTGGTATCCTGGGTGACTAGAATACGGAGCTTGATGAATCTCATCCATAACAACCCTCCTCAAATCTGCTACATTTGGAATATAAATTCTGCCTTTATAAGTAAGGAGTCCATCTTCTTCCAATTTATATCCCTCATAGCTCTTCTCAAGACTTTGCTGCTGCAATTTGTCTTTTACCGGCTCATACAATTCATCTTCGGTAGTACGATCAACAATCTGCTGCCTCAAATCTGATTGGCAAATACTAAGGGATGCCACATGCATTTCCTGCACCTTCCTACTGAGTGCATCAGCTACCTTATTCTCTTTTCCCTTTATGTGCTTGATTTCAAAATCAAACTCACATAAAAACTCCAGCCATCTCGGTTGCCTAGCATTCAGAGTAGGTTAATCAAATAGATACTTCAGACCAGAGTGGTATGTCCTTAGTTCAAATCTTCTGCCCATCAAGTAATGTCTCCACATCTTGAGAGCATGTACTATGGCTGCAAGCTCTAGATCATGAGTAGCATAGTTCTTCTCATGCCCCTTCAGCTTTCTCGACTCGTAGCATATCACGTGGTTGTCTTGCATAAGGATTCCTCCAAGCCCTTGTTTGCATGCATTGGTACACACCACAAAACTTTCTCTGGATCTGCAACTTTGAATACTGGTGCACTGGTGAGAAGATTCTTCAACTGCTGGAAGCTTTCTTCACACCTCGAGGTCCATTCAAACTTCATCCCCTTCTTTTGCAAAGAAGTGATGGCATGTGCAACTTTGGAGAATCCCTCAATGAATCTCCAGTAGTATCCTGCAAGTCCCATAAAAGATCTTACATCTGTCACATTTCTTGGAGTAGGCCAATTCATAATGGCGTCAATCTTTTCAGGGTCCACAGATATACCCTCTTCTAAGATAATGTGACCCAAATACTGAATTCTATCTCTATAGAAGTCACAATTTCTCAGCTTTGCATACAACTGATGCTCCCTGCGCAATTTCAATGTCAATCTCAAATGCTCTTCATGCTCCTTCTCATTCTTAGAATAAACAAGAATGTCATCAAGGAAAACGAGAACAAACTTGTCCAAATACCTGCTGAAGACACTGTTCATAAGGCGCATAAATGTAGCTAGTGCATTTGTGAGATCAAATGGTACCACTACAAACTCATAATGTCCATACCTTGTTCTAAAGGCTGGCTTATGAATGTGTTCATCCTTGATTCTCACCTGATGGTAACCAGACCTCAAGTCAATCTTGGAAAATACCCTTGCTCCTCTCATTTGATCAAAGAGGTCATCAATCCTAGGCAAAGGATATTTATTCTTCACAGTAACCTTGTTAAACTGTTTGTAATCAATACACAGCCTGAGTGTACCATCTTTCTTCTTTACAAACAGAACTGGTGCTCCCCAAGGAGACACACTTGGCTGGATATACTTCTTTTCCAACAAGTCTCACAGTTGCATCTTCAACTCTAGCATCTTCGGTGTACTCATCCTGTAGGCTGTCTTGGACACTAGTGTTGCTCCTGGCACAAGTTCAATTGTGAAATCAATGTCCCTCTTTGGAGGAAGCCCTGGAATCTCATCAAGAAACACATCCTTGAATTCCTGTAACACCTGGTAGTCCTCCAACCTAGGAGTTTCATCTCCTGTTGGCTCCAAAATATGAGTTGCGTACAACTGGCAACCTTTCCTATAGAAATTCTTCAACTGCATTGCTGAAACCTGCCTTACTGAAATCACCTTTGGAATACCTTTCACAACTACTGGGTTCCCTTCTCCATTCATGCATTCGAAAGTCTTGTTATAACAGTCAAGCTTTACTCTGTGAACTTCTAACCAATCCATTCCAATGAGAACATCATAGAAACCAAGTGGTAGAACATTCAGATCTACATAAGTGACCAACCCATCCATGACCAATGGACATTTCACTACCACTTCACTGACTTTTCTCTTAGTTCTAGTGGTTAGCTGAACTAACCAAGATTTCCTATGCTTTACTTTCTTAAAAGCACAAATCTCCACTACTCTAGGAGTAATGTAACTGTGAGTAGAACCAGGGTCAATCAAAATAGAAACATATTGCTCAACAATATTACCTGCAACTTCAACCATAGTTGACTGGTGATCTGCTCGGCGGTCCTCCAGTGCTGCATAAATCCTAAGGACTGCCCTTGCTACTTGACCCACTGTTTCTGCTTCTTGAATGTTGTAAGCTGTCCTTGCACTCTCATTCTCGAGTGGACAATTTCTGCGCATGTGGGGTCCTCCACATCTCCAACATTGAAGTGGTCCTCTATTATGTTGTGGATCCTTAGGCTTTTCTCTTATCACTCCAACTGGCTTACTCGTAGCTTGGGATGGCTGCTTCTGCTGATTCCTGAAGTTATAAGGTTTAAAACCTTTCTTTCTTTGGTCAAACTTCTCATTCTTTTTGTCCTTCCATGCCTCATGGTAATCAGGTTTACTTTTTCTTTGCTCATAGCAATACTTAGCCTTCCTTGTTGCTTCTTCAAGAGTTCTAGGTTCGTAAAACTCAATCTTGTCTTTGTAAGACTGAGGTAATCCACTCAGAAACCATTGGACCTTCACTTTTTCATCCCTGATGTACCGGACATACCACAACAATTCCAAGAACTTATTTGCATACTCTTCCATGGTCTGCTGTCCCAATCTCAGCTCATGGAACTCCTTAATCTTGTCATCATAATACCTGTCAAAGAGGTATTTCTGCTTGAAATAATTCTTGAACTGTTTCCACTTAAGTCTTCTTTCACTGATCCTCTTTACTTTCTTGAAGTGTTCCCACCAAATGGATGCCCTTCCATTCAGATTGAATATGACAACTCTTGCCTTCATGTTTCCCAAATAATCCTGAACTTGGAAGTACTTCTTTATCCCAAGAAGCCAAGCTTCAGCCTCTTGTCCAGTCTTTACGTCACCATCAAATGTAGGAGGTTTAGCCTTCTTAAATTCATCCCAAGAGTGATCCCTATGGTGTCTCCTTCTTTTTCTTTTGCGAGAAGATGAGCTTGAATCCCCACTAGATTCTTCAGAGTCAAGTGATCCACTAGAAGTCCTTCTCCTTCTCCTAGTACTGCTCTTACTGCCTTCCGGTATTGCTGTACCTCGTCCAGAGTCTATCTTTCTTTGCAAGTCTGTCAAGCTCTGCAACATAACAACATTCAACTGATGTTGCTCTTCCTGGGCTTTAATCAAGCTTCTCATGGTGGTTACAACATCTAACGGTGTCTCTTGGAATCTCCTTCCATTAGACTCTATGTCATCATTTCCGTAACAGACATTTTCTCCCATGGCATCTCGCGCACACTCGTAAGAATCCCGAGCATCATATCCGTCATGGCTTCTCATAACCAAACCATCACTCACTTACCAAACTGCACTATCTGGAATACTGCCCTTGAAGGTGTCTATGATTCTGCAAACGTGTTAGTAACACAATTGTTAGATGCATAACATTGATATAAACCAACATTACTTACCTTCTCCTGGAAAAATCATAAAATAACAATTTCGCTTAAACACAAAATCTTCTTCCTTTTCAGCCCTGTAATCCACTGACAATCTACTCAAAAACAGCTGAGATTCGCTAAAAATCCCACTTGAAAACCCAAAAATTTCCTTGTACAAAATCGGGTCTCATCCCAACTAAAATCCCGACACTTCGATGGTCAAAACAACAAATTTCCTCCGGCGCTCATCGGCGGCCCTCTCAACTGTAATTTTTTTAAGTATCGACGGTTCCATCAACTAAAGTTTTTCGATGCATCGGATCCTTGGTGGTCTAAGTTTCTGGACTGTTATCGGCGCTGCCAAGAACTGTGGTGTATCGACGGTTGGATGCAATGTTCATCGGGTGAATAGTTCTATTGGCATCCGCAATGACGGGTAACCATCCAACTTTTCGCGGACCATAACACCCGTCGGTGGGCGGAACCACTAAGTGCTATGTGTTGGCGATCGGTAGTTGAAAGCTCTAGCCGTCGGAATGATAGTCTAGTTGACAGCCGCAATGGCGGACCACAAACAACTAATGTTTTATGATGTCCATTGGCGATCAAAACAACTAATTTCTCCCGGCGCGTCGACGGACCAATCCACTAACCTTCTTCGACGTATCGACGGTCTCATCAACTATTTTCCGCCCACGTTTTAGCGATCCGAACAACTAACTTCTTCCGATGTCCGCCGCCGCATCAACGACTCCATCGTCTAAATTTTGCCGACGATTTCTATACTTAGATAATTTTTGTTCTCTTTTCTCCTCTACATCGGCGCCCTCGTCCTTTATCCTCACCAACGTAGCGACACCTTGATCGTCTATTTTTCACCGATCCCATCAACTTCGTCGAAACTTCCTTCATCCTCCACCGACGTATCGGCGCCTCAAACAACTAATTTCCTCCGACAACGGTGACGTTTCAACGACTCCATCGTCTAATCATCGGGGATCCAATCAACTGATCTTCATCGATCGCTGATAGTCGATATCGAATGTTCCTTCAACTAAATTGAGGCGACATTTTGGCGGTCTTCAGTTGAGCCCCGCCAAAACTGCGGCTCCCACATCCACTATTCTCCGCCGACGGCCGACAAACACTTAGAAAATTTTCCAAAATCCTTTCCTCCTGCCCTTCGTCGGGTGGCCTTTCGCCTATGCTTTCCGACATTTTGGAGGATCTTCCCACTTAGTCCTCCGATGACCTGACGAGCTTAGTGCTTAGGAAATTTTTCCAACGAAATTTTCTAGAAATTTTCTGATGTCTGTTGGGCAGAGGGAAACCTGCCTCTGTTAGCTGATTTCTTATGGCCCATTCAGACCCATGCTGTAACATAAGCTCTGATACCAGTCTGTTGGGAAAGGAAGCACTTGAGCTCGGTGAAGCACCTTGAATAGCACAGGTAGGAGATACAAGCGAGAATGGGTATCATCCTCCTGTTGGGTAGCTTGGATTATTACTCAGAGTACTGTTGGCACTGTGTTTGTTTGGATGGAAGGCATCCAAGAGGAACCAAAAGGCATTTAATAATACTTGTAAAAAGTATATGTGCTTTCGTTCCTATGAGGTAGTGTGCTTATCTATCGATAAATAGAGTAAATAGGAATACTTGAACCATTGTAAATCCTAAAATTAAAGAGTGTTGTATTATTGATTTATTCCTATACTGTTGATGTTGGTCATATTGGACAGACAGTTGTATGTTTCATATTTTGTGTTGCTGGGATAAAAACACTTGATGTAATCCTGTTAATCTAAAGGATTAAATTACGCATGGCAAGTCAAGCTAAGAAGATTGTCGCATGAAGAATTTCCATAAAAGCGACACTCTAAAAGAGGTCAAGTAAAACATGTTTTTACTTATGCAATATTCTGTTGACATTAGAAGTATGTATGAATATGATGATATTCTGGATAGACATTGTGATGCCTTACAGAGAACATGTTAGAGGAAAACAAAGCCGAAAGACATCGCAAAGGAGGTGGACGCAAGCAATGAGAACCTAAAGGGAAATGAACATAAAGCTTTGATGAATATGTAACACCTAGGACAATGTTAATTCTAAGGGGGAAATGATGTAACATCCCCTTAATACACGACCGAGAAACGCAAAGTGCAAGCACTGTAAGTACTAATCCTAACTTCATCAAATTGTGGATGAAATTGATAATGTTAGGAGACTTAAAGCGTTGCGCGACTAAAACGATGTTTGGGGACGAATCCAGTAGGGGGAACGATAGAAGATGAGTGGAGACTTGGGGACTAAAATAAATAGTGATTCCCTTGACGACCTAAGCTCTTAGGTGTCATCCTAAGTTGAAGTAAGTTGGCAAGTAGGCTAATTTACTCCAATAACAAATGGTTGGTCTTTACGATCCTCTTTTGTTTAAATAAGAAGATAATTCTTACCTGATCATTATTAGGGCATCGAGTGACAAGGAGTCCTCCCTAGAACTTATAATAATAAACGTTATCTTGAAGAGATTTGATTATAGTCACCTTAGATCAATTAAATATTATATTTTTATATGATCGCTTATCTACATGAATTATTTTGGCAAGGGTGCCAAGAAAGTATTGTTAATATTTTAAGAGAAATATTGATACAAAACTATACTAGCTGAATACATGTATAAATTATAAAAGGATTACCATTTATAACATACAATAAGTGTATACATATATATACATTAATGAAGGAAAGATTCACCTTTGGATAAAAGGACACAATGGAGGCCATATGACCTTTTGACTAGTATAAAGTTACATGGCCATGGCAAAATAATAACCTTATATAACAATGAACATGAGAAAGATATGCACAATTTTGGGTATTTTCCTTTATTAACAATTTTAACCAAAAAGGGAAACAACCTTGGAGGCCACGAAAAGAAAACATGTCCTTAAAGTGTTTTCATTAGCACAATAAAGATATTTTGTTGGTGGAGAAGTGGATGGGGAGAGAACTGGGAAAGTTTGTCCGCTTGAAAACGTAACGTGTAAACCAACCACCGCCATTTGGCATCCTTGGTAACCAGAGGTTTTTTCCTTTAAAAGGAGCTTACATAATGATGTGGAGGGGGGGGAAATGGGCAGATCCATTCATGTGCAGGATCTTGACTATGATTGAAGCAATGCATGGATCATGGATAATGTGTGGTAAAGACTAGATTACATGCCTGCATTCGGATCTCTGCCTGGAATTGAAGACCATTGTGAGGATCATGAGTAACGCATCTACATCCAGGAGGAATTGGTATGCGTTTTTCAGCAAATTACTAAGGTTTGACTTGTGAATTTGCATTGGATCTCCACCTGCGAACGATTAAGTAATCTGTAAGTGAAAACGATAATTGTATATATTTTACAGATCTATTTCAAATAATTGTTTATTATTTTACAGGAATAATAAAGAAGTTGATCGAGCAGCGAATTTGGGTTCCACTCTAATAATTAATGGGATTAACAACCTTTGTGTGCCCCCATAGGACCAGGGCTAGGTCTGTGGAGCCTAATCCCTCGTGGGCCCTCCTCTCTCGGGTCCCTGATGCATATTCCCTAGTTTTCAGGGAAGGTGGAGCTGAGAAGGCATGTGGCCACTCGTTTGACAGCATGGTTGGTATTAATGTGGAATACGGTGATGTCTCCTCACCTGATTCGAATTCTCAGCTTGTCTCGTCGATGCAGGGTGAGTGGAGTGAAGTATCGTTTGGTTTAATCTGTAAGTGAAAACGATAATTGTATATGTTTTACATATCTAACTCCAAAAATTGGTCGATTACATAATTCCCTCTTTGCAGGGAATAAAAATTGATCGATTCCATAATTCCCTGCTTGCAGGGAATAATAAGCTTATTTTGGATCTCTTAGAAGAAATTTTATTTTATGTTGAGATATGTGGCTTAAATATTTCTCTTGAAGGGTATGCTTCTATTTTGGGGGGTTTGATTTTGATGTGTTTTAGTAGTTGAAAACTCTCAGATGGTTATGATCTTTGTCTTTGTTGATAAAAGGAAAGGCTATATTAAAACTATAAAAACAATTTAAACATATGACATGTGGGTTTTGGTAAGTGCCATGATTAGTCTTTTGGATATGCAAATAGGGTAAGACAAAGATTAGTCGTTTCTATCATTGGTTGGTGTTTTTAGGGGGTTCAATCTTCATATAGTGATGGAGAGATTTTTGTCTAGTGAAGGAAGTAATGGACTGCCAATATTTATATACCTAATATAAAATTATAGTTTTTTTCTTCTTTAAAAGTATAGTGATGGACAATTTCTCTTTGATGAAAAATGTAATGAACTACCCATATTTATATATTTAATATAAAAGTGTAGTTTGTTTATTTAAAAAAAATACAAAACCACTTAAATACTTTTTTTATTTTATTATCCCTAAACAACATTATATAAAAAAATAAAAATAAAATATCACATGTAAATTTATATTTTTAAAAACATTTAAGTTTTTAAATTCAATGTTTACAATTTCTTTTCTCCAAGGGTTTTATGTTTATTCAATAAGTTTGTTCATACCAATATTATTTATGGCTATAAACATTTTGTATTATATACTTGTGAAATATATTGAGTTATTTAAAGGTATAATCTTAGTTAAATAAAATATATTAAATTGTAAATGATTATTCCAAATATTATATATATAAGGTTTGTTTAATGATATAATTGTATTATAAAATAAAATTTAAAAATAATTTTAGATATTAATCATTAATATCATTATACTTTCAAATATAATTAAATAAAATTTATATTATATATTATCACTATTACTATACCTGCCTCAGCAGGTATATTGTAATCGATTGCAAGTCAAACTCTTTTGACTTTGGTATTAGTTGCTCTCTTTTGAGGTAGGTATAAAAAATCAAAATGCTGTTTACAATGTTTAACTTTATAATTTTATAAATAATAATTTTTAATTATAATAAAAATGTATTTATTTGTGTTGTGATTGGCCAATCACAAATGATGTCAGCTTTGGAATTTGGTATCTGGTTTTCAGATGACAAGTGGCAACTATGACATCATATCGTACTATGTAACTTATAATCATGTGCTGCTACTTTATCGCCTGTGCTAACTGTACCTATTTTTGTAGTCAAAGGCCTGTGCTGAGTGCACCTATTTTGCAGTCAAAGGTGCGTACGTGCTCCATCTCCATTGCAAGGAAACATGTCCAGACTCCAGACCAAATATCACACGCTTTACCTCATTTCATTTCAGAGCGTATAATATATAACACAGTTAGCTAGATAACTCATCACTAGTCTCGTCTACCAAATCTCTTCACCGGCATAGGTACCTCCACATTTCATTAATGGCGTTCCATGGTTTTCCTTCGAATTCAAATGCTCAGCAATGCACTCCACCCTCACAGGCTGATTGCCAAGTTATTGCTTCAAGAAAGCGTCCATTTGAAGTAGACTTAGACTCGCAGCAGGAGCTTAAGGATCTTCAAGAAATAGTATGGCGAGATGTGGATCAAATGACCATTAAAGATACTACCAGAGGAAGCCAAGTAGTTGCAGAACACTTACGCAGGAAGCGAATGAAACGCTTGTGTACCCAACTGGAGTCTCTCTTGCCCATGACTACTCCCAAGGTAATTACAACATTACTTGCTGCTGTTGGATCAAAGTGTTAAAGAGCTAGTGATTGTTTAAGCTTTTATAGGCCTAAATTGCTCATTTCGTTTCTTCCTACAGCTTGACAGATGTGGATTATACGAGGAAGCCATTAATTACAACACAAAGCTCGAGGAAGATCTCCGTCAACTCAAGAGAAAGAGAGACCGTCTGCTGGCAATTCAATCTGGAAAAACAGCAAACAAGAACATAGACTTGAAGGTAGTTGTGGAAATTTATGACATAAAAGCAATTATTAGCATTACTGGGCAGAGAAGGACGAGATATCTGTGGAAGATTCTGGAGGAGCTTGAAACTCATGGTGTAGATGTGGAGAACTCGCAGCTATTTACAGGAGAGTCTTTTGTGTTTCTGTACTTCCATGTCAACTTCACAGATAATGTTTCCCATGATCCTGATCAGATCCGGAGTTCTCTAGAATGCAGGCTTATATTAACTTATTAGGTTATTATTGCTGCAAGCTCTCATTGTTGTTGTTGGTGTGAAGTAAGAAATTTCGCAGATTGGTTTATTGTGATGCAATACTGAGGTATATAACAGAGGCAGTTAGTGTGATATTATTTGAACCTCAGATCTCTTACTCAAAGACACTCAACCATCTGAATTAACTCACTTGATCGATGTATATTCTGATAATTAGGAATAGTTTTTTTCTGGAAAGCTTGAATACAGCGAGGGAGTACAATTGGATTCGAAATTATTCTGTACGCCAAGATTCAAATGTTCGAGGAATATATTTAAGCAGAATGTACATAATTTTTCATCATTAATGAAGTGCCTGCTTGTTATTTTGATGGGCAGTGATTGCTTTCAAGGTACATATAAGTTAATTGATGTAGTTATACTTGTAATTTTCAATGCAAAATTGAGGCTCTAAAATGTGGATATATTGCTGTACAAAAGTATCACCATGATCCTACAGAAATCATGGCGGCCAATTCCGCGTTTTGTGCGGTGTTTAATCCACTGCGTCAACACTCAAAAGTGCAATTGCAAAATAAACCGACTGTCCCAAAAATAATTTTGGAGGTTCTCTATGGAAATGTTCGATAATTTTAATTATTAGTTTGGAGATTCGCATCTCCAGTGGATGATCGGCTTAAGGCACATGTGACTTAATTGATGTTTTGTTCTTTTAAAGTAAAGAAAGAACTGTACGTCTGATTTGTTTTGTTTTTCTATATTCATTTCTATATGCATGGAAAACATGTGGTATTGAAGTTTTTTTACTTTTTATTAAGTTATGTGCGGGATAGTATTGCAACCTTTGGTCTATATTTTACCTACTCAAGGTAAGGAAAATAAAGTTTTGTTTCCTATCCATTTTTTATTTTAAAGTTGAAGGGATTTTTAATTTTTTTAAATTTAATGTTTAAAATTCTAATTTGATAAAAAAATTAGTATAAGATATGTTAAATATTTTTTTTTTAAATGTTATATGTTCATATCCAAAGGGAGTAATACAAACTAAGCAGTAAAATCTTTTTACTACTAGTTTTTTAAAATTAATTATTTAACGTTTTATCTTATATACATATGTGATTAAATATCTAAATAAATATAAGATATTCAAGAATAAGATAGAAAATTTCTTTATTAATATGAAAACTCTTAGAGTAGGGAAACATTTTATATTTGACCATTTTATGAAAGGCATCTATCATGTTCACCTCTAACTAAGTAAATATCCAATTATAATATGCTTCACAAGATATCTAGAGAACAAACTTTCTTAAAAAAACAAAACTTTCTAGTAAGCATTCTTACAATTATTGATTTCTACACTACATCTACTTCAGGGATTTCTTTAATAGATATGGCATCAATACATACCATCATATTTATCTACTTGAGTGAGGATAAGACCTACCATTTTTTATATTATTAGTTGTAAGCATAGCAAATATAGCCTGGCTTTTACTTCATATATATATATATATATATATATAGTGATGAAGGAACAATGTTATGCTAAATTTCCTTCCTAACATGTTGGATAAGCATGCAATTGCATTTAAGTGATGAATACTTAATTCCAAGAAGAGTATGGGTCAATAGATCCCTTATAGCTTTGAAGCATAAGTGAGCGTTCAACATGTGGAATAACACACAAAACTTGATTTATTACTCCATGATCATCTATTTATAAGTGAAAGTATACCTAACTTCCATAAAATAAGTAATACATAGTAAACTTTGATCACCTTAGGCATTAATCGACTATGTTGGGATCCTACTGCATATTCGTGAAAGTTCTTGAAACTTTTCTTAAGAGGCAGGTACTTAACAACTATGTTGCTATTTCCACTTGTTATAATTTAATTTAGAATATAATTAAATGAAATTTATTTAAAAAAAAAACTCTTTCCATTATGTTATAAATTAAAAAAAAAAAGGTTTAACCAACATTATACATATAAAAAATAAAAAATCACTTAAATATCCTTATTCATATAATTGGTTCTACTCGTCTCTTTTAAATAAATATGTTAACAACATGGCTTAAGAACTTAAAAAATTCTAAATGGTTTTCAAATATAATGTTTTTATTTTTTATTTTTTCTAATGATATATTTTATATGAGCTTTTAGTTGAGCTTAAATTAATGACACATTATTTATAGATTTGTATTTATTTCTAATAATAATTGAACAATTTAGTATTAAGATAACTAAAATACATTAGTATTAAGATTATTATATAGTATTATAGTGTAATTAATTTTTTTTAGTTTTGTCTTTGTTTTATTTTTTTCATAAAATATCATTTTATTTAATTACTTATTTATATAATATTTACTCATCTATGTGTCACTATATACACAATAATATGTTTTTTTTAATAAAATTTATTAATCACCATATTGTTCTTCATTCATATATATAATTTATGGAAAAAAACATAGTAAACATATTTTTTATTAAATATAATTGAAACTACAATTATATGTAGAACTTATGCAATCATATTGAAGTTAAGAGCCAACTGCAACTATCAACTTGTCCTCGAGACAATTAAAAAGAATAAACACATAATACTAATAAACTTCATCTAAACAACATGGAAGCATACAAAACTATTTCATCATGTATCATTTCCTCAGATTTTGTAAAAATCACAAGTCCCCCAGAGAGCACAAACCTCTCTAACCTCTCTGTACGGATCAATAAATAAGTAGCCAACCTCTAACAAAAGCTGAAGTGCAGCTTAGCAGCTGCTTTAGTGAATTAATACAAAAGCAAATAATAAATATTAATGACTTTTTGTTTATTTAAAAAAAAATATAGTTAATTAAAATATATCAATATTTATAAATAAGAGAATTGAATTTGCACATCTCAACAAGAAAATGTAACAAGAGATTAAATCTAGGAAGAAAGTTACAACATCATACATCTTCGCTGTTAACTCTCACACCAGCACATTGACAGTGGTAAAGTCTCATGGAATGTTACCCAAAAAAAACTCTAAACTATGTAAAATGAGCAAGCACTATTGGCTTAAACCAAAACTTAAAGGGCCCATCTAAAAATGGTCACTTCATGCAAAACCTCAATCAATTTTCATGCAGAACCTCAATCAATCTTCATTGATGTGTATATTGTCAACACAAACCAGAGGTAGGCATAAAAGCCTATTGTACCGATCAAAACAAAAAATGAGTATGAAATGATGGCCATGTAACCAAAATACAAAATTCCAAAAACAAGCTTTGCCATCTCCAACTTGGTGAAGAAATAGAATGTAGCATAGAGAAACAAGTAAAATGCCGAGGACCCGTAGTTAAATGAGCTCTCCACCAACATTTGTAATCTTCACTGTACAATTAGAAATAGCACTGAACAAAGACAATCAACAGGAACCAAATAATATATTAGAACTGATGCAACCCTCTGTACATGTAACAATGAGGATCACAAAGACAATGAACAGGAACCCAAAGATACAGTAAACTGATGCAACCATATTGAAGTTAAGATGAAGAACAGTTCAATGAATACAGCTCCATATGGCAAAATGCTTCCAATTAGTACCGAGAAAATCGGCTGCATATACCAAGCTTGTTCTGGAATCTGCCTCGGGGATTTTATTGGTTTTCACTGGATCCTCAATTGCAGGTTTCTTGTAGCCAAAGTAACTACCCATCAAGACCAATGGCACAGAAATTCCAAACCATAAACGGACCAAAGCAAACATAGTCCCAAAAGGAACTACACCACATAATTTCTCACCCCATATCAGTGCATTGAGAATAATTTCTCACCACATAATTTCTCACACCAATAAAAGCAGCATAGTTGTCATCAAACCTCCACAGTCCGAGGGAGAAAGGAAACCAAGGATGGCAAATATCATTGTCACTAGTGTCATCGCAAAAAATTGTACGCCAGTTCCCACATAGACAGAGTAAGCTTGCATTCGTTAGAGCCCTGAACAAATCTCCATGGACTAACTTCCATCCTGTTTCCTCCTAAGCTTCATCCTGTGATTCTAATTGGTTGTATATTGATATATCTCTGTACAATGTTTGCATCATGATCATTGCAACCATTCCATAAAGAAAAAAACAATCATCAATGAGTTGATGATAGAGAACCAATGGATCTGATCATGTCATAAGAAGGTAAGTATCCCAACGAGATGCCCATAGGGCTATCCTGCAAGATCCAACTATAATCAGAGGCAAAGACCAGAAATGACATGCAGCTATAG
This sequence comes from Pseudotsuga menziesii, assembly GCA_001517045.1. Classification (NCBI taxonomy): domain Eukaryota; kingdom Viridiplantae; phylum Streptophyta; class Pinopsida; order Pinales; family Pinaceae; genus Pseudotsuga; species Pseudotsuga menziesii. The sequence goes on along the minus strand of LPNX010723098.1, from coordinate 82,842 downwards.
TTATAGGACACTGGTTAATACCCGCAATGTAACATCGTAAGTGAATATGATTACTTTGTCTTCCACAACTTCTTGGGGAGTCTCGAAACTTGAAACTGTGCGCTTGGTATTTGGATCCCAGGTTGTGCTATATACAATGTGAAAAACAATTAAACACTTTAACCTAACCTCACTTGGATGTCTGGCATAATCAATTGGATTTCTACCAGAAATTATCTCCATGATAAACACCCCAAAACCGTAGACATCACTCCTCTCATTGAGCATTCTAGTACTGGCATAATCAGGTGCTATGTACACCCCATGATAAACACCAAAACCGTAGACATCACTCCTCTCATTGAGCATTCTAGTACTGGCATATTCGGGCGCTATGTACCTGCAAGAAAGACACCAAGCAAGTGGTATTCATCATTAACAGATTTTACTTTTTTCTAAATATGGAATAACACAAGATTTCAAAATTGCATGCATTAAACATTGATGAGAAGAGGAAAAACCAACCCAAAAGTTCCCATAACACAGGTTGTGATATCGCTTCTCTCAGACCCTATGAATTTGCAAGCCAGAAACTAAATTTAAAAAAACAAAAGCAAAACTAGGGAAGCAACAGTAACAAGCAAAGGCAAAGGATGAGAAAACCTTGTGTTTCCCGCAAACAAAGACAGAAATAAAAACCCTACAAAAGCAAAGCAGAAACTAAATTTAAAAAAAAACTCTTATCCTTGCTTCATTATCCTGCACTTTGTCCTAAAAGAAGGGATAGCTTGTCTCGATGTGTATGGTTTTTTATGAAACACAAGATTAGATGACATCTTAATGAGACAATCATTATCACAAAAGATTATCAGCAGAATCCTGCATAATGCCCGACTAAAGTAGAAGCTTCCTTAAAACAACTGCTTCCTGACATGTTGAAGCACCTGCAATGTATTTAGCCTCCGTAAAAGACAATGCTACACTTTGCTGCCTCTTACTGCTCGTTGTAGAGGTCCTCAACCTAAGGAGAAGCATTAACCAGATGTACTCTTTCTGGTAGCACAACAACCAGCCTAGTCTGAATCCACAAATCTAACCAACCCGAGCTTTGCGTTATGTATATACTGTAAACAAATGAAGCAGTACCCTTAAAGTACCTCAAAACTCATTTTGCAACTTTATAATGAATCTCTTTTGGAGCATTCATATGACATAAACTGACTTTAAAATGCCACTGTAAGATTATCAGGCTCCCAATAAGTTGTATGTATAGTGTACGAATTATCAAGTCATATTTGTCATCACATACAAGTTTGGAGTTAATTTCCATTGAAAAGTTGGCTCTCTATGGCCTTAAGCAAGCTCCTGGAGTCTGGTACATACAGATTGAGTCCTATGCTGTAAACAGAGGTATAAGGAAAATACAGGCAGAAAGAAAGAATAGGACAACAGTGGAGGTTGCAGTTCTCACTATAAATTATTTTTGCTGGTTCTACAAATTCCCTATATCAGCACGGAAAACTAACTTTATAATATATATACAATGATTTTGTCTGAACTTACAAAATAAAACTGCACAACGAACTCCATAAAAATAGTTTAGGCTATTGTATGGACCAAATTCCTCAGATCCCAAAGACCTTAAACACCATTCTATACCCAGTCTTTTTAACAGATCCCTCAGGTATATAAAATAAAATAACGAACATGAAAATACCACAAATTTTAAATGCCCACAAACAATTTCAGCCTACTTAGAAACACAAACAGATGTTAAGGCACAACACGGGGTAAATTTAACAGAAAATATTTAAAAGAACAGAAAGTTTGGGAAAACGAATGAAAAAACTAACCTGCCAGAAAGACAGAGTTCTTATAGGACACTTCAGAAGCAAACCCAACGAGTCGGACACCTGCCGTAAGACAGAAGTAATTGAGAAAGGAATGTCAAATTGAGACTGGCAGATTTCATAATAATGTTCTGCTAAGTTGTAATGCAGCTATAATGTATGTACAGTTGGCTTTCAAATTAATTGCAGAAAGCAGAACATATAGTTATAATCACCTGCCCTACGCAGGGAGTAATAATACTCTTGATATAAGGTGTCTGAAAATGATCGGGGCACAAAAAGCCCTGACACAATAGCCTGTCACTATAGGTCATTATTTCGTCTCTTATCTAAATCTGAATATTTATTGAACAATTTATGCTCGGAATTTGGGTAAGTTTGTTGTCTATGATGAATTTATTGTCCTGCACGTCTAGACGGTGGCAGCATTGGAGACAGATATGGCTGCGGCTTATGAGCCGGATGCTCTTGCTGGTGATCTCCATGCCTTGGAAGAGCATGGGATTGAGAATTTCTCACTGGCTGCTGACTCTGATTGCCAACTTGCATCATTCTATCCTGATGTAAGTGTGAATTTAATCTGCCATTTTGCTGCTGAATGCCCTTTTGTCCTCGGTAGCTATAGCACCCATCAGTAGGAACAGAAGACTGGAACTGATGGTGTGAATAACTACCATAACTCTGACCATGATTGTAATTGCTATTGTATCTTTCACCATAACTACTGGAAGCAGATTCAGTATAACCCTGCGCATTATTCTTGCTGCCGTGTGTTCCACCACAAGAATTTTTGGCAGAGGTTGTATAAACCTGACCATGATTCTCATTGCCATTATGTCGCTCACCATTTTTGTATATTCCACCATACGAATTGCTTGAAGAGGCCGTATAACCCTGACCATGATTCGCATTGCCATTATGTCGCTCACCATTTTTGTATATTCCACCATACGAATTGCTTGAAGAGGCCGTATAACCCTGACCATGATTCGCATTGCCATTATCTCGCTCACCATTTTTGTATATTCCACCATACGAATTGCTTGAAGAGGCTGTATAACCCTGACCATGATTTTGACTACCATTGTATGTTCCATTATAAGGGTTGCGACCAGAGGCTGTGTAACCCTGACCACGACTCTGATTGCCATTATACATTCCACTGTTATAGTTTTTAGAGCTATATGAAGGATATCCATGTCCATATCCTTGATTATCAGCTTGTCTTGGATAAGAACTCTGACTATAAGGCCTGTGGGCCTCATAAGGAGAATGCAGATCTTGTGTACTTCCCCCAGAGTGAGCTCCATGCTGCATTGGGTGCTTCACACTAAGCATTACCTCCTGTGAATTGCTGTTCCTTAATTGCAGACTGTTTGCAATAAGACGATGAGCAGATTTTCCTAGATGAGGAGCTGGGACAGGTCCAGTATGATGTGGCCTTCCTTGATCATGTCCATTCCGCCCATTATCTTCATGCCATAGAGCTGGTGTATTTACATCTTGCTCACATATAGACTTTTTGGGCTGTATTACTCCATCAGGAGGCCTTGTAATGTGTTTGTGTGTTGGTGGGCACTTGTAAATACCAGAAAGCACTTGATTGTTTGTGATATTTTCCATACCCATAATGGGTGAAGTGAAGATAGGTGGGCATGCGTCTCCATTGCAAAGGGACAAGAAACCATTCATCCCCCCACTAGCTCTAGGATCAATTTCTTCCTTTACTTCAAGTCTTTCCTGCCCTGAAAGATGGTTACCTTGATCATAAATTGAAAAAATGTATGGTGCCAAAGGATGGCTCACAGTCACAAAAAGCAAGTCATACATTACACTATTTCTGCGCACATCCTCTGCCGTCAAAGTGCATTCAACCTTGTTAATCTCTGTGAGTAGGCGAGCTTCATCAATAAATGGCAATTTTGCAACACCTTGCCAAGCAAAGCGTTTACCATTCATGTCTATCTCAAAGTCAGTAGGATAAAAGTCAATAATAGGTGAGTTTGGATCAGTCATCAAGGGTCTATAATGTTCAGGAAGAGCATTTGAACTTGCAGCGGGAAGGGTTCCCATAAGCTGATTAAGTGGTTTGAATGGCTCCCCTAGTTCAAAGCTTATCTCCAACCGATCCAGATCCCTCAGATCAGATGCAAACGGAGCATAATGATACGGATAAAACCACTGCCATGAACATACTCCTTGGTAGTAATAACGCAAAACCCAGCACAGTCCTTCAGTGTATTTCTGAACAACATCTTTTCTAACTTCATTAAGTTTTTCTGGAGTGTGGGCCATAAACTTTTCACTGTAATACCTTTCCTTCCACCCAGGCTCTCCTAGTCTAACCTTATCCACTTCTAGCTCAGCACAATTGAAAAGATCTGATTTCTCCTTTAGTAAATTCTTCAACTTAAGCTTGAAATCCTCCGAGCTATTTTTTTCTTCTCTTTTAAATTCTGCATCAACCTTCTCTTCAGCTCTAACAATGGCTGCACCAACATTGTTGTGCTGTTCGGTAATCCGTATCAGCTTTAAAGGACGAATCAGTTGATCTATCCCGCGGATATTTTGAGCAGCCGGTTGACCATTCTTTGATTGCTCCAGCTGATACGGTGATAGCTGAGGACCAGAAGCTAAACGTGCTTTATGAAAAGGCATCACTGGAACTAATGATTCAGGGTTGATTTTGGGATCAATATGATCTCCATTCCTTTTCTGAGCCTTCTCACGCTTGACTTTTTCCATCTGGCGCTGATGTAGGCGAGCTCGCTTTTGAAATATTTTATCCTCATAGGACCCAATAGCCTGAATAAAATGCTCCACCCGCTTCAAAATTGCCTGGCCTGAATCTGTCAAATAACCACCCATTGCATTGAACTCTTCCTTATACACAGCCATCAGCAAGTTAATTGCCCCCTCACGGATTTCCAATGTAGGCATGTGTGGCAGGAAATCATTGCCGACGAAGAAACAAATAAAGATAAAATCATCGACAAGCCGTTCAAAGTCTGTCGGAAATGGAGAATTTGGTATCCTCAAGTCATATTCTAAGTATTCTCGCAAAGTCCAGATGTTGAGAAACTGATACGGTTTTTTGGGAACAGGGTTCTCTTCTCCATGTTTTCGCTTGGCTTTTCCTTCACATTCAGCTGCCAAGTGGCCACTCTGGCCACACAAGAAGCATTTAGCTTGCTGCCCGGGTATGAAGACAACCTCTCTGAGAATTGAAAAGTGCACCTCATGAGTTGCCAAAGCCAACATAATCAAATCAGCATCCAAGCCATATAAGCAATGCCGTGTGTTTGGGTTAAACCCTGGAAGATTTCTTTGAAGACGAATATATGACATTATTTTGTGCTCTCCTTCACCAGGAACATTTGCATCCGAGAGTATTACCTTAATATTCCTCCATCCCGGATCATAATTTAATCTGAGATGTATGTAATACTGCATAGCAATAGATAATGTGGCCATAAATTCTGTACCTGGTGTAATAACATTGGAATCACAAGCTTCAGATTTCTCTTTAGGGGCAATTATTTGTCCTTCTGCTTCAAATTCTCTTCTTAGCCTTTCCTCCTCAGCAGCCGCATCAGCTGCATCTTTTGCAGCCCGGAAACGTCTGGAGCGTTGTTGATTCATCTTTGCTCTTGGCGCAACGCCATCAATTGCCATATATAAAAGCTTCCTAGGCCGCACTATTGCAAATAAACGGTCTATGTAATCAAACATGCATTGAAATACCTCATCATAAGTTGAGGGCGAAGGTCGATCTTCCGGATGAAAACAGGGATGGATAATTCCATTCATGTCGAGATATAAATTATCAAACTCCAAGTTATTGGGATTCGGTTTGGTTGTGTCAATGGGTATACTCACGCCATTGATCTGCGATGCCTCCTCCTCCACAACATCTACAATCACCATCGGAAATTTAGCCGACAGCCACCGATAAAATGCCGGAACACCCATCTTTTCACCTAAAATTCACCGTAAAATTCTGAAATATGGATATAAATGTGCGCGCGCCCCCTGATTCAAGAATGGTAACAGGATCCGGCGTTTCTGAGGTTTAAAAAATACAGACCCCTCCCTCCAAACAAAACACCCTGCGTTAAATGTTCCTGAGCCTTCAAAAAATACAGACCCTTCCCTCCAAAATGCGGAACAGGTAAAGGATTGGATTGCATAAAACAGCTTGCGTTAAACGTTTTTGAGCATTTAAAAAATTTAAAACACTTCCCTCCAAAAATTGAACAGTAAAGGATTGGATTGCATAAAACAGTGTCCGAGTTCTTAGCTTTCCCAATATTAAAAGATTTTCTTCTTCAACAGATTGGCTGCTATTCTTAGCTTCTCGGACGTTAAAATATTTTCTTCTTCAACGGAGTAGCTGCTATTCTTAGCTTCTCGAGCGTTAAAATATTTTCTTCTTCGCGAATGTCCACAAAAATGGAGAGATAGTGATGAAGCATGGTAGCCGTTAGAGGTTGCAATATCGTTATATATATATATATATAACATATCATAAACACAACCACATCCACATCATTTTTAAAGCGTTGATATATGTCAATCTGCATTATTATTAGGAAAAGGTGGAAAATGAGGCTAATTGTGTATATCAACCACTTTAATAATATGGTTGGGTAGGTTGTTTAGTTAGCGCTCATCTACATAAGGAGATAATTAAAAAATTATGAATTAAAATATTGATATAAATATATTAAAAGCAAATAATACACCCTAGTGGGTTAGCTCAAGTGGTTGAGAGTTGTTTACGCGAGAAGAATGTCTCGGGGCCAAATCCTTAGGTGGCTATGCAGGGGCCTCACTCGATGTCCCCACCGCATTAGGCCCCCCTAATCAGGGCCGACAATTTACCTCATGTACCATCCTAAAAAAATGGAGAAGTACCTAAGGGCTTCCCGAGCAATTAGTGATCAGAGACATTGATCATTTGGCGAGAGGACCAGAGAGAACCGAGAGTTGTGATTAATCCGTGGGCCGATGTAATATCCCGATTTTGGCTCCAATTGCATTAAAATTGTAAATGATGTAAATTATCGCTATTAAATCATGGTGTGGAGCTCAAGGACAAGGCCCAACCATCGATTTAGCGTTTTATGTATCCACAATTAAAATCGATACCTATGGTTCTCGTGCTAGCTAGGCACATTATAAAATGAGACATCATGTAAATATGCAATTTAATAAAATTCCCACAACTAGCTATGCAATGAAACAAAGAGATGGGGGCATGATTTCACTAGGAATGTGGAAGGAAATTATTCAAACCTTTGAGCCAATCGTGTTAAGCCAAATGTCAATGAGAGAACCCATAAAGTCTCAACTACCCATTTTGTCTTATGCACCTAATCATTTAATTCTTCCAGAAGTTGGTCGAGGCAGTTAATGCCTTGGGAATGAAAAGTTATGGAAGTCAAAATTCGTATTGGAACAAGAGATCAATTTTGGAAAATCGTGTTTTTGCTTATGGGGCAAGGAAACACCCATAAATTGGTGCCCATTCCATTCCTCATCCATAGTCTTCATTTCCTCACGCAACTGGAGCTAGCCAGGCCTTTTTCCCTCACGTTTTCTGCAGTTACCTTCATTTTTCATGGCTGGAAAATATGTTTTGTATTGTACACTCGATGGGAAGAGGGATTCCACGATTTGTGGGTTTTGAAGAGGTCGTTTCTACCCCTATGAAACCCATAATCGTTTTCTGAAGATGAATTGCTGTCCTAGGGGTTGATTTCCACATCTGCAATTTTGTTTTTGGTCCCCATGACGTTTTTTTTCATGCCAAGCAATTGTATTTTGTTGTTATGTGTATCCTCGTTTTGTTATGAATTGTAGGAGTTGAAGAGGCCCAGAATTGGCTTGATAAACCTAGTGAAGAGATGAACCTCACAAAAAGATCAAGAGGGGTTGGCCAATCTTCTATGCACAACCTGAAGAGCACTGGAAGGAAAGATATGGCCTTAGGGATTGTGTAGCAGTGAAGGGGATACTTCCTTGTGTTGGGTGTGTAGGTATTGTGGAGGCCAAGCTAGTTAGATCTTGTGTAAATGTCCATAGCTCTGTGGTTTAGCTCACTAGCTTAGCAATTCTACATTTCCATTGCCTTAGCAGCCTGATAAACCCAACTGTAGATTGGCTTGGCTAAACCTCGGTGGTTATTTGGATATGTGTGAGCTTGTTGTTCCCCTTTTCCTTGTGGAAATCATGTCCAACTCAGGGGTGGGAGTTGTGCTGAGATATTCATGAGCAGAACTGGCCTATGGTTGGGTGGAACGTTGCAGCAACATAGCTAATTGTGGGACAACTTATTTTCAAGATAAGTATTCTCTGTGTATTTAATTCTGCAATGTATTTGCTTTATGAATTATTATGAACATGATGAATGTGTTGAAATGTATTTGCTTCTGCTGTAAATTATTGCATTATCCATTTGCATATGTATTTTATTTTCAATGCATTTTTATGTTATGTTCATGGGGCTAGATGCCCAATTATCATGGCAGCAGCGCAGTAGTCGTGTCCTCTCCATCAGCGAGATGAGGGGAGGGGACGTGACAGTCGATCTAACAAACATCATGAAATAGCAGTGATGTCGTCTCCTGCTCACTAAGGCTTAGTCTGAATTTGGAGGTTGAGTTTGCAGCAACTAATCCGCAGCTCTGACTATGGCGTCTAGCGAGGGCGAATCGGTGTAGCCCTCCTCTTCCCCTTTAGACGTTGCTCTATTTACGCACTTAGTCTCTTCGCAAGTTAAGAAATCCCCTGGATCTATGACGCTGATGTTTGTTAAGAAATTGGGCGATATCCCTGTGGTTTCCCTCCCTCCTGAGGACACCATCAGGGTAGCATTGTCCTTGACAGATCGAGCTCTAATTGGCACATTCACTGGGTTGTGGCCTTCCCCGAAAACCACTGAAGGTTGTGTCCAAAGAAACTGGAGACCGCTAATTTCGCAGAATGTGGCCTCTTATTCAGTGGGCATAGGATATTTTCTGTTTCATTTTGAATCTAAAGCAAATCGAGATCTGATCTACAGGAATGGCCCATACTTCATGGGACCGCAGAGTCTATATATGAACAGGTGGACTCTAGACTTCGACCCTGTTGCAGACATCCCTAAAGTCGACCCAGTATGGGTTCGTTTGCCAAATTTCCCAATGCACTGTGGGAATCCTAAATCCCTGAAGTCAATCGGCAATTCCCTAGGTCGATTTATCGACACGACGAGCCCGAAGGATCAATATGTTTGTGCTCGAATATGTGTGGAAATATATCTGGAAGTCGACTTCCCATAACCAGTAAAGCTAACAGTTGGAACTTGGTCACACTTCCAAAAACTGGACTATGAGCAATTACATTTCAAATGCAGATGAATTGTCCACATAACCAAGAAGCCCATCTAGAAAAGGAAAAAATTGAAGGTTGACAAGCGGCAAATAATTCCAAAACAAATCCCAAAGCTGCGCAAGGGCCAAGGAAAGAAGCTAAAAAACTTGTCCCCTCCAAGACCACTCTTGTCTCCTACCAAAAAAAAAACATCAGTCAAACAAACTACTCCCAGATCTAGCGAGAACAATTTTGGCCCTCTGGTAATTTTTGAGGAGGTTGAGGATAAAGAGGCATCGGAGGAAGCAACCGAGATTGCTTTGTCATCCCATCAAGAGACGATAGTGTAAGGCGTAGAGGAAACACAAACTCTAGAGGGAACAACAGAGGAATCTGAACTCGAAGAGTCTGAAGAAGAAGAAGAAGGGGAAATAGGAAAGAACGTGTCTGCTAAGAAAAAATCAACAAGAGGGAGGAAATCAACAAAGCAACATAGGGAGCAAGCCACTTACAAGGACAAGCTCCAAGGATCCCAACAAACAATAGAAATGCTTCTTCGAAACTCTAGAAATACCAGATAACAAGGGCTACCCTCTAAAGGGGTCCCTACCTCAATCAAAGGCAAGTAATGAAGGTTCTCTCCTGGAATTGTAGGGGATTGGGTAGCAAGAATAAGGAAGAGGCTATGAAATATTTGATATGTATATCCCAACCAGACCTATTACTCATCCAGGAGACAAGATGGAGGGAAGAACATTCCTCCATACAAGTTTGAAATTTTGGAAAAAAGGATGAGTAGTCTCTAGAGGAGCCTCAGGAGGAATCGACACCCTTTGGGTCAGTTCAAAATTTGAGTTAGTAGACAATAAGTCAAGCTCTCAGTGGATTTTCACTTGGTTGCTTCACAAAAACTCGGGCGTCCAGTTTTGCCTCTTTAATATTTATGTTTTTGTTTTTTTGTTTGAAAAAAAGGCTTGTTGGGATCTCCTCCAGGAAGTTTCCATTGGTACGTATTTGTATAGTAGTATCTTAGCAGGAGATCTTAATGTAACCGTGTACCAATCTGAAAAAAGAGAAGGTTCGGTGGTTCAGGATCCAATCCGAGAACAGGTTGATGAGCTCATCTTAGATTGGGATCTAACCGATATCATTCCATCCAATGGTAAATTCACCTAGACCAATAAGTGCTTGGCCCTGGCCACATTGCTGCTAGATTAGATAAGTTTCTTGTCTAGGACACCTTCCTCTTATTAGGCTAATATCCCTCCTCTAAGATTTTTCCTTTTGGAGGGTCTGATCACAAACCAATTTTTCTCAAAATTAAAAAATATTAGAATTTGGGACCCATCCCCTTTTGCCTTTGTCCTCTTTGGATTGCCAAATATGACTTCTTGGAAGTTGCCAAAGAAGCTTGGCCAACCCGGTCTTAGGTTATGCTTTCTTTGTCTGAGAAGAGAAGCTTCGTAGAACTAAAAAGGATCTCAAGGGTTGGTAAAAACACTTTATTTCTCCCTCTCAAGCGAGAACATAATCCCAACATTTGTTAGAAGATTACCAACATAGTATGGAATCAGCTCATATTACCAAAGCACTCCTTGACAAAGAGGTAGTCTTGCATCAAGCCTTGCATACGACATGCCGATGGGAAGAAGAATAACGGAGACAAAATTCAAGAAGCCTTTGGCTTCATGCAGGAGACTGTAACACTACTTACTTTCATAGGCAAACCAAAGCTCGTAAGCATTTTAAAGATGTTAAAAAGATACAGGCCCAACGCCAGTTGATCTCTGAGTTTGATAAAACTAAAGAAGAAGCGATTAGGCATTTCAACCTAATTTACTTTGAGGACTATACAGATTAGGCTCATGAGAGTCAAAGTAGTATGGACTTAGTCCCAAACTTATTGCAAAGACATGATAATCTTAATCTCACCAAGCCAATAACTTTAAAAGAAGTAAAGACTACGGTGGAGGATATGGAAGAGAATAAAGTAGCTCGACCTGACGGATTTACAACAAGGTTTCTCAAATTTTGCTAGGATATTGTCTACAAATATCTACACAAAATGGTGATGAAATCACAAAACTATAACAAGATTGGAGGAAGCATTAATTAAGCCTTTCTAGCCCTCATACCAAAAGAAAATATGCTCTCTCCTTTGATATATTTCGACCGATTTCTCTATGCAACATAGGTTATAAGATCATCACCAAAATAATGGCCAAACTATTAAAAGACACACTCCCCAATCTCATTCCAAAAAATCAAGGAGGCTTCATTAAATGAAGGAAAATTTGGGACAACATCATTTGGTTTAGGGGGCAATCCATTCTAGCACGAGAAATTGAGAAAAAAGTATGTTGGTAAAAATTGATTTAGCTAATGCTTTTGATAGAGTATGACGTGCTTTCTTATTTCAGGTAATGAGGAGATTTGGCTTTGATCCTGCTTTCATTCGATGGGTTAAATATTGCATTAGCGAACCATGGATTTCCCCTCTGATCAACGATAGAGAGGCCTCCTTTTTTAAAGAGGACCGCACTAGATACGTTTGCTCTCTCCTTTGCTCTATGTGATTCAAGTGAATATGCTAAGCTTTCAATTGGAACAATCTAGGAAAGACCAAGATCTAATTGGTATATTGTTATAGCGGATTTCACCACACTAGGTGAATCACACATTGTATGGCCTTCCCCTGTCCCGCTGTAAACTCATTAGCCCCTATGGACCATTTTTTGTCTTTTGATGTATCCTTGACCATCCCTAAAAACATAAGAAAAGTGATATACGCGGCTTTTTACCCGATAACCGCGTACATACGCGGATATTCCCTCTATAGTCGCGTACATCGGGATGTGTACATAATCCAAATCCTTTTGGAGCGTTCCTTGACTTGGATCCGACTCATATGACTCCTGGCCTTCCATATGCCTTGAGATCGCACGGATTCGACCTTTCAGTATCCCTTTGAAAAGCTATATAAGGAACCCATTGAGACATTGAAAGCATAAGAGAGAATTGAGAGTAACGAAACTATAGTCCATTGTTGCCAGAACTTATGCTTGAGTCTGCATCCCTTTGTCCCTTGGAGCACTGTTGTGTTCTTCCCAAGCTTGCCTTTTGCTAGTGAGCTTGCTATCTGAGTGATGGAGGATTGAGGTGGTGGGTGTACCACGCACCTGGGTGCGTTTATTCCAGGGGCTAGCTAGAGCCGTGGTGACATATCATGATCACAACCCTCCTCCACCTCCACAGGACTAGACACCTGGGAGTGTATCTATTTTGTACTACCGTGTATATGATGGTGGCTTTCAAAGCCCCAATTTTGTATTATGACACTATGTATTACCACATTTTTGTTGTATAAAAAAGTTTTATGGTGATCGGTTTATTTATTTACATGTGTAAAAATTGTGTTTATGATTAATTTATGATGAATGAAACAAATGCCAATCTAATACATAGTTAGCATATGAGTCAGCAATTTGATTATAATTTCTTGGAATGTGCATATATGTTATACTCTCAAATTGTCGTTCTAACAATCTCACACGTAAGAATCTCCTTAATAACATCGGATCTCTAACATGGTACAAACCATTGAGTTGTGACACTACTAACTCTGAATCAAGACGTACCTCAAGAGAGAGAACACCATGTGAAATGGCATCCCGTAGAAGCTCGATAACGACACTATATTCAGCAACATTGTTGGAAGATGGCCGTAGACATACACCTCCTGAAGACAGTACATGACCCATAGGAGTATAAATCACCCAAGCAGCTGAGACTGAGTGTTGAGTGTGATGGCTTGCACCATCCGCGAATCCTATGTTGGTGGAAGATTCCATTGACATCTGCCACAAGAAATGGAAACTAATTACAAACCCGATCACGATAAACAAGACCTAACTATGCAAAAAAGTTGTACAATAATATACAACAAGCAGCCTTGGCTAAAGATCATGCATAGTATTTTTTGAGATAGAGCCCATTTCTAGGCTCCGCCAAGGCCGTCCCTTCGTAATCCACTAACTCGTAGGCACCCTTCTCTAACACACGCTTGACCACGTAAGGACCACGCCACATAGGATTGAACTTCCCTGCCCCCAAGGGTTCTTTCGATTGATCCCACAAAAGGACCAAGTCTCCCTCACTAAACACTCTCGGACGGACAGACTTATCATACCGGGCCTTTACGCGACGCTTATTAACCTCTAGAGTCACCAAGGCATCTCTACGCTGCTCATCGAGTTGCTAAAGGTGAACCAAACGCTCCTCCAAAGGCAAAGTGTCTGGTAAGAGTTCCACGGCTAACTTCAACGAAGGAATCTCGCATTCAACCGGCAATATCGACTCCACTCCATGCACAAGCTGATATGGAGAAAAACCAGTGGCAATCTTTACCGCGGTTCGATATGCCCACAAAGTAGGGTATAACATAATATGCCAATTCGTCTTGCTTTGTGCGATGGTTCGTTGGAGAATGGACTTAAGTGATTTATTCACTGCTTCAACCTGTCCATTCGCTTGAGGATAGTAAGAAGAGGAGTGCTCTTGCTTATACCCTAACTTGGATGCCAACTCTTCCATCATACAGTTCTAAAAGTGCGAGCCATGGTCAGTGACAAGCTCTCTCGGAATCCTGAACCGAGAAATGATTTGGTTGAATACGAAGTGAGCGGCTATCTCACCGTCGGATTTTACTGTAGGCATTGCCTCAGCCCATTTCGTGAAGTAATCAACAGCCACTATGATATGATGGTGCCCCCTAGCCGAAACTGGGTTGCAATCCATAAAATCGAGCCCTCATCACTCAGATAGCAAGCTCACTAGCTAAAGGCAAGCTTGGGAAGAACACAACAGTGCTCCAAGGGACAAAGGGATGCAGACTCAAGCATAAGTTCTGGCAACAATGGACTATAGTTTTGTTACTCTCAATTCTCTCTTATGCTTTCAATGTCTCAATGGGTTCCTTATATAGCTTTTCAAAGGGATACTGAAAGGTCGAATCCGTGCGATCTCAAGGCATATGGAAGGCCAGGAGTCATATGAGTCGGATCCAAGTCAAGGAACGCTCCAAAAGGATTTGGATTATGTACACATCCCGATGTATGCGACTATAGAGGGAATATCCACGTATGTACACAGTTATCGGGTAAAAAGCTGTGTATATCACTTTTCTTATGTTTTTAGGGATGGTCAAGGATACATCAAAAGACAAAAAGTGGTCCATAGGGGCTAATGAGTCTGCAGCGGGATAGGCGAAGGCCATACAATGTGTGATTCACCTAGTGTGGTGAGATCCGCTATAACATATACGAATGGCCTGTGGATCCAAGGATATCAATCATGTCAGTATGCTGATGACACTATTCTCTTAGGAGGTGTAAGCCCAAATATTGCCAAAATATTTAAATTCGAGTTAGACTCCTATTGTAAAGCTTTAGGAAGTAAGACAAACTTGAGGAAAGGCCAGATTCATTAGCATCCCAATTAGCGTCCCAATTAGCATCCCAATTAGCGTCCCTTTTTAAAAGTTGGCGCTATTTTGGACATTAATTACCGTCCCAATTAACATCCCAATTAGCGTCCCAATTAGCATCCCCATTAGAATCCCAATTAGCATTCCAACTAGCATCCCAATTAGCATCCCAATCAGCGTTCCTTTTTAAAAGTTGGTGCTATTTTGGATGCTAATTAGCATCTCAATTAAAGTCCCAATTAGCATCCCAATTAGAATCCCAATTAGTGTCCCATTTAGCATCCTAATTAACATCCCAATTATCGTCACTTTTTAAAAGTTGGCTCTATTTTGGACGATAATTAGCATCCCAATTGACGTCCCAATTAACATCCCAATTAGCATCCCAATTAATGTCCCAATTAGCATCCGCAAAAGCATCCCATATAACGCCAAGAATAGCCTCCAAAAAACGTCATGAATAGCATAGCACCATATATTAATCTAGGGTTAGCGATAAGAATTGCGCTATGAATTTTGACAAGAAAAACATTCAACATAGCGCCATGTATAGAGCCAGGAATTGCGCCTAGAAAACATCCAACATAGTGCTAGGTATAGCGCCTGGAATAATGCTAGAAATTTCGAAAGGAACCGTGTTAGGAATTGCACTAGGTTTAGAGCTAGGAATTGTGTTCAAAAAACATCTGACATAACGTAAGATATATCAATGTCTATGTCAATGATCATGATTCACGTGATAGTACTTTACCATAACTCATTACCTAATAATTACTCCTAAATGACCCTTAATTACCTGTAATTGACCACAAATTACTCTTCAATGATCACTAATCAACCCTTAATTACCCTTCATTTACCCATAATCACCCATAAATGACCCTTAAGTATGCACGGGGCTCAAGTCCATCACATAGGCCTTACAGAGGGAATATTTTGGATTGTGAGTGGGATATGATGGCCATTTTGGGATGTATAACACCATGAATATTTTTTTACTACTAGGCCATGGTTTGGGATTAACCTCTAGGTCCTAAGTTCATCACGAGACTTCAAGTTTTTGGTGACTCTTTATTGATCATTAACTGGATGAAATATCACATACCACCGAGGAATATATATCTTAGGACTATTTCTGAAGAGTTGATCATAATTAATGTCTTTAAATTTTGGGAAATATCCTTCCAACATGTTTTCAGAGAGATGAATAAAATTGAAGATAATTTATCAAAAGATGGTATCTTATTGGGTGATGGTGAATGGAAAAAATGGGAATGCCAAAATGACACCATCATGGAGAATGATCCAGGTCCCATCTCTGTCTAAACTATGAAGCACCAATTGCTAACATTATCTATGATCTGTGGGGCTTATTCATTTTTGTTTTTATCCATGAATAACATATTTTGTAGTGCTTTTTATGGGTGTTGTAAGCACAAATAAAATGACTATTGAAAAATGTAAGTCCTGTACGATAGAGTTTCTCTTGAGTTTTTATACCCACAAACTATCAATAGGTGAAGATATAGATGAGGTCTATATGACTATAAGGAATGTTATTTTTTTTATGATGAATTGTGATATTTTTTCCTTGGAAAAAAAACTAAATCTGACTATGTATTTCAAACCAAATTCCTTTTTTCTCTCTTGCATTCAATCCAACCAACCCCTTATTTGGGTATTGATGGGGTATTTAACACCATTACTTGCGGTGTTGAAATGGATGATACTATGGTTGGATACCTTTCCCAATATAAATAATTTGATTTATGTCACCTCTTCCCTTTCCAATGAGAGTCTTACGACATTGAAACCAGTACAAGAGAAGTTGGCTTCATAATGATGACCATATTAGTGTCTCCAACATGTCTATGCTAATATGAAATAATATTAGCGACCAAGATTTTTGATGTAGGTAACGTTGAAGTCATCTTGGGTTCCACCCAATGGCGTCCCATCTTTGAATCTTTCCATTGGGAAGGCTTATTGTATTTCCCTTTAGTAGGATGTATGATGTACTTGACGTTGAAATTTACTTGTCCTCGACAACATTTGAGTGACCTTAATAGCATTTGAGTGACCTTAATGGAACTTGTCCTCGACATCATTTCAATGATAAGTTGGATGTATTGCATACAAATTAAAGAATATTCAGTCCAGTTATTGCTCCAATTTGAGTGTTACTTCTATGTTCAATTTCACTATGCATGTTTATGAATTTTTCACTGTATAATCAATCTCCTTCATTCTTATTTCATTGTGAGGTTCAATCTGGCGTGAAGATATTGTGGAATTAATAATTTTACATATGAAGAGTCACATTATGTTAACAAACTTAAGTTGTTAATATTAAAAAATTAAGAGTTTGAATGTAGACGCCCACATTCTATTTCAAACATGAAGAGTGGTAGGGAATGCTAATAGAAATGTTTTCAAATGTAGTGGCATTCAAGACCAGTACATGAGTTGATTAGGTTGTGGATTCGACACAAATTAATGGAAATTTATCATAACTACTTCAAGTTCAATTTTTAGTTTACCCCTCGTTGCTTCTAATATGCGTAGGAATGCTCTATTTAAGATTGTTCAAGGTGATAGACTGGTGAGAGCTCACTATATTTAACCCATGGTTAATTATTAATGTACCCCAAGCTATTCTTAAGAGAGCTCTACTAAGAAATCCTTAAAATAGGTAGATCATTGGGAGTTTACCACAATAGCTCATTTTTTATATCTATGCACCTTAAACTTTTCCTACTAGACATAGGAAGGCATAACATGTGAATCCCCATAGCAATAGATCAATGGGAGTTTACTACAACTAGCTTAGGCCCCATTCTCAATGCATCTCTAACCACTCTTGGTAGGCATGGATGATATCTACTAAAAATATTTATGTAGTAAATCGAGGGGAGTTTATGTTAATCCCTATATATTGTGACACTACATTTCAATTGTTTTATTAGTATTGATTTTGTTGATTAATATTTGGTTTCTCTCTCTTCTAATTTTATGTTATTTTGGGAATTTATTGCATAATAATTTACAACAACTAACCCATGTTCGATTCTCAATGCACCCCTCAACTCCTAGTAGAGTTATGAACCTTGTACTTGTGAATCCCTCAAGCAATGGATTGATGTGGGATACACCAACTGTCGCAAGTCAAATTATCAGCACACCCATAGCCATTTCTAATAGGCATAAGAGGGTTCTACCTAAAAATTATTGAAGTAATGAAATGGTGGGAGTTTACCACAACTAGTCCATGTTTGATTCTCAACATACCCTTAATTGCTTCAGATAGGCATAATAGGGCTCTAACCGAGAATCCTTGATGTAGTGGGCTAGTGGAAGTTTAACATGGCTAATCAAATTTTGATTCTAAATGCACCACTACTTACCCTTGGTAAGTGTAGGGGCCTTTGCTTAAAAATACAGTGGTAGATCAATGGGATTTTACCACAAATAGCTTAGGTTCAATTGTTAATACACCTCTAATCACTTCTAGTAGGAATAGGATGACTCTCCTTGAGAATCCCCAAAGTAGTAGTTCTATGAGAGGTCATCACATCTAGCCCATTTTTAATTCTCAACACACCCATGGCCACTCCTAATAGATGTTTTGGGGATCTCCTTGAGAATCCATGAAATAATAGATCAATGGGACTTTACCACACTAGCTCATGTTCAATTCTTAAAGCTCCTCTAGTTGCCCCTAATAGGGGGTAATAAGGCTCTACATGAGAATCTTTGAATCGGTACATCGATGACAATTTACTACAATTAGTCGAGGTTTGATTCTTAGTGCATCCCTAACCACTCCTAGTAGGCATAGTAGGGTTCTACGTGAAAATTCCCAAGTGTGATAAATTAGTGGGAGTTTACTACAATTATCCCAAGTCCATTTCTTAGTGCACCCCTAGTGACTCTTGGTAGGTGAAAGTGAGTTCTATCTTAGAATCTCAAAACAATAGATCAGTGGAAATTTGTGACAATTAGCCCAAGTTTTGATTCACAATGCACCCCTTGCTACTCTTTATAAGCATAAGTGGGATCAAGACGCAAAGAGTAAGAGACAACTATAAGTAAGTCTTATATTAAATTTACCATCTAAGTCTTTAATTGACACTATCAACTAAGATTTAACACGTTGGATTGTTGTGATCTTCTTATCACTCCTTACCAATGCGATTGCAAGGCATTCTTTTGAAGGTGAAGTCCATAATTTTAGGTCTTCTTCCTCATTATCATGCCTTTTGGTAAGACAATAAAGAGGGTAGTGGCATGCATCAACATGGAAAACGGTTGCAACATAGAGGTTATACACATTATTTGTTTTCATTAAATAACTTAAATTCCTACTCATGACTATCAATTCACTGAATCATGGGCTAGTACATATCACAACAAATTTTAGAGCCCCAATCCCTTAATTACTCACACCTAGAACTTTCTCAAATCTAGCCATTAAAAAACTTTCTTTCGTATTTTGGTTCAACTTAAAAGGCGGATTGTTGAGACTTAAACATGTAGTGAGTTGCAAGGATTCAATTAAATTAGGCTTGATTCCATTGCCCCACCATCCCATATATGTATGTTTTCATGACAATTGTTGAACAAAAAAATTTGATGCCCTGACTTGGTTATACTAGATTTGCTAACTTGGTTGGTATGTACGAGATATAAATTATCAAACTCCAAGTTATTGGGATTCGGTTTGGTTGTGTCAATGGGTATACTCACGCCATTGATCTGCGATGCCTCCTCCTCCACAACATCTACAATCACCACCGGAAATTTATCCGACAGCCACCGATAAAATGCTGGAACACCCATCTTTTCACCTAAAAATCACACTAAAATTCTGAAATATGGATATAAATGCGCACGCGCCCTCTGATTCAAGAATGGTAAAGGATCCGACATTTCTGAGCTTTAAAAAAGACGGACCCCTCCCTCCAAAAAGTTGAACAGGTAAAGGATTGGAACGTTTCTGAGCCTTTAAAAAAATTAAGTCTCTTCCCTCAAAAAATTGAACATGTAAAGGATTGGATTGCATAAAACAGTGTGCCAGATCGTTTGTACGATATGTTATTTTTAGCTTCTCCGACTTTAAAATATTTTCTTCTTCAATGGATTGGCTACTATTTTTAGCTTTTAGGACGTTAAAATATTCTTAACTTCTCGCAGGTTAAAATTGTTTCTTCTTCTTTTATCAACTGATTGGCTGATGAATGTCCACAAAAATGGACAGATAGTGATGAAGCATGGTAGTGGTTAGAGGTTGCAATATGGTTATATATATATAACATATCACAAACACAGCCACATCCACATTATTTTTAAAGCTGTTGAGATATGTCGATCCACATTATTATTAGGAAAAAGTGGAAGATGAGGCTAATTGTGTATATCAACCATTTTAATAATATGGTTGGGTAGGTTGTGTTAGTTAGCGCCCATCTATATAAGAAGATAATAAAAAATTATGAATTAAAATATTGATATAAATATATTAAAACCAATAAAATAGCCCGATGGGTTAACTCAAGTGGTTGAGAGTTGTTTACGCTAGCAGAAGGTCTCGGGGTCAAATCTTTAGGTGGCTATGCAGGGGCCTCACTCGATATCCCTACTGGGTTAGGGCCCGTAATCAAGGCCGATATTTTATCTTGAGTACCATCTTAAAAAATGGAGAAGTACCCGAAGGTTTCCCAAGCGATGTTCCATCTTAAAAAATATATATTTAAAAACAAATATTATAATAATAATAATATCAATATGAAACTCGTTTTGGAATGAGCGATCAGAGACATTGATCATCTAGCGAGAAGACCAGAGAGAACCGAGAGCCGTGATTAATACGTGGGCCGATGTAATATCCCAATTTTGTCCCCAATTGCATTAAAATTGTAAATGATGTAAATATCGTTATTAAATCATGGTGTGGAGCTCAAGGCCAAGGCCCAACCATCGATTTAGCGTTTTATGTATCGGCAATTAAAATCGATACCTATGGTTCTCGTGCTAGCTAGGCACATTATAAAATGAGACATCATGTAAATATGCAATTTAAAAAAATTCCCACAAGTAGCTATGCAATGAAACAAAGAGACGGGGGCATGATTTCACAAGGAATAGGGAAGGAAATTATTCAAACCTTTGAGCCAATAGTGTTAAGCCAAATGTCAATGAGAGAACCCATAAACTCTCAACTACCCATTTTGTCTTATGCACCCAATCATTTAATTCTTCCAGAAGTTGGTTGAAGTAGTTAATGCCTTAGGAGTGGAAAGGTATGGCACTTAAAATTCGTATTGGGGCAAACGATCAATTTTGGAAAATCATGTTTTTGCTTATGGGACAAGAAAACACCCAGAAATTGGTGCCCATTCCATTCCTCATCCATAGTCTTCATTTCCTCACGCAGCTGGAGCTAGCTGGGCCTTTTTCCCTCATGTTTTCTGCAGTTACCTTCATTTTTCATGGCTGGAAAATCCGTTTTTGTATTGTACACTGGATGGGAAGAGAGATTCCACAATTTGTGGGTTTTGAAGAGGTCGTTTCTACCCCTGTGAAGCCCATAATCCTTTTCTGAAGACGAATTGCTCTCCTAGGGGTTGATCACCCCATCTGCAATTTCGTTTTTGGTTCCCATGACGTTTTTCTTCATGCCCAGCAATTGTATTTTGTTGTTATGTGTATCCTCATTTTGTTATGAACCGTAGGAGTGGAAGAGGCCCATAATTTTCTTGATAAACCTAGTGAAGAGAGGAACCTCACAAAAAAATCAAGAGGGGATGGCCAATCTTCTATGCACACCCTGAAGAGCACTAGAAGGGAAGGTATGACCTGAGGGACTATGTAGCAGTGAAGGGGATACTTCCTTGTGTTGGGTGTGCAGGTATTGTGGAGGCCAAGATAGTTAGATCTTGTGTAGGTGTCCATAGCTCTGTGGTTGAGCTCACTAACTTAGCAATTCAACATTTCCACTGCCTTAGCAGCTTGATAAACCCAATTATAGATTGGCTTGGTTGAACCTTGGTGGTTATTTGGCTATGTGTGAGCTTGTTGTTCCCCTTTTCCTTGTGGAAATCATGCCTAGCTAGGGGGTGGCAGTTGTGCTGAGAGATTGATGAGCACAACTGAAATATGGTTGGGTGGAACGTTGCATTGACATAGCTAGTTGCAGGACAACTTATTTTCAAGATAAGTATTCTCTGTGTATTTAATTATGCAATGGATTTGCTTCGAGAATTATTATAAACATGATGAATGTGTTGAAATGTATTTGCTTACGTTGTAAATTATTGTATTATGCATTTGCATATGTGTTTAATTTTCAATGCATTTTTATTGTATGTTCATGGGGCTAGATGCCTGATTATCATGGCAACAACGCAGTAGTCGCCTCCTCTCCATCGACGAGATGATGGGAGGGGATGTGATAGTCAATTTGACAAGCATCACGAAATAGTAGTGATGTCATCTCTTGCTCGCTCAGGCTTAGTCTGAATTTTGAGGTTGAGTTTGCAGCAGCTAATCCGCAGCTCTTCCCCTTCAGACATTGTTGCATTTTCGCACTTAGTCTCTTCGCAAGTTAAGAAATCCCCTAGATCTATGCCACTGATGTTTGTTAAGAAATTGGATGATACCCATGTGGTTTCCCTCCCTCCTGAGGACACCATCAGGGTAGCATTGTCCTTGACATATCGAGCTCTGATTGGCATGCTCACTGGGTTGTGGCCTTCCCCGAAAACCACTGAAGATTGTGTCCAAAGCAACTGGAGACCACTAATTTCATAGAATGTGGCCTCTTATTCAGTGGGCATAGGATATTTTCTATTTGATTTTGAATCTAAAGCAGATCGAGATCTGATCTACAGGAATGGCCCATACTTCATGGGACCGCAGGGTCTATATCTGAATAGGTGGACTCCAGACTTCGACCCTGTTGCAGAAATCCCTAAAGTCATCCCAGTATGGGTTCTTTTGCCAAATTTTCGAATGCATTGTTGGAATCCTGAATCCCCGAAGTCAATAGGCAATTCCCTAGGCCGATTTATCGACACAGCAAGCCCGAAGGATCATTATACTTGTGCTCGAATATGTGTGGAAATAGATCTGGAATTCGACTTCCCAGAAACAGTAAAGCTACGGGTTGGAACTTGGTCACACTTCCAAAAACTGGACTATGAGCAATTACATTTCAAATGTAGAGGATGTCATGAATATGTGTACTTCCACAGGAATTGTCCACATAACTAAGAAGCCCATCCAGAAAATGAAAAAAATGAAGGTTGACAAGCTGCAAAGAAGTCCAAAACAAATCCCAAAGCTGCACAAGGGCCAAGGAAAGAAGCTAAAAAACCTATCCCCTCCAAGACCACTCTTGTCTCCTCCCCCCAAAAAAATCATCAGCCAAACAAACTCCTCCCAGATCTAGTGAGAATAGTTTTGTCCCTTTGGTGATTATTGAGGAGGTTGAGGATAAATAGGCCTCAGAGGAAGCAACAGAGATTGCTTCGGCATCCCATCAAGAGACGACAGTGTAAGTCATAGAGGAAATTGAAACTCTAGAGGGAACAACGGATGAATATGAACTCGAAGAGTTCGAAGAAGAAGAAGCGGAAATAGGAAAAAACGTGTCTGCTAAGAAAAAATGAACAAGAGGGAGGAAATCGACAAAGGAACATAGGGAGCAAGCCACTTACAAGGACAAGCTCCAAGGATCCCAACAAACAATAGAAAGGCTTCTTCAGAACTCTAGAAATACCAGGCAACAAGGGCTACCCTCTAAAGGGGTCCCTACCTCGATCAAAGGAAAGTAATGAAGATTCTCTCCTGGAAATGTAGGGGATTGGGTAGCAAGAATAAAGAAGAGACTATGAAAGATTTGATCTGTATATCCCAACCAAACCTATTACTCATCCAAGAGACAAATATGGAGGGAAGAACATTCCTCCATACAAGTTTGAAATTTTGGAAAAAAGGAGGACTAGTAGTAAGCCTTAGAGGAGCCTCAGGAGGAATCGACACCCTTTGGGACAGTTGAAAATTTGAGTTAGTAGACAATAAGTCAAGCTCTCACTGGATTTTCACTCGGTTGCTTCACAAAAACTTGGGCATCCAGGTTTGTCTCTTTAATATTTATGTTCTTTCTTTTTAGTCTGAAAAAAAAGCTTGCTGGGATCTCCTCCGGGAAGTTGCAATTGGTACTCATCTAGATAGTAGTATCTTAGCAGGAGATCTTAATGTAACCTTGTACCAATCTGAAAAAAGAGGAGGTTCGATGGTTCGAGATCCAATCCGAGAATAGTTTGATGAGCTCATCTTAGATTGGGATCTAACTGATATCGTTCCATACAATGGTAAATTCACCTAAACCAATAAGCGATTTGGCCTTGGCCACATTGCTGCTAGATTAGACAGTTTTCTTATTTAGGACACCTTCCTCTTATTAGACCTAAACCCCTCCTCTAAGATTTTTCCTTTTGGAGGGTCTGATCACAAACAATTTTTTCTTGAAATTAAAAAAATATTATAATTTGGGACCCATCCCATTTTGCCTCAGTCCTCTTTGGACTGCCAAATATGGCTTCTTGGAAGTTGTCAAAGAAGCTTGGTCAACCTAGTCTCAGGATCTGCTTTCTTTGTCTGGAAAGAGAAACTTCATAGAACTAAAAAGGATCTCAAGGGTTGGTCAAAACACTTTATTTCTCCCTCTCAAGCCAGAACAGAAGCCCAACATTTGTTGGAATATCACCAACATATTATGGAATCAACTCCAATTACCAAAGCACTCCTTGACAAAGAGGTAGTATTGCATCAAGCCTTGCATACAACATGTCGACAGGAAGAAGAATACTGGAGACAAAAGTCAAGAATCCTTTCGCTTCATGCAGGAGATTGTAAGACTGCTTACTGTCATAAGCAAGCCAAAGCCCGTAAGCATTTTACAGATGTTGAAGAGATATAGGCCCAACGCCAATTGATCTCTGAGTTTGATAAAATTAAAGAAGAAGTGGTTAGGCATTTCAACCAAATTTACTCTAAGGACTATACAGATCAAGCCCATGAGAGTCAAAGCAGTATGGACTTAGTCCCAAACTTATTGCAAAGACAAGATAATCTTAATCTCACCAAGCCAATAACTTTAGAAGAAGTAAAGATTGCGGTGGAGGATACGGAAGAGAATAAAGCAGCTGGACCTAACGGATTTACAACAAGGGTTCTCAAAGTTTGTTGGGATATTGTCTACAAATATCTGCACAAAATGGTGATGAAAACACAAAACTGTAACAAGATTGGAGGAAGCACTAATTCAACCTTTCTATACATCATACCGAAAGAAAATATGCTCTCTCCTTTGATTTATTTTGACTGATTTATTTATGCAACATAGGTTATAAGATCATCACCAAAATAATGGCCAAAATATTAAAAGACACACTCCCCACTCTAATTCCAGAAAATCAAGGAGGCTTCATTAAAGGAAGGAAAACTTGGGAAAACATCATTTTGGTTTAGGTGGCAATCCATTCTAGCACGGAAAATCGAGAAAAAAGTATGGTGGTGAAAAATGATTTAGCTAATGCTTTTGATAGATTTTGACATGCTTTCTTATTTCAGGTAATGAGGAGATTTGGATTTGACCCTTCTTTTATTCGATGCATTAAATATTGCATTAGCGAACCATGGATTTCCCTTCTGATCAATGGTAGAGCTATCTCCTTTTTTAAAGCTTCCAGAGGACTGCGCCAGGTATGTCTGCTCTCTCCTCTGCTTTATGCGATTCAAGCGACGATGCTCAGATTTCAATTGGAACGATCTAGGAAAGACCAAGATCTAATTGGTATATGAATGGCCCGTGGATCCAAGGATATCAATCATTCCCAATATGTTGATGACACTATTATCTTAGGAGGTGTAAGCCCAAATATTGCCAAAAGATTTAAATTTGAGTTAGACTCCTATTGTAAAGCTTTAGGAAGTAAGAGGAACTTGAGGACAGGCCAGATTTATATTTGGAACATCAACCCAAGAGAGATGTATGATATTTCTTGAATACTTGGGAATGAGGGTGTCACCAATTGGGATTCCTTGAAATATCTTGGTGTCCCAAATTTTAAAGCTTCTCCAAAAGCAACAGATTGGAGATATTTGGTGGAAAAAATAAAAAAAGAGAATTCTCTCTTAGGGAAAAATCTGGCCTAACTTGGTAGGGAAATTGACATTAATTAAATATGTTTTGAGCAATATTCATATGTACCAAAGCTCCATTCTCCTAACACCCTAAAAAATTTAGTGCAAAATAAACAGTCTGCTTCGAAAGTTCCTCTGGCAAGAAGGGAAAAGTAATGAGGGAAGGAAATTTTCTCTGGTAAGCTAGAAAAATATTCGGAAGCCGATCCTGGAGGGTGGGTTGCAGAATCGTGATCTCAAATTCCAGAATATGGCCCTGGGTGCCAAACTTCTCTGGAACATAATAGGAAGTAATAGTTCTTGGAGTAGTGAGGTTCTTAGGAGAAAATACTTCTCTGTCCAAATTGCATTGTTTGGACAAAGATCCCATTGTCAAAAAAAGGTCTCCTATTTTTACGCTTTGTCAAAAATCTCTCCCTCTGTTCAAAGAGGACTTGACCTGGATCCCTGGAAATGGGAAACAAATTGGCATATGGAAGGATTCTATCCTCGAAAATCTTCCACTCAGCGTCGCTCCTAGAACTCAGAATCTCTGTGCTTGGATGGAAAACCATGGAGTAAAAACAATTTGGGACATTTCGAGTTGGAAAAATGATCCCTCCTCTTCTTGGAAAACCTGGGACATACTTGAATTCCCTCCTCTTCTTGAAGGAGAAAAAATCCTGCATCTTCCTTATCTGCAGGGATTCACACCCATCATTAGAGCAACCAAAGGTAAACAAGGATGGGGTACACCAGGTTCTTATTCCTCGACTCAAGGTTACAAAATTTTCTTGGCTTTCCCTAATGTTCCTAGAAATCCTGTTGTCTGGAAGCGTATCTAGAGATATAGAATTTTACCCAAAGTAGATATGTTTGTGTGGAATCTTGTTCATAATAGCATACTCACGGGTGAAAACTTGGAAAAAAGGGTCTTTGTAGGCCCCTTCTAGTGCCCTCTCTATTGAGAGAGCAAAGAAATGCTTGATCACATGTTCCTGGATTGTCTCTTCGCTCGGGAAGTTTGGGATCGGGCAATATCTCCATGGTTTGGCAACTTCGATCCCCTGGAGTGTATCACGCAACTCTTCAGTATATGGGACCATAAATCACCATGATTATTGATTCAAAAACCTGGTCTAAAATATTGTTGGTGGATTTTACCAAAATTTATGGTTTGGGAGCTCTAGTTGGTACATAATAACATAATCTTTAGAGAAATGGCACATAAGCCAACGCAAGTTGTCTCCAAAGCTCAAGCCCTTATGGGGGACTGTCTTCGAATCCTCTCCCTTCCTAAAAATGCAGTTCCTTTGAGTCTAGAAAAAATAGAATGGCTAAATTGCTTTAATATCGCTAAAGATTGTATTTTCCCTGCAATCCATCATCATGAAGTTTGGGAAATAAGGATTGACTAATCTCAGTTCGACAATTGAAGAAAGGAGAGGAATATTTACAAATTTTTCTTCGAAATGTAATCCAGAGGTAGCCGGAGGGGGAGGGGTTATCTACAATCTCAAAGAAAACATTGAAATAGATTACTCCTAGAGCATTGGGTTTGATACAAACAACATGCCTAAAGCTTATGGATTGTGGCAAGGACTGAAGCAGCTGGAAAACCTTGGCATGGATGAAGCCATGGTTTTCAGGGACTCTCGCATAATAATCCAAGCTATGAATGTTCCTGGCCAGCTCAAAAATTTGAAATTAGATACAATTCTACAGCGAATCAAGACTCTTACTCGCTCCTTTCGATCAATCAATTTCTATCATATCTTGCGAGCATTAAATCAAAAGGAAGATCAGGTTGCCAACAAGGCTACCGGTCTCAACAAAAACTATCTTTATGTTAATCGCGTTATCCAAGGGGCCAATCTACCTTAAGTGCATCGTTCTAGTGATGAGTTACATGAATGCTAATTTCACCATCCTGAACCAACACGATTCGTTTGGAGGTAGGAAGTGTTGCCAATACTCGAAGAATTTAACTAGCCTGTTGAAGGGTAGACGTGAAATTTCTGGTAGATACATTGGGAATTTTAATGAAGTCTTGCAGCAGGAAGAAGGTCGTCATTCATCCTGGAGGTTATATGTATAGTTTTATGAATTTTGGAATTTTGAACATTGAATTCAAGGATTGCCTACCATAGCTACAAGCCAGATTTGTTGTATCAGCACCGATGATTCAGTCACTGTTTTTATAATCTAAACCCATAATCATTTTTGTCAAAAAAATATCAAAATGAATATGAATATTACTAGCACATCACATTAGTTTGTGGTCGGTGAATGTTCATTGGTCACTTGTCACAAACTAAGCCCAATAAAGATGAAAAAACTAAAGTGAATATTTATGAGAGATGTAAAACCAATCCATGTGTAGGGAAAGTATTTCAATAGAGTGAGCCTCTTTTAGTCATTTGAGGACACTCATAAGAGGAGTGTCCAATACCTACACCAATAATTGAAACAATATGAATTTGTTTGTTCTATTTTAATTAGACAAAGAAAAACCATTTACAACTAAACATTAAACATTATTAGTAATAAAAATCATCAATAAAAAGAAAGTTTGATAAGACTATTAAATTTCATACATATATGGTATCCTATCTCAAACAAAATATATACTTGTCGAATGGCAACAAACTAATTCTCAACATTGCTATGTGTTATTTCATCAACTTGCGAAGAGCACACAACAACACTCTCAAAACGATGTCACTACATTTTCTTGCATTTATAGCTCTCAAAGTGAGAAACAATTTTCTTAAACAAAAAAAAAAATACAACTTCAGTTTACAGATAAATGGGATATAGAAATATTAATCCTAATCTTTGTATTGTCATTTATCATCATGGCTATCCATCCTCACTTCTATATACACAAATTTCTAAATATATCTTGAAAAATATTTATATTTCAGAATAAATCTACCTTTCTTTGTCTTATATACTGGTAATATATCTATATCAATATATTCTCTTACAAGGAGTGGTTTATTTTCTTACAAGGAGTGGTCAATATATTCTCTTACAAGGAGTGGTCAATATATTCTCTTACCAGGAGATGAAAGGAATGGCAGAAGAGAAACGACTCAAGATGGAGCGTATGGAAGAGGACTTAATGCCCATTTCCAGGACTTCGATTCAGATATGATTCCAAGTAATTCGACCTCGACAGCTTTAGTGCATGTAGGAAGCAATCTAGTACATCTGATTGAATCAAATATGGAAGGAGATAACAACAACAACCAACATGATCCAAGCTAGAACCAGTAGGGTAACAAAAATTCTTAAAACTATGTTATCTTTTTTAGTTGCATATATGTCTTATGCCAGTATATCAGAATTTCCAGTATTAGGGGGTTTAGTCCTTTTTTGAATCTTTTAAGACAGTTGGGTAGTATCATCTGAATATCAGCTAGCTAGCATGCAATTTCTTTTTGTAAACACTTTGTTGTTTGGCTCTTAGCCTCGTCCCTTTTAATATAAATCTACTACTCATTACTGTGAAAAAATAAATTGATATTTTGTGTTTATGAAAATTTTAACCTAAAATTTACATGCTATCAAATTATTAATTTTTGTCATGTCAATTGAAGGGTAGTAAAAATAATGAAATGTCATGGATCTTTTGTTTAAAGCTATGAATTGGATATTTTCCAATGGTACATTACAAATTGTATCTTTTATTTAGGTTGATGGAATTGTAAACATTAAATTTTTTTTTAATCTTTTTTATAAAGCTAGATAGGGTCTTCCTATTAAATAAACAAGGTGTTATAATTTGAGAAAAGTTGGTTTTCCATGGCAAGTAGACTTGGAGGTCACTTGTCAAACCATATAAACAAATTGAAGCTACCTATAAACCTTTTTCACAGTGTTAGTTTGAGTTTCAAAATATTGTGTGTTTGGTTTGGCTCCAAGGAAACCACACTACAAAATATTGTTTGAGAAATCAAAATTACCATCGAGGACATTGGTATCTAATTGTATAAACTATTATCTAAGAGGTAAGGATACTAATGATAAATAGTGCTAATATAACTTGCAGAATGGCTTAGACTGCAAAGCATATAATCGATCCTGGGAGCTATGACTAATCCAAATATATCTCATCTGACTTTTGAGATCTTCCAAATCTGATTTAAACTTCATATTTATTTTCATATAAATGGCCATGGACTTGCAGTCCATGATCTTGAAACTCTTCAGGATCTCTGTTGCACATTTTCCTTTAACTAAGAAAAATATTATCTAGTGACTGCCACACCTCTAATATTAAGAATCATAATAAGATTATTGACAATTGTTCTCAGCTTCCTTCTGAATTATGAGCATCATGCAGGTCTCCTCTTAATAAGAGATACATAAACCAGATTCATTGGTTCTTCAGGAGCTATCGAATCTAGCTTCTCCCTCTCACCATTTTGATGTAAGAATCATAATATGGGTCCTCCATCACAGAGATTTGTGCTCATCTATGTCTAAAGCTCTTCTTGACATATGAATGTAAATAAGATAAATTATTTATCTTCAAAAGTCCTTACATCTCTCTGAATAGTATTACGACATTTATTGTGTCTTCTTCCCAAGAGGCACAGGAACCTCCCAAACTATTCTCTTTCAAGCTCAGCCATCGGAATAACTCCACATTCATGTTGTTGCTTGTAGGGCATATGGATTTTCCATGCAAGACAAATTATTCAAATGGTTAGAACCATTTCATACTCATGAATTTTATTCACATGATATACTCTCAATATACTGATAATGATTTACACATTTATGTACATATATTGACCAATTGTTTTAACATAACCCATTCTAATCTTGTGTACTGATATGATGCCCTATATCAGTCCTATATTCGTCCAAAAATTCATATTTATGAAATAACTATACAGCCCCATATTCATATCTCATGAGGCAAGCATGTAGCCCTCTATCTGATATATTATGGCCAATCATGTAGTCCTATGTTCACAGCTTATGAAGCAAGCATGAATAACGATATCTCATGTCTTATGAAGGAATTTTCATCCTTAGATCAGTCCTATATAAGTATATATCATTCCTACATAAGTTTTATATCAGTCCTATATCATATCAAATAATATGGACTCATGAGATCGATAACATGCCCAATAAAGACAAGAAAACAATGTATATGCTACACACAATTCCAAGTCCATGAATACATATCTATATGATAGTCATATAAAAAAGAACCTTTAGATCGGATTTATGACAACATATAACAATCAAAACATAAAAGGTTATTATCTTTATTGTTTTGTGTTGACTCCCTCTTAATCTTTGCACCCTTGTGGAGATAGTTGGTGTCCTTTTTTATTCTTTGCAACTTTAAACACTGCAAAAACTTACTGCATGTATTAGATTGTGAGTCTCTACATGGGAATAAGGATCCCATGAAACCAAGAGTGAATTCCGTTCTCCATTTCTCCATTAAATGAAGTATTCGTTTCGATCATCCTCTTCCTTGGATGATTTATTTTGAGAAGGTTCACCTACTTTTATGGTGGTGGAGGCATGAAGCCTTCCTTCTTTCTTCTTTCTTGCATAACACTCTTTTGCAAAGATTATCCTCTTTAGTGAACGCACCCTTACTTTGGATTCCCCCTTCTTCTTGGATGCAATCATGCCATAGCGTTTCGAATTGATTCGAATTTGGGTTTCTCTTATCTTCCATTTACCGCTACAAATAAAGTCTTCCATGAGGAAGGGAGTCCATCGATGGCGGTTTGAAGAAGGTCATTCTCATCCCTCATCACACCGATGCTTACAAGTTGATCTTACACTTGTGAAATATTTGTGATGAATGATGCTACGGTCTCATCCTTCTCCATATTTAGGTTGCACAACTTATTCTTCAAATACCTCTTTTGAGTGGGATCCTTCTTCTCATACAAGTTTGCAAGTGTTTCAAACCACTCTTTTGTTGTCTTCAATGGTGTGATCACTGATATCTACAGAGGCATATCTTAATGCACAAACTAAGCTCTTTCATGCCCTATGCTTTGATACCATGTTAATGTTTGAGCAAAATCGGGCTTGCTTGAACTTCAAAACTTTTATGAAACGATTTCAACACTTTAAGAAAATTTAAATCAACCACATAAGAAAGTTTATATCAGCCACATAATCAACTTTATATCAGACATCTATGAGTCTTTAAATCATCCACATATCATTCTTTATATCAACAATATATGAATCTTCAAGAATAAATCAGCCACATAAAATAATCACCATAAGAGACAAGATGTACGATGGGAAAACCCTCCAAACACGGAGGATGAAAAACCCAACAATTCTTTGAGTATGATAGATAGATTTGCAGAGAATGATTTACAACACATTAGCAGATCGCCCGATAAGAGATGTGTTAAAATTGTTGTGCCATTTAGATCTTCAAGCAATGAGTCCAAAATTATTATTGCAGTAAAAGGAGAATGGAGATACACACTGAACAAATCAAACCACACAGGAAACAGATGAGTATAGCTCAGATAATTACAATATCATTCTCATTAATTAAATCCGATGTTACAGTAGTTTACATAGGAAAAGAATTCAAATGCATTAGGGAGCAATTCAAATCTACCAAGTGGATATGACTGTACCTAACTAACTAGCTAACTCATGGTGTCTCAATCAATATCGCAGTCCAAAGATTAACTCCTAGATCTCCAACCAACTCACACAATCAGTAATAACTAGTTAACTCGGTCTAACTGAGGTGGTATGTGGGATAAGGTGCCTACTCCACATGCAGCCATGCATTAGCCATGCATAACTAGAGCTAGCTAACTGATTATGATCTAACTGAAAGTAATTGGATGCTAACTAAGCTCAACTAGTTCCAACTCCAACTGACTGATGGAGGTTGGTGTCGGGACTCCTAGTGGCTCCTAAAATGTAGGAATTGATCTAGGAGGCGCCCAAACTAATGCATGCACAAGCAGTAAGTGGTAGTTAACCTCTAGCAGTGTTCCCCACACTTAAGAAACTGGTACATTTGGCCCCATTAGGCCAAGTGGACCCAATGGTACTAGTGGACCCAATTAATTAATCAAAACTCCTAAGTTAGGCTAAATAATCTAATAGATAGTATGGTCAAGGGAGGATTAATAATCCTAACAAGATGTCACCGCAACAATAGAGAAGAGAGATCCAAAGCAACCCTGCAAAAACAATTGAATGCAAACTATGTTGAACTTTACATATGCCTTGCATATTAATAACAAGCCAAAACAACCTAGCATGCAGAAGGAGGCGAATTGGAGGCTCAATAAACACGCTGAGATCATACATGGAACATTCACTGAGAGTAGCATACATAAGAACTCCAGATATTAGTGCCCTCCTAAACTCCAATGTCTAATTGACCCTTTAGATTCTCTTTCCTGCGCAAGATATGGATCCTCCTTCCGTATTTAGCTTTAACTAGATTCTAACGGGATTGAATTGAATGTAATCTTCTTGAATTGAATGTGAAATTAATGAACTGATTAAACTGAACTTAATCTTCAACTAGATGTTAGGATAGTTAACTAAAAGTCTTTGGTACTTCACAATCAATGTCAGCCATGCACAAACACTTTGTATGAATTAAGGAGATATTCCTTTTTTTAACTGACACATTCTTTATTTACAACTTAGGCTTAACTGAGGCCTTCATAATTCAAGTTCACTTGAGGCATGCATGTGCAATTCGAATTCATTCTCTTTCTCTATGATTTATCTCACTATGATTAATTAAATATTGCATGGTCCATATGTGTATTAATTAATTAACCATCTTATCATATCATGCTCAGAAGAATTGTTCCATACTAATGATCATATGTATTACCCCAGGTCATATAGTCACATGCTAAAGTAATTCACTCCAGGGGTAGCTAATCCCTAAAGGAGACTTATAGCACCTAGTGACCATAACTAGTAATACATCACATAATATATCCTCATGACTTGATAAAACACAAGTCTCCAATCTTGATACAACACAAGACCATCTCCAGTTAAGGAGATCCATCTCATAGGGAACCGTCTATGAGAATCATTTGACTTGATACAACACAAGTCTGCAGTCTTGATACAACATAAGACCAGTATTCATACAACACAATATCACAATACACGCATCCCACCTCAATACATGAGGACCTAGATAGGACTTGATACAACACAATGTCCTGACTTGATACTACACAAGTCCTCAAACTTGATACAACACAAGTTTCTGACTTGATACCACACAAGTCCTTAACTTGATACAACATAAGTTTATGACTTGATACCACACAAGTCTAGAGACTGAATTTGGTTGTTGTACATTTAACACAAAATAGAAACCAATGGTCTAGATGTGGCAAAGGTCTTAAAAAAAATCTGTTTAAAAGAAACGACACTGAAACTGACTTTGAATGAGGAAGTAAAATGGTTGAAGATGACCTCAAGAGAGACGTGGTAGGTAGAGGATTGACCCAACTGAAAATTAAAAAAAGACCCCTCTTCCCAAGATTAACCTTTTAAACTCACTTTACAATAATGTTTCTTTATGTGAAGCACTTTTGTAAAATAAGTGAAGTTCAGTTTTACAATGATGTTACTGCAAATATTGTATGCAAAAACTAAAAGACTTTAAGTTACTTGCTTTTATACTTCAAGTGAGATGTACTTTACAATAAAGTAACTTAAAAATAGAAATTACATGCACTTTTAGAAAAGTAACTAACAAGAAGATTTGAACTCAAGACCTCTTAATGAATAAAGCAAATTTTAACCAAGTGAGCTAATATTAAAAGGTATGTAAAAGATGGAAAGGAGAAATGTTTTTTTACTCTTATGTCTTGAAATGCATGCTTGTTTCTTTTCCTACAAATCACTTCACATAAACCGAAACAAAAAACTACAAAGAAAAACAAAAAAAATTACAAGAAAAACCCTTTCCCTTATGTTTCAAATTTGTCGCGATCACACAAGGTGCGTGGAAAAGAGCATACGCAGATCAGGAAGGAAACAATTCAAAACAAAAAGTAGAGCTAGATCTAAAAAGAATATGAGAGATTATTTATAAAATTTACAAAAAAATGTCACTGTAGCAATATACCTTTAGATTTGATAAAATGGACGTATCTTGGGAAAATATAAATCTTTTTCGATCAAGCAAAAATTGTTATCCAATGGAAACGACACTTTAAATGCAATGGAACGCCTCTCACATCCCAAAAATGCATAAAAATTCAGAACCAGAAACGCTTTCAATACTTCAGCAACATCAGTTCAAGATATAGATCACCAACAGAAGCGGCTCTTCATAAACACCCTGATACCATGTTTGGGTACACATGATACATCCAAAAGTCCAAACACCTAGAGAAGCCACTCACACAAACAGA
This sequence comes from Pseudotsuga menziesii, assembly GCA_001517045.1. Lineage (NCBI taxonomy): Eukaryota > Viridiplantae > Streptophyta > Pinopsida > Pinales > Pinaceae > Pseudotsuga > Pseudotsuga menziesii. The sequence goes on along the minus strand of LPNX010723098.1, from coordinate 47,554 downwards.
TCACAGATCAACACACCGATGTTTTCACGTTGTTTAAACCCTCGAAATGGAAACACTCCACGACCCTAACTAAATATCCACTTGAGGCAATTTATTATGCAAAAGAAAAAAAGTTACAAATGAGCTTCTTATAATTGATCAACTAGCCAATGACCCTCCACGCTCTTTAAATATATATCATGGACCAATCGGGTTCTAAGCCAGATATCAAAGGTAGTTATGATCTAAGAGAATATGAACCGTTAGATCACTCTATGTTTAGAATATATCATGATTGTCGGATTAGATATTTACAAATGCATAATAACGCATATTAAATAAATACATTTTTACTAAGGAATATATTATAACAAGTTGCTCTTAACTAACTCCTAAGTGTCTAAATATTCTAACACTCCATGCCAAGAAAAATGTTCACACATATCTCTACAGTAGCCTCAACAACTAGCATACCCTTAGCTCCACAATACCTACCCCACACAACACATTCCATGCTCATGCATCCCCTTCACCAATCTGTGTCCCTCGAGCAATCCATCTTGTCAAGCACTTCTAGCATGTGTATAGAAGGAGTCCAATTAGTTGCCTCATGCCAGGAACCTACCTGTAACTTTCATTCATCGCTTCTCAAGCATATACGGGGAGCATAACTCACAGGGTTAGTCTTTAGACTCAAGGCTCACTTATAGGCATCTCTCTCTCTCTCTCTCTCTCTCTCTCTCTCTCTCTCTATATATATATATATATATATATATATATATATATATATATATATATCTTAGCGATGGCGTTGGGACAATTTTTTGTTCCTATGAGAGCCTGGGTCTGTGAAAGCGAACGTAAATGTAGTTTAAGGAGAGCATAAGTATCGAGTGAGTCTGGGTGAATGATGTGTGAGTTTAATGAGAGTCTATGTGAATGAAATATTTATCTGCCAAGAGGATGCATAAGTTCAAGGAGATGGTAAGGTCAATCTCCTAAAGGCATAAGGTAAGGGAGGATGTGATTGTCATGGATTTCGATCTTGGAGAAAAAAGGATTGTTGAAATTTTTCTATAACTCCCTTTATCCCCATGCTTCCATAACTACATGAGGGGCCTTCTCCCACCAACCTCAGACATGAAAATAAATGAATTTGGGTGAAGGAAATAGAATGTAGTAATTAGTTCATGCACGGCTCATGACAACAACAGGAGTGGATTTATGGTTAACACTTAGCAATCAAGGATTCAATCCCCATAGGTCTCCTTTCCTCTTCCCCTATATCAGAATCATAACCCCTTTGGTGCAACTTACACAACCATCTTAGTCCATTCATATTATTTATCAACTTAACATAATTTACATATTATCCTGATTGGTTTGATAAGACAATCGTACACTCCAAATAAGAAAGCATTTATGTAATGTATTTAATATATATTCTAAGGGTCAAACTAGGGGTATTACGATCCCCTCCCCCTTCAAACAACACTACCCTCAATGTTTGCTCAAAACTGGAACAAAAATGGGTATGCCTCCCTCAAGGCATCCTCCAACTCCCATGTAGCCTCCTTGAGGCCAAAGTCCTGCCTGTGCACATTTACCTACCCGATGACCTGGAATCACAAGCTTCAAACTTCTCTTTAGGGGCAATTATTTGTTCTTTTGCTTCATATTCTCTTCTTAACCTTTCCTCCTCAACAACCACATCAACTGCATCTTTTGCAGCATGGAAACGTCTGGAGCGTTGTTGATTCATCTTTGCTCTTGGCGCAACGCCATCAATTTCCATATATAAAAGGTTGCCACTATTGCAAATAAACGGTCTATGTAATCAAACATGCATTGAAATACCTCATCATAAGTTGATGGTGAAGGCCGATCTTCCAGATGAAAACAGGGATGGATAATTCCATTCATGTCGAGATATAAATTATCAAACTCTTTGGGATTCGGTTTGGTTGTGTCAATGGGTATACTCACGCCATTGATCTGCGATGCCTCCTCCTCCTCCACAGCATCTACAATCACCATCAGAAATTTATCCGACAACCACCGATAAAATGCCGGAACACCCATCTTTTCACCTAAAAATCACCCTAAATGTGCGCACGCCCCCTGATTCAATAATGGTAGCAGGGTCCGGCGTTTCTGAGCTTTAAAAAATACAGACCCCTCCCTCCAAACAAAACACCTTGCGTGATATGTTCCTGAGACTTTAAAAAATATAGACCCCTCCCTCCAAAAAGCTAAACAAGTAAAGGATTGGATTGCATAAAATAGCTTGCGTTAAACGTTTTTGAGCATTTAAAAAATTTAAAACACTTCCCTCCAAAAATTGAACAGTAAAGGATTGGATTGCATAAAACAGTGTTAGAGATTGTTTGTACCATATGCTTTTCTTAGCTTTTTCGAGGTTAAAATATTTTTTTCTTCAACGGATTGGCTGCTATTTTTAGCTTCTCGGACGTTAAAATATTTTCTTCTTCAAAGGATTGGCTTGGCTGCTATTCTTAGCTTCTCGAGCGTTAAAATATTTAATTCTTTGCTATTCTTAACTTCTCGCACGTTAAAATATTTTCTTTTCTTCTTCTTTTATCAACTGATTTGATGAATGTCTACAAAAATGGAGAGATAGTGATGAAGCATGGTAGCCATTAGAGATTGCAATATGGTTATATTTATATATATAACATATCACAAACCCAACCACATCCACATAATTTTTAAAGCAGTTGATATATGTCGATCAGCGTTATTATTTGGAAAAAGTGGAAAATGAGGCTAATTGTGTATATCAACCACTTTAATAATATGGTTGGGTAGGTTGTTTAGTTAGCGCTCATCTACATAAGGATATAATTAAAAAATTGTGAATTAAAATATTGATATAAATATATTAAAAGCAAATAATACAGCCCGGTGGGTTAGCTCAAGTGGTTGAGAATTGTTTACTCTAGAAGAATGTCTCGGGGTCAAATCCTTAGGTGGCTATGCAGGGGCCTCGCTCGATGTCCCCACCGCATTAGGCCTCGTAATCAGGGCTGACAGTTTACCTCAGGTACCATCCTAAAAAATGGAGAAGTACCTAAGGGTTTCCCGAGCAATTAGCCATCAGAGACATTGATCATTTGGCGAGAGGACCAAAGAGAACTGAGAGCCGTGATTAATCCATGGGCCGATGTAAGATCCCGATTTTGACCCCAATTGCATTAAAATTGTAAATGATGTAAATTATTGCTATTAAATCATGGTGTGGAGCTGAAGGCCAAGGCCCAACCATCGATTTACCGTTTTATGTATCGCCAATTAAAATCGATACCTATGGTTCTCGTGCTAGCTAGGCACATTATAAAATGAGACATCATGTAAATATGCAATTTAATAAAATTCCCACAACTAGCTATGCAATGAAACAAAGAAATGGGGGCATGATTTCATAAGGAATATGAAAGGAAATTATTCAAACCTTTGAGCCAATAGTGTTAAGCCAAATGTCAATGAGAGAACCCATAAACTCTCAACTACCCATTTTGTCTTATGCACCCAATCATTTAATTCTTCCAGAAGTTGGTTGAGGCAGTTAATGCCTTGGGAGTGGAAAGGTATGGCACTTAAAATTCGTATTGGGGCAAACGATCAATTTTGGAAAATCATGTTTTTGCTTATGGGACAAGAAAACACCTAGAAATTGGGCCCATTCCATTCCTCATCCATAATCTTCATTTCCTCACGCAGCTGGAGCTAGCTGGGCCTTTTGCCCTCACATTTTCTACGGTTACCTTCATTTTTCATGGCTCGAAAATCCGTTTTTGTATTGTACACTGGATGGGAAGAGAGATTCCACAATTTGTGGGTTTTGAAGAGGTTGTTTCTATCCCTATGAAGCCCATAATCGTTTTCTGAAGACGAATTGGTCTCCTAGGGGTTGATTTCCCCATCTGCAATTTTGTTTTTGGTCCCCATGACGTTTTTCTTCATGCCCAACAATTGTATTTTGTTGTTATGTGTATCGTCGTTTTGTTATGAACTGTAGGAGTGGAAGAGGCCCAGAAATTTCTTGATAAACCTAGTGAAGAGAGGAACCTCACAAAAAAATCAAGAGGGGCTGGCCAATCTTCTGTGCACACCCTGAAGAGCACTGGAAGGGAAGGTATGACCTGAGGGACTGTGTAGCAGTGAAGGGGATACTTCCTTGTGTTGGGTGTGCAGGTATTGTGGAGGCCAAGCTAGTTAGATCTTGTGTAGGTGTCCATAGCTCTGTGGTTGAGCTCACTAACTTAGCAATTCAACATTTCCACTGCTTTAGCAGCTTGATAAACCCAATTATAGATTGGCTTGGTTGAACCTTGGTGGTTATTTGGCTATGTGTGAGCTTGTTGTTCCCCTTTTCCTTATGGAAATCATGCCTATCTAGGGGGTGGCAGTTGTGTTGAGAGATTGATGAGCACAACTAACCTATGGTTGGGTGGAACGTTGCATCGACATAGCTAGTTGCAGGACAACTTATTTTCAAGATAAGTATTCTCTGTGTATTTAATTATGGAATGGATTTGCTTCAAGAATTATTATAAACATGATGAATGTGTTGAAATGTATTTGCTTACGTTGTAAATTATTGCATTATGCATTTGCATATGTATTTTATTTTCAATGCATTTTTATGTTATGTTCATGGGGCTAGATGCCTGATTATCATGGCAGCAATGCAGTAGTCGCGTCCTCTCCATCGACAAGATGATGGGAGGGGACGTGATAGTCAATTTGACAAGCATCACAAAATAGTAGTGATGTCATCTCTTGCTCGCTCAGGCTTAGTCTGAATTTTGAGGTTGAGTTTGCAACAGCTAATACGCAGCTCTTCCCCTTCAGACGTTGTTGCATTTGCGCACTTAGTCTCTTCGCAAGTTAAGAAAGCCCCTGGATCTATGCCACCGATGTTTGTTAAGAAATTGGACTATACCCATGTGGTTTCCCTCCCTCCTAAGGACACCATCAGGGTAGCATTGTCCTTGACAGATCGAGCTCTAATTGGGATTGTGTAGCAGTGAAAGGGATACTTCCTTATGTTGGGTGTGTAGGTATTGTGGAGGCCAAGCTAGTTACATCTTGTGTAGGTGTCCGTAGCTATGTGTTTGAGCTCACTAGATTAGCAATTCTACCTTTCCATTGCCTTAGCAGCCTGATAAACCCAACCGTAGATTGGCTTGGCTGAACCTTGGTGGTTAGTTGGCTATGTGTGAGCTTGTTGTTCCCATTTTCCTTGTGGAAATCATGCCCAAATCAAGGGTGGAAGTTGTGCTAAGAGATTGATGAACACAATTGGCCTATTGTTGGGTGGAACGTTGCAGTGACATAGCTAGTTGCAGGACAACTTATTTTCAAGATAAGTATTCTTTGTGTATTTAATTCTGCAATGTATTTGCTTTATGAATTATTATGAAGATGATGAATGTGTTGAAATGTATTTGCTTCCGCTGTAAATTATTGCATGATGCATTTGCATATGTATTTTATTTTCAATGCATTTTTATGTTATGTTCATGGGGCTATATGCCTGATTATCATGGCAACAACACAATAGTCGTGACCTCTCCATCGACGAGATGAGGGGAGGGAACGTGACAGTCGATCTAACAAGCATCACGAAATAGCAGTGACGTCGTCTCCTTCTCACTAAGGCTAAGTCTGAATTTTGATGTTGAGTTTGGAGCAGCTAATCCACATCTCCGACTATGGCGTCTAGCAAGGGCGAATTGGTGCAGCCCTCCTCTTCCCCTTCATACGTTGCTCTATTTACGCACTTAGTCTCTTCGCAAGTTAAGAAATCCCCTGGATCTATGCCGCCAATGTTTGTTAAGAAATTGGGCGATATCCCTGTGGTTTCCCTCCCTCCCGAGGACACCATCAGGGTAGCATTGTCCTTGACAGATCGAGCTCTAATTGGCATGTTCACCGGGTTGTGGCATTCCTCAAAAAACACTGAAGGTTGTCTGCAAAGAAACTGGAGACCGCTAATTTCGCAGAATGTGGCCTCTTATTCAGTGGGCATAGGATAATTTTTGTTTGATTTTGAATCTAAAGCAGATCAAGATCTGATCTACAAGAACGGCCCATACTTCATGGGACCGCAGAGTCTATATCTGAACAAGTGGACTCCAGACTTCGACCCTGTTGCAAACATCCCTAAAGTCATCCTAGTGTGGGTTCGTTCGCCACATTTTCCAATGCACTGTTGGAATCTTGAATCCCTGAAGTCAATCGACAATTCCCTAGGTCGATTTATCGACATGACAAGTTCGAAGGATCAATATGCTTGTGCTCAAATATGTGTGGAAATAGATCTGGAAGTCGACTTCCCATAACCAATAAAGCTAACAGTTGGAACTTGGTCACACTTCCAAAAACTGGACTATGAGCAATTACATTTCAAATGCAGAGGATGACATGAACATGGGCACTTTCACAGGAATTTTCCACATAACCAAGAAGCCCATCTAGAAAAGGAAAAATTTGAAGGTTGACAAGCTGCAAAGAATTCCAAAACAAATCCCAAAGTTGCGCAAGGGCTAAGGAAAGAAGCTAAAAAACTTGTCCCCTCAAAGACCACTCTTGTCTCCTCCAAAAACAAAAAAAACATCAGTCGAACAAACTCCTCCCAGATCTAGTGGGAACAGTTTTGGCCCTCTAGTGATTATTGAGGAGGTTGAGGATAAAGAGGCATCAGAGGAAGCAACAGAGATTGCTTCATCATCCCATCAAGAGACAGTAGTGTAAGGCGTAGAGGGAACAACAGACGAATCTGAACTCAAAGAGTCTGAAGAAGAAGAAGAAGGGGAAATAGGAAAAAACACATCTGCTAAGAAAAAGTCAACAAGAGGGAGGAAATAAAGAAAGCAACATAGGGAGCAAGCCACTTACAAGGACAAGCTCCAAGGATCCCAACAAACAATAGAAAGGCTTCTTCGAAACTCTAGAAATACTTGACAACCAGGGCTACCCTCTAAAGGTTGTCCCTACCTCAATCAAAGGCAAGTAATGAAGGTTCTCTCCTAGAATTGTATGGGATTGGGTAGCAAGAATAAGGAAGAGGCTATGAAATACTTGATATGCATATCCCAACCAGACCTATTACTTATCCAGGAGACAAGATGGAGGGAAGAACATTCCTCCATATAAGTTTGAAATTTTGGAAAAAAGGAGGATTAGTCTCTAGAGGAGCCTCAGGAGGAATCGACACCCTTTGGGATAGTTCATAATTTGAGTTAGTAGACAATAAGTCAAGCTCTCACTGGATTTTCACTTGGTTGCTTCACAAAAACTCGGGCATCCAATTTTGTCTCTTTAATATTTATGTTCTTGCTTTTTTGTTTGAAAAAAAGGCTTGTTGGGATCTCCTCTGGGAAGTTTCCCTTGGTACATATCTGTATAGTAGTATCTTAGTAGGAGATCTTAATGTAACCTCATACCAAATCTGAAAAAAGAGAAGGTTTGGTGGTTCAGGATCCAATCCGAGAACAGGTTGATGAGCTCATCTTAGATTGGGATCTAACTGATATCGTTCCATCCAATGGTAAATTCACCTAGACCAATAAGTGGTTGGCCCTGGCGACATTGCTGCTAGATTAGATAGGTTTCTTGTGCAAGACACCTTCCTCTTATTAGGCCAATACCCCTCCTCAAAGACTTTTCCTTTTAGAGGGTCTGATCACAAACCAATTTTTCTCGAAATTAAAAAATATTATAATTTGGGACCCATCCCCTTTTGCCTCGGTCCTTTTTGGACTGCGAAATATGACTTCTTGGAAGTTGTCAAAGAATCTTGGCCAACCTGGTCTCAAGTTCTGCTTTCTTTGTTTGAGAAGAGAAGCTTCGTAGAACTAAAAAGGATCTCAAGGGTTGGTAAAAACAGTTTATTTCTCCGAACATAAGCCCAACATTTGTTAGAAGATCACCAACATATTATGGAATCAGCTCATATTACCAAAGCACTCCTTGACAAAGAGGTAGTCTTGCATCAAGCCTTGCATACGGCATGCCGACGGGAATAAGAATAATAGAGACAAAAGTCAAGAATCCTTTGGCTTCATGCAGGAGACTGTAACATTGCTTACTTTCATAGGCAAATAAAAGCTCGTAAGCATTTTAAAGATCTTAAAAAGATACAGGCCCAATGCCAGTTGATCTCTGAGTTTGATAAAACTAAAGAAGAAGCGGTTAGGCATTTCAACCTAGTTTACTCTGAGGACTATACAGGTCAGGCTCATGAAATTCAAAGAAGTATGGACTTAGTCCCAAACTTATTGCAAAGAAGGATAATCTTAATCTCACCAAGCCAATAACTTTAAAAGAAGTAAAGACTGCGGTGAAGGATATGGAAGAGAATACAGTAGCTGGACCCGACGGATTTACAACAAGGTTTCTCAAAGTTTGCTGGGATATTGTCTACAAAGATCTACACAAAATGGTGATGAAATCACAAAACTATAACAAGATTGGAGGAAGCACTAATTAAGCCTTTCTAGCCCTCATACCAAAAGAAACGATGCTCTCTCCTTTGATATATTTCGACCGGTTTCTCTATGCAACATAGGTTATAAGATCATCACCAAAATAATGGACAAAATATTAAAAGACACACTCCCCAATCTCATTCCAAAAAATCAAGGAGGCTTCATTAAAGGAAGGAAAATTTGGGACAACATCATTTGGTTTAGGGGGCAATCCATTCGAGCACGAGAAATCGAGAAAAAAGTATGGTGGTAAAAATTGATTTAGCTAATGCTTTTGATAGAGTCTGAGGTGCTTTCTTATTTCAGGTAATGAGGAGATTTGGCTTTGATCCTGCTTTCATTCGATGGGTTAAATATTGCATTAGCGAACCATGGATTTCCCCTCTGATGAACGGTAGAGAGGCCTCCTTTTTTAAAGAGGACCGCACTAGGTACGTTTGCTCTCTCCTCTGTTCTATGCGATTCAAGCAAATATGCTCAGCTTTAAATTGGAACGATCTAGGAAAGACTAAGATCTAAATGGTATACGAATGGCCTGTGGATCCAAGGATATCAATCATGTCAGTATTCCGATGACACTATTCTCTTAGGAGGTGTAAGCCCAAATATTGCCAAAAGATTTGAATTCGAGTTAGAATCCTATTGTAAACTTTAGGAAGTAAGATAAACTTGAGGAAAGGCCAGATTTATAGTTGGAACATCAACCCAAGAGAGATTTATGATATTTCTCGAATACTTGGGATCGAGGGTTTCACCGATTGAAGTTCCTTGAAATATCTTGGTGCCCCAAATTTTAAAGCTTCTCCAAAAGCAACAAATTGGAGATATCTAGTGGAAAAAATAAAAAAGAGAATTCTCTCTTGGGGAGCAATCTGGCTTAACTTGGCAGGGAAATTGACATTAATTAAATCTGTTTTGAGCAGTCTTCATATATACCAAATTTCCATTCTCCTAACACCCTCAAAGTAATGAGGGAAGAAAATTTGCTCTCGTAAGCTGAAAAAATATTCAGAAGTCGATCCTGGAGGGTGGGTTACATATTAGTGATCTCAAATTCTAGAATGTGGCCCTGGGTGCCAAACTTCTCGGGAACATAATAGGAAGCAATATTTCTTGGAGTAGTCAAGTTCTTAGGAAAAAGTACTTCTCTAGAACCAGATTGCATTGTTTGGACAAAGAACCCATTGTCAAAAAAAGGTCTCCTATTTTTACGTTTTGTCAAAAATCTCTCCCTTTGTCCAGAGAGGACTTGACCTGGATCCTTGTAAATGAGAAACAAATTGGCATATGGAAGGATTCTATCTTGGGAAATCCTCCACTCGACGTCGCTCCTGGAACTCAGAATCTTCATGCTTGGATGGAAAACCATGGAATCAAAACAACCTGGGACACTTTGAGCTGGAACAATGATCCCTCATCTTCTTGGAAAAACTAGAACATACCCGACTTCCCTCCTCTTCTTGAAGGAGAAAAAAATCCTACTTCTTTCTTATCTACAGGGACTCGCGCCCATTACTAAAGCAACCAAAGATAAACGATGATGGGGGCACGCCAGGCTCTTATTCCTCGGCTCAAGGTTACAAAATCTTCTCTGCTTTCCCTAACGTTCTTGGAAATCTTGTTGTCTGGAAGCGTATTTGGAGCTATATAAGCTTACCCAAAGTAGATATGTGTGTGTGGACTCTTGTTCATAATAGCATACTCATGGGTGAAAGCTTGGAAAAAAGGGGCTTTGCAGGCCCCTTCCAGTGCCCTCTCTACCGAGAGAGCAAAGAAATGCTTGATCACATGTTCCTGGATTGTCTCTTGACTCAGGAAGTTTGGGATTGGGAAATAGCTCCATGGTTTGGAAACTTCAATCTCATGGAGTGTATCACGCATCTCTTCAGCATATGGGACCAGAAATCACCACGATCATTGATTCAAAAACTCGGTCTCAAATACTGTTGGTGGATTTTACCAAAATTTATGGTTTGGGAGCTCTAGCTGGAACAGAATAACATAATATTTAGAGAAATGACACATACTCCAACGCAAGTTGTCTCCAAATCTCAAGCCCTTATGGGGGTACTGTCTTCAGATCCTCTCCCTTCCTAAAAATGTGGTTCCTTTGAGTCCAAAAAAAATATTATGGCTAAATTGATTTAATATCACTAAATATTGTATTGTCCCTACGATCCATCATCACGAAGTTTGGGAGATAAGGCTCGACTAGTCTTAGTTCGACAATTGGAGAAAGGAGAGGAAGATTTACAAATTGTTCTTCGATGGAGCTTCAAAATTTAATCCAGGGGTAGCCGGAGGGGGAGGGGTTATCTACAATCTCGAAGAAAACATTGAAATATATTACTCCTAGAGCATTGTGTTTGCTACAAACAACAAGGTTGAAGCCTATGGCTTGTGGCAAGGACTGAAGCAACTGGAAAACCTTGGCATGGATGAAGCCATGGTTTTCGGGGACTCTCTCATAATAATCCAAGCTATGAATGTTCCTAGCCATCTCAAACTTTTGAAATTATATAGACTTCTACAATGAATCAAGACTCTTACTTGCTCCTTTCGATCAATCAATTTCTATCATATCTTGTGAGCATTGAATCAAAAGGAAGATCAAGCTGCAAACAAGGCTACCCGTCTCAACAAAAATGATCTTTATGTTAATCGTGTTATCTAAGGATCCAATCTACCTTAAGTGTGATGTTCTAGTGATGAGTTGCATGAATGCTAATTTCACCATCCTGAACCAACACGATTTGTTAGGAGGTAGGAAGTGTTTCCAGTACTCAAAGAAGTTAACTAGTCTATTGAAGGGTAGACGTGACATTTATGGCAGAGACATTGATAATTTTAATGAAGTGTTGCAGCATGAATAATTTCGTCATGAAGGTCTTGGAGGTTATACGTCTATTTTATGAGTTTGGCAATTTTGAACATTGAATTCAAAGGATTGCCTGCCATAGCTACAAGCCAAATTTGTTGTATTAGCATCGATGATTTAATCACTATTTTTATAATCTAAACCCATAATTGTTTTTGTCAAAAAAATATCAATATGAATATGAATATTACTAGCACATCAACTTAGCTTGTGGTCGGTGAATGTTCATTGGTCACTCGTCACAAACTAAGCCCAATAAAGATGAAAAAACTAGAGTGAATATTTATGAGAAATGTAAAACCAATCCACATATAGGGAAATTATTTCAATAGAGTGAACCTCTTTTAGCCATTCGAGGACACTCATGGGAGGAGTGGCCAATACCTACACCAATAATATAAACAATGTGAATTTGTTTGTTCTATTTTAATTAGACAATGAAAAACCATACATTAAACATTATTAGTAATAAAAAGCAAGAAAAATAAAGCTTGATAAGGCTATTAAATTTCTTACATACATGGTATCCTATCTCAAAAAATATATATACTTGTCAAATGGTAACAAAATAATTCTACTTCAAACATTAACTCATTGAATCTTACACCTAGTTGAAAATGACGCGAGCTATCGGTTTTTGAGAGCGTGAAGAAACTTGGGTGGAGGGCGTGAGCGAACGAGAACAATCTGCAACATGCGGCCAATTTGCCTGCATGGTGGTTTGGCTGCTAGGATTCAAGGACCCTCCCCTGGACCCTGACCTAGAGGACTACGATGGGCGATTTCAAAGGATTGTGGCTTCATCTGCCCCTATGTCGTCCACCATCTCAACATCTTCTCGTTTTGTCAAGAGATCTGAAATTCCGAGTGTCAAGCTCTTCTCTACGGCTTCAAAAAGGAACGTTGTTACCTTATCATAAAAAGGGTTGATTGGCTTATTCACAGGACTGTGGCCCTCCCCCAGATTTGTGGAAGTATGGCTCAATAAAAATTGGAGAGCACTCATCCAAGTGGAAGTGCAACAAATATTTTGCGGCAAGGACTACTTTGCTTTCATATTTGAAAAAAAGGAGGATCGGGATCTTATCTTCAGAAATGGGCCATATTTTATGGGCTCGAGAGGGATGTATCTAAAAAAATGGGACCTCTCCTTCGACCCTGAAAAAGATATCCCTAAGGCAGTGCCGGTATGGGTGAAGCTTCCCCATCTGCCACTACATTGCTGGAATGATGAAGACTTCTGCGCAATAGGCAATACCCTAGGGAAATACATAGACAAATTAGAGCCAAAATCCCCCATGTTTTCATGCGCAAGGATCTGTGTTGAAGTAGATCTAGAGAAAGGGCTTCCGGAAGCCATCAACTTGACAATAGACGGTTGGAATCACATGCAAACCATGATACAAGTATTGCCATGAATATGGGCATTTTTCCAAGTCTTTCCCAAAAATCCAGAAAAAGCTAACCCTGAGGAGAACCCCGAGGAAGGATGGAACGTAGCCAGTAAAAGAAAGGGAGCAAGAGAAGCCCCACTCAATCTCAAAACACCGCGGCAAATAATGCAGTCGAAAATAAGTTTCAAGTGCTAGCTGATGAGGAGAAAGAAGAAGGGGAATGCGTGGTGGGGGAAGAGACTAACACCTTGCAAGAGGTTGAAGCCCCAAATGTTTCTCCTTCTCATGATATGGAAGAGCAGCTGGCTCAAATCCCTTCGGTCTGAACTCATATAGAAGCAAGACCTGAGTCCTCTGCTAATAATGGAGGCACATGCACCCGGTCTAAGACAAGGGCAACATCAGAAGAAGTATCAGAAAACTCCAATGAAGAGCCAGAACCGCTATCTAAAAAAGGAAGAAGATCCAATAAAACCCTCAGAGAATAGGAAGCAGCAGGAAAACAGTCCAACCTAGATTTTTTGGTAAGAAACCCATAGGCGAACAAATACCTCCTTAACCCTGAAGAAGAAAAGAAGGAAAAGGAGAGGGTGCTCCATCAACACAGGAAATAATGAAGCTGGTCTCTTGGAATTGTTGAGGAGTGGGAGGAAATCAGAAACTAGAAGTTGTTAAAAGAATCAAAACAATGGAAGTCAACTCCATCCTCCTCATCCAAGAGACAAAAAAGACTGCAGAAGATAGTCTTTCATCAATAAAGAAAATCTGGCCTAAAGGTGAAGGAAAAGCATTCAGTGCGACAAGGGCATCAGGAGGAATCCTCACATGGTGGGACAAGGGCAAATTCACAATGCGTTTAGCAATAGAAAATAAGAACTGGCTCTTCGTGGAACTCGAAGACAAGGAAAGTAATGAAACTATCTGGGTGGGGAACATTTATGGCCCTACCATTCATGCACAAAAGAATCTTTTTGGAATTCTTTAGAAGACCAATGCACGGGGAAAAAGTAATGTCCTTGTATAATTGCGGGAGACATCGATGTTACTATATCGGTTGAAGAGCACAGGGGAGGCACCAAAGTCAGAGATCCATTTGGAGAGATGTTAGAGGACTTGATTTCCTATTGGGGTCTAGCAGATATAAAGCCGAAAAATGGCAAGTTCAATTGGAATAATAAAAGGATAGGACCGAGACACATTGTAGCTAGGATTGATAGGGTGCTGGTCAGTCCTCACCTTTTAAAGAATCTGGCCATCCCAGAATCTAAGCTGCTTTGCTCAACTGTTTCGGATTGTAAACCATATGCTTCTCTCTATCTCCTGTGGGGAAGTTGGGATCTCTTCCTTTTTTATTTAATCACCTATGGATGGAATCGAAAGGTGTCTCCCACATCATCTATAATGCCTGGTGCTGTTTTATACCGGGATCCCCGGCTTACATTTGGGAGCAAAAGTTAAAGCGTGTCAAATCTTCTCTCAAGCAATGGGCAACGAAGCACTACCAGGAGCCCAAGATCAGAAAGCTAGAGCTAATCAAGCAGATGGAAACGTTGCACGGACACATTGAGCAAATTTAAGTTACCAAGGAGTTAATTATTCAGGAAATAGAGATGGAAAAAGCTTTGCAAACCACTCTCAGGCAGGAGGGGGAAAGTTTAAGGTTGCAGTCTAGGAATCTATGGCTAATCAGCGAAGACCAGAATACATAATTCTTTCAAAATCAGTGCAAGGAAAGGCAACGTAGGAACACCATAAGGGAGCTGAAAAAGGATGACGAAACTTCTACCATAGACCAGGCCGAGATCTTCAATGAGGTAAGGGGTTTTTTTGAAAATTTGTATAATAATGAAGAGGAAGTCGTTCACGAGGATATGGCATACATGGTCAAAGATATTCCCCATCTTGTCAAACCTGAAGACATCGAAGCCCTAGAAGCTCCCATTTCCGAAGAAGAGATCAAGAGGGCCATTTGGCCCCTCCATCTGAAAAAATCCCCTGGGCCTACTGGATTCCCAATTTGTTTTTATAGAATGTGTTGGCACTTCATTAAAAAAGACCCAATTCGTCTCATTTCTTGGATGTCCAAAGGAAGGATGGGAGGTGCAACAAACTCTACCTTCTTTTCCTTAATCCCCAAGGAGACTAATCCTACCTCTATTAAACGTTTCAGACCTATTTCTCTATGTAATGCCTCTTATAAAATTTTCTCCAAATCCCTATCTCTCAGGATGAAAACTATTATCCCTTCCCCAATCTCTCTAAATCAGGGAGGTTTCATAGCCAGACGCCACATAAGTGATAACATTCTTTTAGTCCAAGAAGCAATACATTCTAGTCAAAAAAATAGGGAATCCGGAATGGCCATCAAACTAGATTTGGCCAAAGCTTTTGATAGACTAAGACATGATTTTATTTTTTTGGTTTTGGAAAAGTTTGGGTTTCCTCCCATCTTTGTCAAACAAATTCAAGCTTGCATAAGCTCACCTTGGATAGCCCCTCTAGTTAACGGAAGACCCTCTGATTTCTTCAAACCCAAAAGAGGGATAAGGCAGGGCTGCTCTCTATCCTCGTTTCTGTACATTTTAGTTGCAGATTGCATGATTAGAAGACTAAACAAACAACTAGAGGAAGGAATGATCCCCGGCCTCTCCTTCAAAACAGGGATTCATCCCATCAACCATGCGCTCTTCGCAGATGATTCCATCTTCCTGTGAAGGGCTTCCACTCAGATAGCTAGGAGTTTCCAGTAGTCTCTTGATCTTTTCCTTCTCTCCTCGGGCATCAAGGAGAACCTGGATAAATGCCAAATCTATGGGTGACACAGCAACGTCAACACCCTCAGAGATATCTCCCAAATCCTCAACATTAAAGTCAATTATGACTGGATGCACTTCAATTACTTGGGAATACCAATCACTAAAATATCTTTCTCATCGGCCATGTGGAGACCTGTAATACAAAAAATAAAAAGCAAGGTTCTCTCTCTTGGTACGCGCTGGCTCAACATTGTAGGAAAAGTCACTCTCATACAGTCAATTTTATCTGCCTACCCCATATACATCAGCTCAATGGTTCTAGCCCCAAAGATGATCACTAACAACATAAGTATGGAAATAAGAAAGTTCCTCTGGAAGAGAGGCAAAGTTCAATCTAAAAAATTCCACCTTGTTAAATGGGATGTGGTTAAGACCCGAAAATTAAATGGGGGATTGGGCATTAGAGATCCGGAGCAGATGAATAAAGCGCTGGGAGCTAAGATGATTTGGAGAATGGCTTCTGGAAGTAGGGATTGGTGGAAAGAATTTATCAGGAAAAAGTATATAAGGAAGCCATGTTCCACAATTCTCTGTCATCCTTGGGATGGGCAAGGCACATCAATCTGGAAGCTATGCAAATCTTCTCTGACTTTAATTCAATCAGAATCCTATTAGGTCTCAAGTAATGGTAAGAAGATCAATTTTTGGAGTGATAGAATCCTTGGAAACCCCTCCATCTCTTCTCTATCTCATATGGAGGATCTCTCCAATTGGGCAATTGGTAATGGTCTCGTTACTCTTTATGATCTATCTAGCTGGGATAGGAAAGGTAATTGGATTGGCTGGAAGTTGCTGCAACCTCCCGATCATCTGAAACAAGCTGCTGATCTCTTGCTTCCCCTCCTCCACGGTATTGCCCCTATCAGTAAAAGCTCTAAAGAATCCATTGGGTGGGGCAACAATGGTACTTGTACAGTTAAAGAGGGATACAAACTGCTCTAAACAAATTTGGTAACCGCCTCAGAAAATCTATGGAAGAAGGTTTGGAATCTAGACTGTATTCCAAAAGTCAACTGTTTTATATGGATTCTAATGCACAATAAACTCCTAACGACAGACAACCTCACTAAAAGAGGTATAGAAGGCCCCTCCAGATGCGCCCTGTGTAAAGCAGACTTGGAATCTGCCACGCACCTCTTTCTTCAATGCAAAGTCGCTATACAAATTTGGAGGGCTATCTTGCATAACGTTTGTGTCTTTTTCAAACATCCAGACTCCCTGGAGCAACTTTTAATAGTCTGGAACAGTCTATATCCAGGGAACCTCAAAAAAAAAAAAAACATCCTAAGGCAGCTGTGGAGTGTCATTCCTAAGAACATATGCTGGCAGATTTGGTTGGAAAGGAACAAATCAATATTCAAGGGAGAGAAGGTTAATATCAATCAGATTGCAACAACAAAAAAAAAAAAAACATCCTAAGGCAGCTGTGGAGTGTCATTCCTAAGAACATATGCTGGCAGATTTGGTTGGAAAGGAACAAATCAATATTCAAGGGAGAGAAGGTTAATATCAATCAGATTGCAACAAAGATTATTGGGATGACTACTGAAAAATTAGCGACTAGAGGAATGGGATTTCCAGATGCAGAAGACATCCCACCACAAAGATCCAAGTGGTGCAGCATTTTCTTCCAGAGGAGCTCCCCTCAGGCCAAAAACTACAACAGTAGGAAGTCATGGGAAGTAAGAAAAAACTATGAAGATCTCTCTCGATGGATTAAAGATCAGAATGCCTACCCCTTATTCTTTGATGGTGCCTCAAAAGGCAACCCAGGGAAGGCAGGTGCAGGGGGTCTTATTCTGAATCCAAGAGGACAAATAATAAATTCTTTTGCCTGGGGACTGGGGAGTAAAACTAATAATGAGGCTGCGTGGGTGGCTCTTCTATAAGGGTTGGAGATGATTGATGCAAAATCCATCACTAGGCTGATAATCTTGGGGGATTCTCGCCAAGTGATCCACAAAATGAGAACAGGTTATCCTACGGGATCCATTAAATGCAAAAGGATACACAACAAGATTCAAAAGATCCATCTTCCTGAAAGCATAGATTACTACCGTATTTTAAGAGAAAACAACGCTGAAGCAGATAAAATGGCAAACAAGGGGGCCTCTCTCTCACAAGATTCACTAATATTAAATGGAGAAGAGACAAACTATAAATATATCCCCTAAGAATTAAAATTGTTTTCTTGTAGTAAGCCTGGATAGGGCACGACTCACTACTCAATGTATAAACAAAATGCCTCATATCCTCAATGTTTTCCTGGTAGGGCACGTAGCCTCCTCTCAACACATAGTGGATGCAACAATTTGTATTTTTCATTGCCTTTTATAAGCAGTCCCAACAGTTTAAAGTTGAGTGCGTGGGCTCTCTGTCTCATTCCACTGTTCTCTGTAACCTTTTCAAGCAATCAACACGTTTACAGGAATCAAGTTTCAGGTTCACCATCTGCCTGCGTGAGTACTCTGAATTGGGGAAAATTTTTGTGTTGTTTTATATCTTTGCATAAAAAGGAATGGAAGAATATATTCAGAGGGGAGAGGAACTTGCATAATTTAATGTTGAGTGGTAAGCATGCTGGGACAGAGTGGGAATGGGGCTATCATGAAAATGTAATGAAGTTAAATGAGCAGTTACATTTTTTCAATGGGGATTGGCAATGAGCAAGGCAACCTGACATTGATTTGGAAGACTAGCAGAGGAGCTTGTGACCATAGGCAGCCAGAGGAAAAAAACTATTTACTCTTTGACCACCAGGCTCAAGCTAATCAAGTGCAAGCAGTTCGAAGGATTAAGAAATACACTTTCATCCAGTTGATCAGATTGGAGACCAAATTAAATTGGTTCGATCATGTTTTCTTGCAAAATCTCGAATAAGCAGTTCATCAGAGTATACTCCACCAATGTCAATTTAAAGAAAAGTAACAACTCTAGCTACCCTAGATGGCCTCCCTTCTGGCTCTGTTTTGTTTCAGTTCTTCTAACTGAAATTTCTCTCGAGCAATATATGTTCTGAATGACTATGCACAACCTTTTTAATACATTTTTTCTTAAGTTTCTGTTAAAAAAAAAACAAACTAATCCTAAACATAGTCATGTGTTATTTCATCAACTTGCAAAGAGCACACAACAACACTCTCAAAACGATGTGTCACTACATTTTCTTGCATTTGTAGCTCTCAAAGTGAGAAACAATTTTCTTAAACAAAATAAAAAAATATTACAACATCAATTTACAGATAAATGCGATATAGAAATATTAATCCTAATCTTTGTATCGTCATTTATCATCATGGTTATCTATCCTCACTTATATATACACAAATTTCTAAATATGTCTTCAAAAATATTTCTATTTTAGAATAAATCTACCTTCCTTTATCTTATATACTGACTATATATATATATATATATATATATATTCTCTTACAAGGAGTGGTTTATTTTCTTACAGAGTGGTGAGCTTTCGTAGGTTGCCCAACTCTTCTAGAAGGCTCCCAGTAAAACAACAACCTATAAAAATCCTTAGTTCCTCTTGGATTTTAGTGTTATCAGAATCCCAGTCAACATAATTATTCGCCATTGTTTTAGAGGGCTTCTTGTTGAACCAAAACATTAACTTCTTGGGGAAAAATACCTGAACAACGAGAGACTATGGTTAATCATGGTTGAACATGGTTGATCATGCATGTTTATGATTGATCATGTTTGGTTATGGTTGTCTAGGTTGGCCATAAGTGACAATGTTTGATCATGGATGTCTATGGATTACTATGGTTAACCATGTGGATGACTATGGAAGACTAAGGTTTACCGTGTTTTATTATGGTCAACTTTGACTAGCAAGGGCTTAGTATGGTTGACCCTAAATGATATTGTTAAATGGTTGACCATGGTTGACAATTAAATACTTTGGTTAACCATGGTTTTCGATTGTTGACAATGGTTAACCATGGATGCCTATTGTTATGTCACATTGCAACATTCCTGAAGGGTTATGTAGAATTGTGACATCCCCTAATGGTTTTGTCATATTGTGATGTACATTTTCATTGACTTATATGATTTCTTGTGTTTCTCAAAGATTATTCCACATTGAGGTATTCATCAAGGGTTATGTTACCTTGCAACATTCCTCAATGGTTGTTCTTTATTGCAATGTTCTTGATATTTGGCTATGATGTATTGTGTATTCATCTTCCTCGACTTTTGTGGAATTAATACATCCCTCAATGGTTACATTGCAGCGTGACATTCATATTGGTGGACTTATGTCGAATTGCAGTGTCCTTTAAAACCATGGCCAATTTTATGGCTGAACAATAGTTTTAACATTGTGGGATGAAGATGTTTGATTATTCTTAACTATTTTTGGCTAACTATGGTTTACTCAAATGATAAAGGTAGCCTTTCCTTTGTTTTCATTGGATTTAGTCACATATGGTTGACTCAAGGCTATATGTAGTCTAGTTTCATTGTGGATGAATTTGGTTACCTACTATAGACTATGGCTTATTTCATTTTATTGTGGTTACTTTGTTGGCCATAATTACCCTTGATTGGCTATAATTGACTTTGATGCCCATGGTCACCTAGGATTTTGAAGAGGTGTTTTGTAGGTCGTCTGGGTTTTGGTTTTATGTGGAAGATTTGAAGCTACTCCTCTCATTCACTGGTCTTTTCCATGGAGAGGATACAAGTAGCGGTCTGCTTGACCCTTCATCGGTTCTGCTCGCTCCCTCTGCCCTCTCGGACCTCGCATCTCTCAGCATTCTATGGCAAATAACGGGAGGAAATTTAGTCTCAAGGATATTCAGTCCACCCTGCAAGATGCTAAACTTCATATGTGTTGGATTTATGAGCTCTTGAGCACTGATGTGAAAGAAGGAAGGGTAGCAATGACATATATGAAGTATTTGGCTAACCAAATGGGATGTCACGAGTCTAGAATTGATGATAACGACAGGGACCTGCGTGAGCTCATGGGAACATTATATTTGATCAAAGAGGAAGTGCAGAAGTTGACACACATGAACCATTGCAGTCATTGTCAGGAAACCCTAGCTCAAGACCATCCAATGGAAGAAACTTTTGTAGTGCAACCAGTCCATGGGCCTGCAGACAAGAAGAAGCAGTAGGTTCAGTTATGTTATGGATTTTATATGTTTTTTTGCACTTTCCTTAAGAGTGAGTTTGTTAGAATTTACCCTACGATGGGTATAAGTTATTTTAAAAGACATTGAAGAACTTTCTGGAATACTGTAATTAGTATAAACAACACAATTTTTTCTTTTCAAAACAGTTTGATATACTGGCCTTCCCTTTTGTAAGCATGGTTGTGCTCAACCTTTTTCATATAAATATTTTCTCACGCTATTACAAAGAAAGTTGTATTTAAAAAGAATGTATTATTTTGTATATCTTATATAATATATGAGAAGATGGTAGTATGATAAAATTACTTAATTTGCATTTATTTTCACTTTGAAAAAAGAAAATTTGACAAAAATTTAAGTGTTTATTATAATTTTATATGTTAAAGTTGTAAAGACATAGATTTTGAAAATTTCTAAAACATCATGAAACTATTTCCAAATTGTTTTGATAAATTATATACAACATAGGTGAAAATATAGTTTGTCATATATTTCAGGTTTATCAAGAATATTCAAAAAATTATTTTAAGTAATTCTATATAACTTAGGTGTAAATTTTAGCTATCTCATTCGTTTAAGGTGTGGGTTTCATTAGCTTTGGTTTAAGGTGTAGGTCTAGTCAGGAGGGCTACATGAGTTCAATCTCTTAGGGGTGAATTCGTTGGGAAGAGACACAAAAAAATCCAGTCATTGACGACTTAGATGCCCCTCGGTTGGGGTTTCTTAGCCAATGGTTGAAATGCAGTGACACTCATTTCTAACAAACAAACAAAAATCTATCAAACCTACGTTGAAAAATTGATAATTTATATAATCTTTATAATAATAAAAAATTTCACATAAAAAAATTATAATTGTTTTTCATAATGACATACTATATTTTTTTCCAAAAATGTTGTTTATAAAAAAACAAATTAAGAGGACTAGATAACTCAATTTTTTTTCTTTTTTTTGCTGCTGGAGCCGCGCCCTAGCCTCTCCCTAGCTGCCGCCGCTTTGGTGTTGCTTCGCCTCAGGCGCTCCATGGCCGTGCCTGGGGGAGGGCTCTCCCCTCCCTCTGTCCATTATTCCGCTAAAGAAGCTTTCAATCTGCTTCTTCGATCTCCTGGATCCAATCCTGTGCCCCCATCCATCCCGAAATTCATTAAAAAGCTTGATTCAATTCCTGAAATCGACCTGCCATGTGAACTCCCCATCAAGATTGCTCTAGCCCTGGCTGATCGAGGATTGGTAGGCCATTTCATGGGGCTTTGGCCCTCAACCAAAACCACTGACGACTGGATTCAACGGAACTGGAGGCCCCAGCTCAAGAACAGTGTTACCTTCTATTCCGTGGGCCGAGGATTCTTCATTTTTGAGTTTATAGCCAAAGAAGACCGTGACCTTATCTTCATAAATGGTCCATATTTCATGGGACCTCAAGGACTATATCTCAACAGATGGACCCCAGATTTCAACGCGGAAGTAGATGTACCGAAGGAAGTTCCAATGTGGGTAAGGCTTCCAAACCTTCCAGTCCACTGCTGGAACACTGAAACCCTGGAAAAAATTGGGAATTCTCTTGGGAGATACATTGACAAAGCTGACAACAAGGGCCAATATTCATGTGCTCGAATATGTGTAGAGGTTGATCTTGAAGCAGGGCTTCCTGAAGCAGTTAAACTAAAAGTTGGAGATTGGCACCATTATCAAAAGCTCGACTACGAACAGCTGCCATTCAAGTGCCGCCAATGTCACGAACATGGACATTTTCAGAGAAACCGCCCTAAATCACAGATCTCGGAAGAAGGAGAAGGATGGCAAAAAGTAAAGAAAGGCAAGACAATCGCCAAAAATCAAGAAAAAAGGACTATAGTGGATATGCAAAACCAGCCTTCAAACTCAAATAAGACGCCCCAGGAATCCACAAAAGAAGCCCCAATCGTTATTCCAAACCCTAAGGAACAATAGGAACCCCGAAATCAAAATGGGAAGGCACCAACCAACGTAAGCGATGAACCCCAATCGTCCAAGCAGCCTAGTAGAAAAGAGGCGGAGCCCCAGTCCATAGATCATCTGGAACCTGGGGAAATAACCCAACATCTGATGGGGGCTGAGGTCCTAGGCTCCCCCAAAGAAACAAATGAAGACCTATTGCTTCTAGAATCAGATCCAGGAGAAGAATTTGATGAAGGTACCTCTTCGAGCAGTCTGCATACTCTTCCTATCAAAATTCCAAGAGGGAGGAAATCCAAAAAGAAACAAAGAGAAGAAGCAACCCACCTAGCAGTCCTTGAAGGGTCTCAAAAAACTCTAAAAGGGATCATGCACACTAGATCCAAAAAAGGAACAACTCAGGCCTTAAAAGAGGCCAATCCCTTCTCCCATAGTCCCTAATGAAATACATTTCCTGGAATTGCAGAGGTCTAGGCTCTACCCTGAAAGAAGATGCAATGAGAGATCTGATCCGAATTCATAAACCAGAGATTCTACTAGTCCAGGAAACAAAAATGGAGGAGCCTTCTATCCTCCAAGTCGGGAAACAGTTCTGGAAAAAGGGTACTGGTATTGGCAACAACTCCAGAGGTGCATCCGGAGGAATAGCCACCTTTTGGGACCCTTCCCTGTATGACATTGAAGCTGAAGAACGAACGTTGCATTGGGTTTTCACCAAACTCATCCACAAGCAATCTGGATGAAAGGTAAGTCTGTTCAATCTCTATGTCCCTGTTTTGCATGCGGAAAAAAAAGAGTGCTGGAATACTCTAGAATCCTTTCTTCAGTTGCAGCATAGAGAAAATATCATAGTAGCTGGAGATCTAAATGTCACCCTGGAAGCTAATGAAAAAAAGGGAGGCAATCCGGTCAGAGACCCATCAAGGGAATGGGTTGAAGACATCATCACTGGATGGGATCTGATTGATATCAATCCTGTCAAAGGAAATTTTACTTGGATGAACAAAAGAATTGGACCCGACCATTTTGCAGCCCGGCTTGATAGATTCCTTGTCCATTCCTCTTTTCTCTCCATGGGCCTGTTAGCCTCTTCCAAAATCCTCCCCCACTGCACTTCCGACCATAAGCCCATCCTTCTTGAGTTAGCTCTTGATCAAAACCTCGGTCCAATCCCCTTCCGATTCAGCTCGCTCTGGATCCATCATGCTGATTTTCTGCAAACTGTCGTCGATTCCTAGAATGCCCACTTACCTGGTTCGCCTTCCTTCATCTGGGAATCCAAAATAAAGAGGCTCAAACTCGCCCTTAAATCCTGGGCCAAGGGCATCACTTCTCCAGTCTCAAAAAGGGAACTCGCTCAAGCTGAGTTGGAATCGCACCAAACCAGCGTGGATTCCTCTCCTACGTCAGACTATCTCCTCAAAAAGGAAGAGACCCTTTAGAAAAAATACTTCTCGACCTGCAGAATAGAAGAAGAATACCAGAGACAAAAATCTCATAACCTCTGGCTTTTGAGTGGAGACAAAAACACAAAATATTTCCATAAGCAAGCTGAGGCTCGGAAGAATTACAAAGCTGTATCGGAAATAAATTTTGAAGGTGGTCTCATCAAAGACTTTGAAGGCATAAAGAATGCAGTTGTGGAAACCTTTAAAGACCTCTTCACTGCCCCCATTGAGGATCCGATTGAAATCTCCTCCCACCCCTTTGATCTTATCCCTCATCTCATCAATTTGGAGGAAAATAATTTTCTCACTGCTCCTATCACCATGGAAGAGGTTAAAAAATCTCTCTCAATCATGAAACCTGATAGTGCCCTTGGCTCGGATGGATTCACCACAAGATTCTTCACCTGCTGTTGGGAAATAATAAAGTATGATCTCCTAAAAATGATCCGGTACTCACAGAAGGTCAACAAACTGGGAGGCAGCACCAACTCATCCTTCCTGGCATTGATCCCGAAAGAAAAAGGCGCCACTACCTTCAATCGGTTCAGGCCCATCTCACTGTGCAATACTGGGTATAAGCTTATAACCAAGATCATAGCCACCAGGCTTAAAATAATTCTCCCTCGGATCATCCCGGAAAACCAAGGAGGATTCATCAAAGGCAGGAAAATCCTCGACAACGTCATTCTTGTCCAAGAAGCAATCCATTCAAGATTTCACCGTAATGAGAAAGGTATGGTCATTAAACTTGATTTAGCCAATTCCTTTGACCGTGTTAGACATGATTTCCTGTTTGCAGTAATGGCAAAATTTGGCTTTTCCCTCAACTTTATAAGCTGGGTCAAAGGCTGTGTAGGTGACCCTTGGATCTCCCCTCTTGTAAACGGAAGGCCCACGAGCTTCTTCAAAGCCTCTAGAGGTTTAAGGTAGGGCTGCCCGCTGTCTCCTCTTCTCTATGCCATCCAGGATTCTATGCTCAGCTATCAACTTAACCTGAGTCAGGAAATCCATTTGCTTCCCGGGCTAAGAATTGTGAACAATGTCAGGGACATAAACCATGCCCAATTTGCGGATGACACGCTGCTGCTAGGCGGTGCCTCCGTCCATTCTGCTGAACAATTTAAAAAAGAATTGGAGTTATACAAAAAGATATCCGGAAGTAAAATAAACTTCCAAAAAAGCAAAATTTTCAGCTGGAAGTGTTCAGGCAGAGAACTAAGGGACATCACTAGAACGTTGGGTGTTGGGACATTTACCTTCATACTCACTCCTTCGGTCAAATTGGCCTAGTCAAACCACTATCCTAAGTTTAATTGACATCAGTGGAGCATTAATTACCATCATCCCAGTCACTCCCACGCCTACCTACAGTCAAGGAGGCTAACTTAGCCTTCTCCTACAGTCAAGGAGGCTAACTGGAGCACTCTAGGGGTGATCTGTGTGACATTCATGCACCTAATTGCTAACTGGTGGTTACTTTCAGTTCAACCAATCAGTTACAGTCAGTTAAGGCGCCTCCATTCATTAAATATATTATTTAATGATTATTTAATGATTATTTATGATTATTTTAATGAATTGGAGTGAACAAGGCATCTTCACCAACTTCTGATGGTCACTGAATTCGAATTGTCCCTTAGGTATTCGAATTCTTCATGGAGTTAAGCTATTGCTATGCATGGAAATTGTAATCCTTTATTGTTTATATAATATACAGAGAGGAAACCTATTTGGTATTCCAGTTATTTCCAATTCATGAGTATTTGTTGATTATTCTTTGATGATTTTGATTCCTAGTTCCTAGATTATGTGCAAGAATTAATATGGTATTAGAGCATGCGGCGGGACGAAGATCAATCTCTCAAGAACAAGCTTTTTGACAGATTTCTCCATGAAATTTGAGCAATAGCTCAAGAATCCAGCACTGCGCCAGAAGCCAAGGCTTACCACTCAATATCCCAAGTAAAGAACTTGTTGATCAAGCTTGCTTGATTGACTATGCTGGGTGTGATGAAAGCCTAAATGTGCATGATGTCCGACCTTACGGTGCCCTTTTTTGTTTTGATTTGTAGGTCTTAACAGGTACAACTTCGAATGGACTCATCAATCCCTCTTCTCACCCCATTCACAAGCTATTTGGAATGGAAGTTGAAGATGATTGCCTCTCTGAAGAGACGAGGTCTCTATGAGGTGTCTATTGGAATTGGAAGAGAGACTTATGAGAATGAGAATGACTGGCTAAATGACATTGACAGAGCTTTTGGATCAATAGCTCTGGCCCTTGATGATAGCTTGTGCTACCTTATTTGTTCTGCTGAATACCCAAAGGAAGTGTGGACAATATTGGACAGAACCTTTGGCAAGCACAATTAGGATCATAATAGTACTTTGGAGATTACAGCCAGCACCACAAGAGTTCTTCACTCAAAACTCTCAGCCTCTACTCTCTCTGATGAAGTTGTTCAAGATGAAGATGAAGCAGAATCTTCTACACATTCAATTCGAATTGAAGAAAGTCACCATGAAGTGACTCCTTCTCCTGATGCTCCGGAAGTTCATGAGATCTATGATATCTCATCTTCTCATATTGCTGAAACAGAATAGAAGACATTCGAATCTCTGATATTGAAGAAAAACACTGCTGCACTTCCATGCAAACATTCATCGGTGATTTTCCTTTGAATTCTGTGCAAAATTTACCAGTAATTGCTTCCGAAAGTGAGGAGAAATTTGAATTTTCTTGCTCTAATGTTGCTGCTGGTGTGAAAATATGTAATACCTTGGATATTTTGGAAAAAATATCAAATTATAAGAGTGACACATTCGCTCCCCATGATCTAGATCTTCCAGCAAATTCCTGTAGGATTGCATGCACCAAAATTCAGAATTTTGAAGAAGAAGAAAACTGTGCATCCACCGTCTCGGTTGACCATAATTTTGGATCTGATATGAACCTTATTGGATCTGATATGATCTTATTTGGATCTGATCTGATATTGCTTGGTTCTCATCAACGGTGTGAAGAAACAAGTACCACAAGTCTCCTTCGAAACTGCTGCTGGGGATTTGATTTCATTTCATAGTTTTGGATCTGTTGTGAACTTATTTAGATCTGATTTACATTCTGATCTGATATTATTTTGTTCATATTTTAAAATCCAAGAGCTTTCAGCCATGCTTGTAGCTTCTCTCACCAATTCCGGTGTGAAAAATCAAGTACCGCAATTCTTCTTCAAATTTGCTTATCTGGATTTGGTGTTAGTTTCCTCTTATGAGGTTGCTGATATTTTATTTTGTGAATCATTAGATATTTCTGAAGCTATATCAGATTATGGAGCTCAAGCATTCGCTCTCCAGAGTCCCAGGGATTCTCTACCTTTGGTCACAAAATCATCTCCTCACAGAACTAGTAAAGAGGAAGACATTCTGCATCCACATGGACACTTGCTCCTAAGATTTGGGGCTGATTTTATCAGTCATGGTTTGCTGTTCAAGGCTGCAACATATCAGTTTCTTGAGTGTTCCACACATGGTTCAAATCCTCAAGAACCTTTGCTCTCTCTTCAGATGATTTCGGTTGCTCTACATGGGTCCAGTTTTCACCGTGCATCTGTTTATATTTCTGATCCAGTTGAGTGCATTGTTATTCTTCCAAAGTGGAAGATTCCTCTAGACATCTTCACCAAGAGCTTTTCAGAAAAGAAGTTCACTTACCTTCGTTCATTGTTGGGGGTGAGTTCATCAGGGTGATCCAGACTACTTTCAGTGTTCAGCTTGAGGGGGGGTTTTTTCCCACTGGGTTTTCCCTCTCTTCCTCACTTAGATTGTTTTGAGCATTGTTTCAGTTTCTTTATTGTATAGGGTGACCTATGGCCTTTGTTGCCAGGT
>LPNX010723098.1:0-19253 GCA_001517045.1 Pseudotsuga menziesii | reverse complement strand
AGAGAGGAAACCTATTTGGTATTCCAGTTATTTCCAATTCATGAGTATTTGTTGATTATTCTTTGATGATTTTGATTCCTAGTTCCTAGATTATGTGCAAGAATTAATATTGGGGATGGAAGGAACAAGAGATTGGGACAACTTCACCTATCTTGGCATCCCCATTTGCAAAAACAAAATCAAGACAGCAGACTGGGAGCCTATTCTAGACAAGCTCAAAGGCAAAATCCAAAAATGGGTTTCCAACTGGCTCAATATTGCAGGTAAAACTATTCTTATAAAATCTGTTCTTAATAGCATGCCAATTTACCAATCTTCTATCTTACTTGCTCCTGGCTCAGTAGTCCTCAAGATTGAAGGGCTGCTCAGAAAATTCATTTGGGAAGGAGGTAAAGGGAACGAAAAGAAAATCCATCTGGTCAGCTGGGAAAAGATTAAAAAACCTCGTGATGAAGGTGGTCTCCATGTGCGCAGTTTACCTATCCAAAAACTGGCTTTGGGAGCCAAGTTACTATGGCAGTTGGTCACAGGGAAAGAAAGCTGGAGCAATGAAGTACTTCGCAAAAAATACTTCCCGGGAACAAGGAAGAGGTGTCTGGACATGCAGCCCCCAATCAGAAATGGTTCCCCAATTTACAAATTATGCATTAAAGCGTTGAATCCCTTCAAAAACAATCTTTACTGGATCCTTGGGAATGGGAAATCAATCAAAGTATGGGAAGATTCCATACTGGGTGAAACCCCTATAGGTTTAAGCTTGGAAGTCAACAACATCCAACGTTGGCTTCTGGATAAAGGTGCCACTACGTTATGGGATCTTTCAGCTTGGGAAGGAAATTACTGGATTGGCTGGGATCTAGGCCTCTTCCCCCCAGAACTTAACTCTGAAGCGGAAGCCTTGATTACCCTCCTCCAAGGCAAATCCTCTATCAAAAAAGAAACCAGAGATAGAAGGGGTTGGGGGAACACTGGAAGTTACTCAACCTCAGAAGGATACAAAAATATTCAAGCCATTCCTTATGCGGTCCCCAATCCAACTGTCTGGAAGTTTATTTGGTCCAAACCCTTCATCCCGAAAATTGATATCTTCTGCTGGTCAATAGCCCACAAAAGTATCCTCACAGGAGATAACCTTAAGAAAAGAGGCCTGGAAGGCCCTTCCCGCTGCCCTCTCCGTAAACTCAAGGAAGAAACTACGGATCACATCATTCTGGACTGTCCTTTCTCCAAAGAAGTGTGGTTAAATGCCATGAATCTAACCCAAGACACTACTCTCCCCCATACTATTCAGGATCTCTTCTCATCTTGGATGAGCCTGTCTCCGTTTCATCTGGCCAAAAAAACTCTGCTTCAAACTGCCTGGGAATGGCTCCCAAAAGCTATTTGCTGGAAACTTTGGCTCGAGAGAAACAACAGAATTTTCAGGAATCAAGAAACTCCTCCCCGAAAAATCGCAGCTCAGGCCAGAGCTATCCTAGGGGAAGCTCTGGAAAGCAGCCTTTCCTTAAAAAACTCCAATCAGCTCCTGCCAGATGAGTTACACTGGTTAAGCTCGTTAGCTCCCAATCTTCAGCCCCGTAACACCCCCAATATTCCTCAGAAAGAGCACTGGGAAATAAGACTTGATGAAGCTGATTTCAAGCGCTGGAAGTCAACTTTGAATGAACCTTGTCTCTTCTTCGATGGTGCCTCAAAGGGAAACACAGGATTAGCTGGTGCCAGTGGAGTGATCATCTTGGCCAATGGAAACACGCTCAGCAAGTATGCTTGGGGTCTAGGAACTGACTCTAATAATGTTGCTGAATTTTGTGGGCTATGGCAAGGTTTAAGAATCACACTTGATAAAGGAATTGGCAATCTCTCAGTCTTTGGGGACTCCCGGCTTCTGATTAATGCCCTCATAACCAAGAAGAGTCCTTCGCATATCAAACTTCGCCATATCTTCCAGAAAATCCTTCACCTAAGCAAAGGCTTCCAAAATATTAGATATTTCCATGTGCTGCGTGTGCTGAATATGCAAGCAGATAAAGAGGCTAATAGTGGGACTGCGTTGGGCCAAAGCATCTTAAGTATTGATGGTGATTATCAGAGATGTGACATCCCTTAGCTGTTGGGGATCCAGGATCTTTTTACAGCGTTCTCATTCGATCTGCATAACCCACGTTGTCTACACTCTTGAGCATGGCAGAGATTCTCTGCAATTTCGCAAACCGCCAGGATTCCTCGTCCTTTGGGCTCATCCAAGCCTGTTACTAAAGACCCGACTCCTCTGCCTTTGTTCCAACACCATTGTCATTTGCTCTGTGGTTTTTATCTCCAGAAAAGAAGACTGTGTGACCAAGCTCTTTGTGCTACACGCCGTCCTCTCCAGTGCTGCTAGCTCGTGCTCTGTTCTGAATCAAGGAAAGGCACGCCTCATAATGGCTTCAGAAGGATCTTCAAGCTTAGGAACCTCAGCGGAGGTAAGGATCGGGTCGCTGGAATCCTCCATGGGTCGTCTCAGAGCTAAATTGGATGATCAAGATAAGAAGCTGCAAGATGTCACCAAGGATGGTGAACAAACCTGGGATCTACTGAACAAGGATCTGAGGCAACTTCGTGCTGATCTCTCGGCCTCCACTGAAAAAATGGAGGATTTCAAGGATGAAACGCGCACAAGCTTCAAGGACGTGGCTGTCACTCATGGAGATTTTGGCAAAAGAATTAGCGCCCTGGAATTTGCAGTTTCCAAGCTGAAGGCCAAACTGGGCAACTGATTTCGCCCTGCAAGCTCTCTTCCCCCTTCTTGCTGCTGCTCTTCTCTCCACAGTACTATTTAAATAAATGTTTTCAGGCCGTTGGGAGGCTGTGGATCCCCTGCCTCGTTTTGATGAAGTATCAATCTCATCTAAGTAGTTGTTTTAACTCTGTATTAAGCTTTTGGTAGCTGCTTACCAGTATTAATATATCCTACACCTATGTTATTGTAAACAAAAAAAACAAAAACAAATTAAGAGTGTATTTTATTATTATGTCCCCGCTCGAGGGGATATATATGAATCGGTCAAGGTGATTAGTTGAAGTAATTTGTTGCAACTTTAACAAAATTATATAATTTTTGCTATAGTTTGTATTAATTTTTTTTTTGGAATTATTTGAATATTGATTTATCTTGCTTTTTATTGGTTGATATAGGTGACGTAGGCGTGGGACTTTGTGCCCCAAGACCCGGCGGCGGGCTAACGTCAGCAGCATTAACTCAGTCAGGCTCTGAATTGATGGATGGTTCGGAGATATATGACATGTTGTCTCCAAATTCAAAGCAGTCCCATTCATGCGAATCGAGAAGTTCGTCAGGCCAGAGGCTATCTGAGGGCAGTGCAGGCAGCATATAATCAAAACCATTGTATTCAAATCCTTCACAGGTTTTAGCTTGAGAATCTAGAAACTCTTTGGTGGAGAGAAATTCAAACCACCAAGCCGAGTTGATGAGATTGATGGTATCATTCCACTCCATTTCATATTGATCTCCAATCGATCTGATTTCAGCCAACTCTTCTTCGTCCATGGCTACATGCCAAGATTTATACTCCTGATCTGTTGATAAATCGATGATACTTTGGAGGGGTGGTGAGCAGGAGTTTGATGAACCTGTTGTAATTTGCGACGAGGATGAAGACCTGGTTGATTCGGCCATAAAAAGATCATGATCCGAATAGGATTCGGCCGATGGCTGAGGGGAGAATTGGGATGAACTTGGTGAAAAATCCATGGGTGGCAAAGAAAGAAGGCAACTATTAGACCATGAAGCTGGACTGGAGAGCAAAATTTTAGTGTCAGGGTACACTCGTTCTTGCTGCATGGATAATCCGAAGCTGATAAACCTTTGATCTTGTTGCATTTCAGAAAAAATGAAGGAGTTTCCGGCCTGTGGAAGGGATGCTTGAATATGGCTTTCCAAACTACTAGGCTGTTGTATCTCCCTACTATTTCCTTGTTCAAATTTATGGGTGGAGCTGAGTGGAGTGACATCGTTGCTTCTGAGGGGTCTAGAGCAAACGGGACAATCATTTGTAGGGTAAGTGAAGTTTAGCCATTTCTCTAGGCATACCCAGCACAGAAGATGACTACAAGCAGTGATAGTTTTGGCCTCATTTTCTCTACTAACTCCTGGCTTGATGATGCAGGCATGGCATCTATTGTTTGCTTGGAAGAATTTAACATTATTCCTTCTGGGCTTCATTTTTTCAGCTTCTTTAGAGGGGCAGCTGCTAGCTGCGTTGGGCTTTGTAGTTGGATTTGATCCCATGGAAGCTCTGTGAAATTTGAGGGCCATAACTATTTCTCTCCTTGCTTCTGCCATGTCTAGCAGACGTTCCTGGTAAGGTCTGCTAGTGTGAAGCCTCCTCCTTACCTGCTTCTTAGTTCGTGGCTGCTGCTCTTTGTCATTACCAATTCCACCATTCCTGCAAGCTTTCTTTCCTTCGTTTATAGCAGTTTCTTGCCCATCATTTCTATTGGATGCTCTCAAGCCAATCTGACTATCTGAATCTAACTGAAATGACCCATTTGGGTTCTCCTCATGTAAGGACTCATGAGGCATTCCCTTCTCAAGGTGTAAAACAGAATTAGGGTTTTCACCATTCATCTCCTGATCAAGAATGGTTTGCAGATCAGTCCTTTTGGCAGATGCATGGTTTCTAGTAGAGGTGAGCTGCTTCACCAAGCTACGAATATATGCACCAGATAGATGGGGTTCTTCTTTTATAAGCCGATCTGCCCCTACTTTGCTCCCAACTGCCCTTTGCTTGGAACGACTCCTCATCCTCCTCTTTCAATTGAATTTCGAATGAATGCCGATTCACCAAAATCAGATGGAAAATTCTCCCAATAAATCTCGCAAAACCCTAAGCATATATATATTAGATAGATATATAACCCTAAAAGCCTCTAACACTATTTTCAGTATTTGCAGGAACTAGTATCATCTCACAATTGGCAATGGCGAATAAGTGAGTAGATGAAATCATGTAACTATACAATTCCATCGACAATAACCTTATATCAGTGAATTGTCATGAGGGCTGTGAATGCCCATTCCTAAGATTAGATAAGAAATGCAGTGATTCAGATCTCATCAACGTCATTTGATCAGCAAAAACAAACAGCAGTGAGAAAAGCGCAGAATGCTCCCTACGTCATGATCTGACATGAGAATCTCTGTAACTGTAGAATTTACCCAATTTGGCAAACCTAAATTTCTAATCAATCAAACTTCATCGGCTGAAACTACCACAATCGGAAATTTGTTGGTACAATGTTTTCTGCTCCGATGACAGAAATGCTCCATGTCTCTCCCTCTCCCTCTCCCTCTCGTATTGCATATCGTTACTATTAAACCCGGCAGAAAACCTGGGTATGGCTTTAAACTATGTGGAGCTGTAGAAAACCCAATTCAAGCACGTCGTTTAATGGTTGTCGGCATAATGCATGGACTAATACCCTTTATAGTGTTTTATTGGATCTAGGTCAAAGTTGAAGGTTTTTTAACATTTAGATAACAAGTTGGCAGGTCATATGTCTGAGCATTTAAATTGCTCAATCAGTGATGGGCAATCTGTCCAAATATCGGTAAAATTTTCAAGTAACTATTATAAAATGAATGTATGTTTATAGCATTTGATAAAATTGTTCAACCTTCATTTATTATAAAATGAATGTAAATGTTTATAGCATTTGATAAAATTGTTCAACCCTCATTTTTTAACAGTGGAAGTACAAATAATAATCAAACAGATGATAGAGATGGAAATTTTCAAATAAAAAACAAGCTGGCAAATCGAAGTCCTCATTATCCCAGACCAAACATCCTTTTGCTGAAATTGATTTTTGGCAAATTTTGCAGGTCAGGTCTGACACTTAGCATGAGTCAATGAATCAGAAGGGCATGCCTTATTGAATATTATTTTTTTGATCAGTATCATAGATACTTGGGATAGTCTGCGTCATCATAAAGATGGAAATCAGTGGAGAGTCTGAACATGCTGTTGCTGATTCAGAGGCCAATTATCAAGGTGCACTGGAAGTGATAGCAATTCAAAATGGGGAAGAGGGTATGATGGATAAAGGGAACCCAGATATTTCCAGTACAATCCGGCAGTCTTATAAAATGCCCCTTCCTACGCCAAAGGTAAGCATGCGTTGTTGTTTTGTGCTTATATCATAACCTTATGTCACAGGAGGTTATTGGGATGGATGAAAGTAGGGTGCAGTTATACCCATCAAGGTTTAATTCCTTAAAAAATTAGGTTCACTTTAAAAAAAATTAAAAAATTAATGTCCTTTCAAGCGGAAAACAGTATTTCACTTCTTTCTCAAAGGAGCGACAGTATTTCACTTCTTTTTCTAAGGAGCAGCACTGTAAACAGTATATCATCACTTTTTGATAGATGATTGAGGCCATCTAATAACAATAATTTAACTGGCTAAAAGGTATACAAAGGTGTTCTATTCTTTCTAGATTTGAACCTATAATTTTTTAAGAGGAAATGTTCTTAAGTATTAGGTTCATTCAAGTTGGACCTGAGGTCACTTGGCGAGTCATGATTACTTCATAATCCAGTAACTTCGTATCCAACAATATGTATCCCAGCATATACATATACAGCATTAATTGCTCTGGTTACATAATTTTAAATTTTTTGTCAAATACAATGTATATATGGCAGCATATAAAACATTAATTGCTATACTGCTGGGTACTTATTGATATTGTCATCATCACATGTGCCCATTCTAGCTTGTTAAGCGTTTTTTTGTTATATGAAATGATTGATGGGAATGTATATTGTACAGAGTTTTGGAAGGTGAGAAACACTGTTGCTAGCTTATTAGACACTTGGAATAGTGTACGGAGATCTAGGAACTTCTCCCTTGTATGTCTTCTCTTCTATTGGTCTTGAAAATCCACAGGAGAAAGATATCCTGGGATGTCTTAGCCTCATAATCTGGACTCTAACCATGATCGCCATGGTCAAGTATGTTATGATTGTCCTTCGAGCAAATGATCATGGAGAAGGTAATGGGTTTTATTTCAAATATTTTCCACTTCACTTGGGACTTCTAAGACTGAAAAATGCTTGGATTGCATGGATTTTCCTTCTTTTAAAAAAAACTAGGTGCCTTATACTGCCCCCGTGGATATTGAGGGTTGGCTGTACATTACATATGCACATTAGCACAGACCAATTTAAACCAGAGTTTGTTAAGCATTTAGAGGTTGTGAAATTCGAGGTTGCATATACTGCCATTGGAGACACTTATGCAATCTTGAACTTTACCATGGTTATGAAATTTTCACTACTTATTGCTATTTGTTTGAACTCGAGGTATGCAACCTCCTGCTTCACAACCTTTGAGAGGTGCATCTGAGACCCGGTTTGGATGCGTCTGTTATAGTAAATATAAATATTTATTATTCAAAAGCAATTGGTGGTCTATCATAGAGTTCTATACTAATTGTTAACTGGTTTACAGGAGGCACATTCGCTTTATACTCGTTATTATCTCAACATGTGAACCTTGAGAAAAGCATTGGCAAGCAATTCACACGCCTTGCATCAGATACTAAGTTAAAGCTTTTTAGGAAGCAAAATGGTGGAAAAGTTATCAACTCGAAGACAAAGGAATTGATTGAGAAGAGTGCAACAGCTCAAAGAATTTTAATTATTGTTGTCATGATAGGCACTTGTATGGTGATTGGCGATGGAGCACTTACTCCTGCAATTTCAGGTCTGCCCATAAACATATTTCAAAAACTTATTTCATGTCAAACTGGTATCAGCTTGGCAGCTCAACTCAATGCTCCATTATACATGTTGAATTTGTTCTAATTTTCATGCATTTAAATTGTTTGAGGTAAGATTTAAAACCCACTTCAAAGGCTTCAAGTGGTTTTTTTGGGAAGCAAATAATGAAAAATTGGTGGGGTAGGGGGAGATGGAAATCTGCGATTCTACTGAAGCAGTGCTGCACGGAGCTTTGGAAATAAAGGCCAGCAGAATTCATATTGATAGTACCTGCCTGCATGTCTGATGGTCCAATCTGCGTTTGCCGCGGCTGGTGGCTTTAAAGTGAGAAAAATAAATTGGTTTTTAATTGCAATGATTTCCTGAATCCCGAGGAGAGTC
Organism: Pseudotsuga menziesii; assembly: GCA_001517045.1. NCBI lineage: Eukaryota > Viridiplantae > Streptophyta > Pinopsida > Pinales > Pinaceae > Pseudotsuga > Pseudotsuga menziesii. Next base: position 11,085 of record LPNX010723098.1, on the reverse strand, counting down.
TGATTGTCTGTCACCGGCCAACCTCAGTTCTTCCCTATCTCTCTCACGCGGTGTCTGGCCATTTGTCATCTTTATCTTTCCCATCTTCTGCAGTTGCATCAGACTTTTTCTGAAGGCGGCTTTGTTTATTGGTCGTTTACAAGGCGGTTGCTGCTGGCATACTTGTGTGCATATCATGCAGCGATATCAAAATAATGAATAAATTTTGAATTCCACCCCGACCGCACACTAAACCAACCGGAGACCAGATAAATCGGTAGCACTGATTTTGTTTACACTGATTCGACTCATAAATCATTATAGAGAGCTACGCAGATCTTTAAAAATAATTATAATTCTAAGTCAACTTGTGATATAACTCTGCTACCTCATTTTCGAGAACCATACATAAATTAGCATAATTTGTGTTTTCACTTTATCCTTCATGCTTTGAAACAGTTTAAACATTGTAAGACTGTGATATAACTCTGTTACCTCATTTTCTGGAACCATACATAAATTAGCATAATTTATGTCTTCACTTTATCCTACTGCCTTGAAACAGGTATAAAGTAAAAATAAAATAAAAAATAAAAATCATTCTTTACTTCAAAATTGGGAAGCCCCTTTGCCGATTTCCCTGTATGCACTAAAATGCAAATTTGGATGTGCTGACAAATAATTGGAACCATACTTTTTTTTATGTTTCTGTTCCTACATTGAGATTAATTAATGAGGTTTTCTATTTTATTTGAGAATGCATGTAAATTATGTGTAACATTGAGATTAATTAATTATATTTTCTATTTCATTTGAGAATGCATATAAACTATATACATTATATATATATATATGAAAAATAAAAGTATTGAACAGTGTTATGGATAGATACTTACATAAATATATATTATAGATATTTAAGTCTATTTACATAAATATATTATATCATGTATGATTATGTAGGAGGAAAATTTTTCATTCCCTATAAACTAAAAATAGCTACATTAATTTTATTAATGTGTTCCATTAAGGAATTTTGGCACATACTATAGGAAAATCCTTTTTTCTTTTCAATTTTTTATGAAATGCGGTAAGCAACTTGGCCTACACCCATTTAGTTTTGGTTCAATTGGTACAAGTTGGTCTTAAGTCTATTTCAGTCATTATTAAGCTTTTGTAAATAATGATGAGGTTAAAAACATGCACTATCAAAAGAATTTTAATTAGTCAAAGTCTCAAATCTATGTAATCTTGAATTATTGATATAGGCATATTTTAAATTCTATGATACAATTCATTTGATTGCTAACTTTATTAATTTTTGTTTCTTTTTTTTTTAATATTTTTCCTACTACATTAAATATCAACTTAGATTAAAACATTTTTTAGAGACATGTATATGCAGCTTTGCTCCTAATTTTTCTTGTTTATATCAAACCTCTTTTCGAAAACAATGTTAAGAATAAAAACAACATGGAATATCGAAATAAGCTTTGATAAGTTTAGGAATGAAGAGTTTGAAATGTTATGGATTTATGTGATATATTAATTATTTCACTTGTTATGGAAAGAGAACACAATATATATGCATCAATTCACATACTATTTATTATATTCAAGAGGTCACTTAAAAAAGCCCCACCTTCAAATATATGATAACAATGCAAAGAAGCCCAGATGATCTGATGATCTGAGCTTTCTTTAAGTGATCTGATGCTTGAATACAGAAGCCCCACCTTCAAATATATGATAACAATGCAAAGATGGGGACATGGTGGAGGGGGCAGGTGGCCCGTATGACGGAGTAATTGGAAGGCTCGAAGAGCTGCATGAACAAGACTAATATAGCCCTTACCCTTTTCACCCAGTAAGTAACGCAACATAGATAGGCACACTTTAATCAATTCAGAACTTATATACTCGGAGCTTGTGGATTGGCAACATACTCCTTTACTTTTTCTCTGTCCAACAAAAGGGGTCTTAAAAATAGCAATAAAAGAGACAAGGATCCATAACATGATACAATGAAGAGGATTTCAGGATTGGGCCTTCATAGGGATTTATATGCTAGACAACTTTATACATCGACGTTGTAATTGGCAGAGGATATCTCATATTGGGATAATAATAGGCATAACTTTTCATTTTTATGGAGAGTGATAACATAAAATTTGGAGGAGGTATACCAGATCATAGCTTTACCGGCCAGATACGCGTTGAATTAAGACATCAAGCACTCACACAACCCCAGCTTTTATAAGTGCAGAATCCAACACCATCATTTATACATTTCATATTTGTGTGGGTTGTATCCAGGACATGTGTAATAACAAAGACATCGGTCTGTTGCATTTTTTTTCAAAGCTGCTTCAAATAGTATGTTTAAAAGAGGAGGATCAACAAGAATGTTCAACAATGTGGAAGGATTCACTTTGTGCACATCTGTGTGACAATGAACATGTATATAAAATGGTCAAATTAAAGTAGACAAATGGTCTTACAATCTGATTTCATTATATCGGCGGACTCGTAGGCTATTCATAAATTGGTTTAATTGCTCTTAATCACCTACTAATGGGATACTTGGTAGACTTTAGCGCATGAGACAAATGGAGTAGTTCAGACATTTGTGTTATTTTACTTTTCATTAATGGTTTGGATTTTTCATTGTTTATAACTAAAAGTTTTGCTTCGTTTATAACAGTACTCCAGTTTATATTTTATTGGGTTCAACGTGTCAAATTCTTTTGCACATCACAAAAAGTCTACAGTTATCAACAACTAAATACCTTTTTAAAAATCAGATTTCACTAACTATGACTATTGAATTTTTAAAAATCTTATTCCACTAACTATGGCTATTTTGCAGGTTGCACTATATTAAAGGCTAAGTTTGGCAGTTACGTAAACTAATTCCCAAAAACATTCACAACAATAACGAATTGTAATGAGTTGAAATAACTCCTCGAACTGTAAGTTTCATAATTATTAATCAAATACTGCAATAATTATTTAATTGTCATCTCAATTGAACCATGATAGTTAAGAAGGTAGAGTGCAACGAATTGTAATGAATTGAAATAACTCTTCGAACTGTAAGTTTCATAATTATTAATCAAATACTGCAATAATTATTTAATTGTCATCTCAATTGAACCATGATCGTTAAGAAGGTAGAGTGTCCTAGTTGTGGAAGTCCATGTTAAAAAATATATAATTTATGATCTTATCCTTGGTTATTATAGTTAAAGGAGAATTTAACTTTCTATGTTGCAAATCAAATTACTACTCATCCATATCGGTTGTGATTGGGATCCAAAGTATCTTTATTTAGATGTGGTATGTGTCATAATTTGAACCAGCAACACATTGTATTTTCTTTATAACATGGAATATTTTTCAATGAAAAGAAAGACAAACAAATCAATGTGTCAACAAATTAAAATACAAATTCAATAATAAAAAAGTTTTTTTTGCTATCGTTAACTCTATTAACAATGGCGGGGACATTGCCACTTCGTGGCTCTTGTTATTATTTACAAAATAGATTGTTTCATAGATATATTTTATTGCTTTATTGGAATGTTCAAATTTTATATTAAAAAAAAATGGAGAGCTTCTCCAGAGAAAAATTCAAATAAAAGAAAACCTTTTTCCTACTTAATTAATTTTGAGAAATCAAAATTTATTTTAAATACATTTTAGAAATTAATCAAAATTTATTTTAAATAAATCAAAATTATAAATGTGATATCCAAATTATAAACTAAATCTGTTAAATCTAGCTTAAGGTAAGAAATTTACTTTATCTAAATCAAAGTATATTTTCCATTTTTGTTTATTATTAAGCTAATTATATTTATTTCCAAATTAAACTTTAAAAAAAATTTCAATTAAAAAAAATCCAATAAAAAAGTTCCCTATTTAATAATTTATTAAATCTAGTTTAAATAATGTATTGTGAATCTAATTTTCTATGAGAAATTTACCTTTCATCAAAACCAAAGTATAAAGTATATTTTCCATTTTTGTTTATTATTAAGTTATTTGTATTTATTTTTAAGTTGTTTTCTTTAAAGCTGGGACGAATCAAATATAAACTCCTGTTAAATAATCTTTTGTGTTTATGAAAAAATTTAACCTAAAATTTACATGTTACTAAATTATTAATTTATGCGAATGTTAATTAATGTTTTGTGTAAGGGGTGGCAGGGTCGTATATGACCATAAAGGACAGGAAGAACAATGCTTTGTATGGGGGCTTGGAAAAGAAACCAATAACATAGATGAAGCTCTTACCATCTTCCTTGGTTTACAAGGAAAGAGGAATCAAAACAGTAAAAGTCATTAAGGATTCAATGGTGATCATTCAAGCTCTTATTCAAGAGCAAAAGGCAGCACATTACCTCTCGAAAAACTCCTAAGAAGAATGGGCCTCTTATCATATTCCTTTGAACACATCCCTTATCATTGTGTACAAAGGCACCATAATGCTTAAGCGGATATGCTTGCTTTTTTTAAACCATGGGAACAACAACCTCCCAAGAGTATATCCAACAGCCTGCAAGCCAGATATACCAATAAGCAGATATGCTTGCTAATAATAAGGGGTCCAGCCTTTACCAAGGGGACCTCGAGCTTAATGAAGGGGCTCTTATCCTCCTAAGCCTGTCATGATGATAATTCAGTTGCCTCTGGGAAAATTCCTAAGAAGAATGGGCCTCTTCACATATTCCTTTGAACACATCCCTTATCATTCTGTACAAAGGCACCACAATGCTTAAGCGGATATGCTTGATTTTTTTTAACCATGGGAACAACAACCTCCCAAGAGTATATCCAACAACGTGCAAGCCAGATATACCAATAAATGGATATGCTTGCTAATAAAGGGTCCAACATTTACCAAGGGGACCTCGAGGTTAACGAAGGGGCTCTTATCCTCCCAAGCCTACCATGATGATAGCTCCCAAGGCAAGCATCTGAAGGCCCACATCTCGAGTTTGGCAGCAATCCACGGTAAGTAAGACCATTAAAGAGTTGATTGAATAAGAGTACATGAAAATTCACACAGGTGAGAAGGAAATTTCAAGGCTCAATTCGACGTCCAGACCTCATTGCGCTCTCCAGTGGTTTATCTCTCGGTGAAGACAGAATTTGGGGGTTTTTGGAATATCATGTTTGGCTCCAACCTTGGTCTCGAGCTCCTGTCAGCACTGGTGGGCACCAAAAGACAAGTTGATTGAACACTGGAAGGATAAGGGGAGGCATCAATTTCGTAGATTCACAACTTACACAACTCTTGTTATCGGATAACCCTGGGAACGACGTGGAAATCGTTTACAAGTGTTGTCTCTCATGTGATATTTCGAACTTGAGACAAGAGGTAAGAGCCCTTTGTGAGGAGATTTCAAGTCTTCAGTAGATAATATCAAATATTTCAAGGAACTAGCAAGAACAAATATTGGAAATTCAACATATATTGGAGGAGATGAAAGGAATGGCAGAAGAGCAAGGACTCAAGATGGAGCATATAGAAGAGGACTTGAATGCCCATCTCCAGGCCTTCGATTCAGATATGATTTCAAGTAATTCGACCTCGGCAGCTTCAGGGCATGTAGGAAGCATTCTAGTACATCTGATGGAGTCAAAACATGGATGGAGATAACAACAACAACCAACATGATCCAAGCCAGAACCAGTACGGTAACAAAAATTCTTAAAAATGTGTTGTCTTTTTTAGTTGCATATATGTCTTCTGCCAGTTTATCAGAATTTCCAGTATTAGGGGCCTTAGTCCTTTTTTAAGCTTTTAAGACAGTTGGGTAGTATCATCAGAATATCAGCTAGCATGCAGTTTCTTTTTGTAAACACTTTGTTTTTTGGCTCTTAACCTCGTCCCTTTTAATATAAATCTACTACTCATTACTGTGAAAAAAAAATTGATATTTTGTGTTTTTGAAAATTTCAACCTAAAATTGACATGGTATCAAAATATTAATTTTTGTCATCTCAATTGAAGGGTAGTAAAAATAATGAAATGTCATGAATCTTTTGTTTAAAGCTATGAATTGGTTCTTTTCCAGCGGCACGTTACAAATTGGCTCTTTTATTTAGGTTGATGGAATTGTAAACATTAAATGTTTTTATCTTTTTAATAATGTTAGGTAGGATCTTCCTATTAAATAAACAAGGTGTTACAATTTGAGAAAAGTTGGTTTGCCATGGCAAGTAGACTCGAAGATCACTTGTGAAACCATATAATCAAATTGAAGCTACCTATAAACCTATAAACCTTTTTCATGCTGTGAGTTTAACTTTCAAAATAGTGTGTGTTTATATTGGCTCCGAGGAAACCACACTATCAAATATTGTTTGAGAAATCAAAATTACCATCCAGGACATTGGTATCTAATTGTATAAACTATTATCTAAGAGGTAAGTATACTAATGATAAATAGTGCTAAAATAACTTGCAGAATGGATTAGACTGCAAAGCATATAATCGATCCAGGGAGCTGTGACTAATCTAGATATATCTCAACTGACTTTTGATATCTTCCAAATTTGATTTAAACTTCAGATTTAGTTTCATATAAATGGACATGGACTTGTAGTCCATGATCTTGAAACTCTTCAGGATCTCTATTGCACATTTTCCTTTAACTAAGAAAAATCTTATCTAGTGACTGCCACACCTCTAATATTAAGAATCATAATAAGATTGTTGAATATTGTTCTCAGCTTCCTTCTGAAATATGAACAACATGCAGGTACAGGATATATATAAACCAGATTCACTGGTTCTTCAGGAGCTATCGAATCTAGCTTCTCCCTCTCACCATTTTGATGTAAGAATCATAATATGGGTCCTCCATCACAGAGATTTATGCTCTACTATGTCTGGAGCTCGTCTTGACATATGAATGTAAATAAGATAAATTATTTATCTTTCGGGAGTCCTTGCATCTCTCAGAATAGTATTACGGCATTTATTGTGTCTTTTTTCCAAAAGGCACATGAACCTCCCAAACTATTCTCTTTCAGGCTCAGCCATCGGAATAACTCCACATTCATGTTGTTTCTTGTAGGGCATATGGATTTTCCCTACAAGACAAAATATTATAGTGGTTAGAACCATTTCATACTCGTGAATTTTATTCACATGATATACTCTCAATATACTGATAATGATTTACACATTTCTATACATATATTGACCAATTGTTTTAACATAACCCATTATAATCTTATGTACTGATATGCAACCCTATATCAGTCCTATATTAGTCCAAAAATTCATATTTATGAAATAACTATACAACCCCATATTCATATCTCATGAGGCAAGCATGTAGCCCTCTATCTGATATATTATGGCCAATCTTGTAGTCCTATGTTCACAGCTTATGAAGCAAGCATGAATAACTATATCTCATGTCTTATGAAGGAAGTTTCAACCTTAGATCAGTCCTATATAAGTATATATCAGTCCTACAGAAGTTTTATATCAGTCCTATATCATATCAAATAATATGGACTCATGAGATCGATAACATGCCCAATAAAGACAAGAAAACAATGTATATGCTCAACACAATTCCAAGTCCATGAATACAAATATATATGGTAGTCATATAAGAATAACCTTTAGATCTGATTTATGACAACATATAACAATCAAAATATAAAAAGTAATTATCTTTATTGTTTTGTGTGGACTCCCTCTTAATCTTTGCACCCTTGCAAAGATAGTTGGAGTCCTTCTTTATTCTTTGCAACTTTAAACACCGCAAAAACTTATTGCATGTATTAGATTGTGAGTCTCTACATGGGAATAAGGATCCCATGAAACCAAGAGTGAATGCCCTTCTCCATTAAATTAATTATTCGTTTCGATCATCCTCTTCCTTGGATGATTTCTTTTGAGAAGGTTCACCTCCTTTTATGGTGGTGGATACACGAAGCCTTCCTTTTGTATTCTTTCTTGCATAACACTCTTTCGCAAAGTGGCCCTTCTTTCCAAAATTGAATCATTTAGACTTTGATTTATCAAAGTCCTTCTTGAACTCCTTCTTCTTTCCATGAAAGAGTTTCTTGGGAGAGAATGGCTTCCTAAATTGATGCATGCAAGTGAAGTCAGTGGCAGTTATCTTCAACTAGTGATCCCCACACTCTAGTAATTGGTACATGTGGCCCAATTAAGCCATGTGGACCCAATGATGCTAGTGACTAAATATAGACTGAAAGACTCCTAATTTAGACATGATTGACCAAATTGGACAAGGGAGGATTATAATCCTAAGAAATGGCATAGTTGATATTCCCATCTTCAAATAGCTTCCTCAAGGCTTTAAAAATCTTCCAGGAAGTATTCTTCTGAGAGATATGAGGAACCAAATGATCTCTTACTAAATCTTTCAAGATTCTCCTTACGCATGCATTATTATTGCTCCTCCGAGTCTTCTTGGATTCCTCTTCTGGTTCTAGAACTTTCTCATTCCCAAACTTCAAAAGATCGTTTTCTTATAAGATAAGAACAACCCTAGACTTCCATGAGTTGAAATTGAAATCCCATCAAGCCTATCTTCAACTTTCATGCCAATCATCTTGACTGTAGAATTGAGCCAAAAACCCTAGCAGGAGCTAGGTCAATTTTTAAGTATGGATACTTGCACATATGAATCAATAAATAGTTGCACCTTACTACGGTGAGTTGAAGCAAGGTAAGATCGATCCAAAACTATGGACAAAAGGGCTATATACAAGGAGCCCTAGGTCTAGACCCCAACAATATTAGGTCAAAAAATGAAACTTCACCAAATTGAATTGGGCCTCCACAAAAAGATATGCCCTCTTAGGGAAAGTTTCTCAATGCTCCTTTCTAGATAAATTATGTTTGAAAACACTCCAATGTATGGAGCCCTAGTTTTTGACAATGGATTCTTTTAGCATGGCTATGATACCATTTTAGATTTTATAAAGACATAGCAGTATAACTAGGATCATTAAAAGAATAACAAAGCACAAAAATAAAATTGAATACGGAGCTCGTTTAACCACAATGATGATCTATCACCTCCCAACAATAGACAATGCAACACTATTGTCTCCCTCGAGCTCACACTTTCCAATAGAGATCAATGCACACCAAGATAGTAGTAGCGTAAATCCCAAGAATACAAACAGAAACTTCTAAAAATTAGGGAACCCCAAAAAAAATCTCCTAATAGCAGCAATGAACTTCTTCCTTCACTATATCGAACTTGGTTGAATGCTTGATGTGAAAATTTTAGTGAGGCACCTTCTCTTTATACTTTTTGTTGTCGACAATTTGGAAAACTTATTTTGGTCTTGAAAATATTTTTAAAGCAACAAACCTTGTGATGTGGGATAAAAATAAGCTCATCTTTGAAACTTTAGTCACTCTTGTTATCTTGTATGGATGTGAGGTTTGGGGTTGCATCATCTCTAGAGAATCATGGAGAAATATTGAGCAAATCCATAAGCGTTTTATAATGTATAACCTCAAAATTAAAAGCAATACACCTTATCCTATTCTCCTTATAGAAGTGGGTCTTTCCCCTATCGAGAGCCTAGCTATGACTAGGCTCCTGTTGTACAAGCACAAAATCAATAACATGGGAGACCATAGACTTCTTAAGATAGCTTTAAATTCAAGCGAAACCTGGTTAAACCATTGGGAGATCGATGAAAATGTTGCATTGCAAAATATTAATAACATTAAAAATATTGTTACTTCTAAGTTTAAAGAGAAAATGTGGTGTGAGAAAGATTTAGAGGCTAAAAGAAAATTAAGATATTATAAGGAGGTCGTCAACCCTACTCTAGAAGATCAAAAGTATCTCCGTGTTTTAACTAGTTCAAAGAAAACAATTAGTATAGCCAAGATAAGAACAAACTCTCATGAGATCCATAGTGAAATAGGACGTTCGGCAGTTCCTAAAACACCATGGGTGGAAACTATCTGCCATCTCTGTGAGAATATTGTAACATCCCCTTGATACGCGACTGGGAAACGCGAAGTGTAAGCACTGTAAGTACTAATCCTAACTTCATCAAATTGTGGATGAAATTGATAATGTTAGGAGACTTAAAGTGTTGCGCGACTAAAATGATGTTTGGGGACGAATCCACTAAAATAAACAACGATTCCCTTGATGACCTAAGCTCTTGGGTGTCATCCTAAGTTGAAGTAAGTTGCAAGTAGGCTAATTTACTTGGATAACAAATGGTTGGTCTTTATGATCCTCTTTTGTTTAAATAAAAAGATAATTCTTACATGTTCCTTAATTAGGGCATCAAGTGCCAAGGAGTCCTCCCTAGAACTTATAATAAGAAGCGTTATCTTGAAGATATTTGAGTATAGTCACCTTACATAAATTAAAGATTATATTTTTATATAATCGCTTATCTATAGGAATTATTCTAGCAGGCGTGCCAAGAAAGTATTGTTAAGTGAATTATAGATACAAAACTATACTGGTTGAATACATGTACAAATTATAAAGGAATTACCATTTATAACATACAATACGTGTATACATATATATAAATTAATGAAGGAAAGATTCACCTTTGGATAAAAGGACAAAATGGAGACCATATGACCTTTTGATTAGTATAGAGTTACATGGCCAGACAAAATATTAACCTTATATAACAACGAACATGATAAAAATATGCACAATTTTGGGTATTTCCCTTATTTAACAATTTTAACCAAAAAGGGCAACAACCTTGGAGGCCACGAAAAGAAAGTGTGTCCTTCTTAAACTATTTTCATTAGCACAATAAAGATATTTTGTTGATGGAGAAGTGGATGGGGAGAGAACTGGTGAAGTTTGTTCCTTTGAAAAAGAAACGTGTCAACCAACCATCGCCATTTGGCGTCCTTGGTAACCCATTCCTGCGTACGATCTTGCATGCGATTGAAGCAATGCGTGATAAAAAGAGCTTACATAATGATGTGGAGAGGAAGAAAAACGAGCAGACCCATTCCTGCGTACGATGATAATGTGTGGTAAAGACCAGATTACATGCCTGGGTTCGGGTCTCTGCCTGCAATTGAAGAGCATTGTGAGG
>LPNX010723087.1:15650-45325 GCA_001517045.1 Pseudotsuga menziesii | reverse complement strand
GGATATGTTTTGATATTTCCATGCTACAGTCTGAACAGGATGAAGACCAGTTGAAGTCTTTTCAAAGAAAAGCACAGCTAAATAGTGCAGCTCAGCAACTTCATATGAAGATGTGTTACTCTCAGGTAATGTTACATAAAAATTTGGTGGGTCAGTAGACATTGTTCTGTAATATTGTAGATTGTATCTATGCTATAGGTACTCCCCTTGCTATATCCTAATTGTACATTGTATCTAGGCCCATAGACCTTTTTGGCTCCTTGTAGACATTAATATTGATTTCAATTTCTAGGTCTGGAGTTCTGAAATCTTTGCTTTCTTAAGCCAGCAGCACCAATAGGTACCTGCAAATACTTTTTCATCTCAATGTATGTTGTAGGCTCAGAGGAATCATGTCTTTCTTTAGTTCTCAGATATAGAATGATTTTGGAAGGAAATCCTCTAGAGGCCTGAATAGGAAAGTGTAATGATGGATTTGACATTTGTCTCAGTTTTCTTACAGGTGCTACAATTAAGGAAATGCAATGGATCACTCTACAGATCAGTTAAGGGATTTTGATGGTAACTTGTCTTTGACCAATCTTATGTCTCTCCTGCAAATCATTTATTGTATTATCAACTTGACAAAATCCTGATCAAGAATGATTTTGAGTTCAGGTCATCCAGTACAGAACTTAACAGTGGCAATTCCTCCATCAAAGGAGGGGTCCACAAAGGGTCGTGAAACTAAAAATGATGGATTTCATGCCTCAAGTGACACAAATATATTTTCAAGTTCATTTCCTGTAATGTTCCAAGAAAAATGTAAGGTCTAATGTTCCCTACAATTGTACAAATTTTATGATCATTTTATGGAATGAGAGGATGTATTCAATTGAAAATTTTCTTTATGCTTATTATTCTTGGATGTTTACAGTGAATGTTACAGATGAGGAGAATGATGGACAATATGCTGATACAACAGCTTCTCTTCTAAATCAATTACATCAAGGAGCATTGGCTTTGGAGCCTCTTCAGGACATGAAGTCCCAGACCATAGGAAATCTTCCTGATGATGAAGACGAGATTTTGGCTATTTACTTGGTTATCTCTCATTTTTCCAAGGGATTTTCAGCATCATGGTTTCTTTGTAAAATGTTTGGTATTGCTTTGTGTATTAAATATTAAATTCTTTACTAAACTCAATAATGACAATGTAACCCCTTTTTGTAACTGAACAGTTTTCATCTCTTAAACAATCTGGGTTCATGAGTGTCTACCTAAGCCTCATATCATTAAGAGTAATGAAATGGAATTTAATTCTTGTTATAGCTGACTTCAATGATATACACTGACTATGATAATATGGATGATTACATATAATGTAATCAAGTTCTGAACAATCCCAGGAAGCCTCTATAGTAATTTTGCTGAATTTTAAAGTAGGATTTTATAAGGGAAATAACTAAGATATTAATTAAAAAAGGACATATGCTCGTTGACTCTGTAAGTACATGCTCTTTAATAGATAAGTTAACCTCCTTGCTTGAGTTCATTTCTTTTACCAGGATTTCCATGTTCTTCAGCCAAAATAGATCACTATACATACAGATCCAATTCCTCTATTTTTGTTCCCCCAGCTTTTGAACCTCTGCTACTCGCTCTTGAACAGGCTATAGCTCTATAACTCGGTTTCAAACTGTTACTGGGTATCGATCTTTATTATATGATGCATCCATCCCTGTCTCTACTCCAGCTACCCTTACTTCTGCTGCTATCTTAGCTACCGGTAGTGCCTCTATCCTTGTCTTTGCGATTGGTGCCTATTCTATTATAGATAAACTTGAACACGAAGGTCATAAGCACGATAACAAAGGTTAGAATCTCTACCAGCTGAGGACTCGATACTAGTATTAGACTATGACGCATGAGCATAAGAATCTTAATCTCGATTACGAATTGTTCCAGCCACCTCTGTCTATGCTACTACTTGTACCTATGCCTTAGATTCTTCCATGGCTGCTGGCTCTAAAACAACTACCTCCTCAACCAGTGCCATTGGTGCTACTATTGAATTGGTTAGTGCTGCTGAAATGGCTGCTTCTTCAATGACTTATTCAAATAATTCCATTGACTGATGATGCAAATAGGATGGAACTGTTCCTACAAATAGGATTGAACAAGATTCTACATTTGTATTTAAAAAAAAAAAACAGTTGTAGCCGTCGGATAAGCGACGACCATTCTGTCACATTTTCGACGCTTACCTTTTGACTACCGTCGCTTACCCGAAGGCATGAAGATTAATTTTTTTTTTTTAAATGACTACCGTCGCTTAACCAACGGAAATTCTGTCGCCTTTTCGACGCTTACATTTTATATCCATCGCTTAACAGATGGAATGAAGGTTAATTTTATTTTTAAAAAATGACTATCGTCGCTTTCTTCGAAAGCCATTCTGTCGCTTAACCGACGATGACATTTTATATCCGTCGCATAACCGATGTTATGTTTAAAAATTATTATGAATTAGATGTCGGATAACCGACGATTTACATTTAACCGACGGTAAACTTAGGTGTCGCTTAACCGACGGATTTGAAAGATGTCGGATAACCGACGATAAACCACCGACGCTTAAAAAAAATCATAGTGTCGTACATGCGACAGGGAAGTGTCGAAAATATGACAATACGGCCATCGGATTTTTGGTCGAAATGTAGTAGTGTCAAGTCTATTTTAAGGAGTCATACCTGGGCCTAAAGAAACTCCATAAGGACAGGGAGTCCTATAAAGGGATAGCTTGTAAAAAGAGACCAAAATGAGGCTCCATTTGGCATGAAAATTAGCTAGGAGGATTCCCCTATACCTAAGACAATTGCAGCATGAGTATCAAAAGACAACATAGGTTCTACATGAGGATACTCATGAGAGGAAGGCCCTATCCACAAAAGAACAATGGTAGAGAGAAGGAGCTAATGGTTTAAAATACTATAGTCTGTGGTTAAGATGTTGATTGCTAAGTTTAATATGGATTAAGTATAGATGCAAAATGCATGTGAAACGACAAAAAAACACCCTATATGATCAAAAAACACCTTAGAACGATGAAAAACCTGTTACAAGGCAAAAAAAGATGGTATTAGTTTGATAAAATGTGAATTATAGGGAAAAATCCCACATAAGAAATATAATTTCCATATAAATAGTCCAAAAGCTTTAATAAAACTCACCATTTTGAATTTTAGCCATAAAAAGCAAGTTTTCACCTCTACCTTCATTCAATCGGTGTGGACAATTCGGTGGACGAAATCCAATTCTGCAAGGGTCAGGTAAGGCTACACCCCAAGCTCTTCAATTTGATCCTAGAAAATTTTAAATTTAGGCCCCAATTTTATATTTTTGAGCGCCCCTAAGAAAAGAATGTTGTGTACATGGGTTCGCTGTAGTGAAAATCACGTACACGCATTCTGTACGTGAGTTGTCCTGAAGGACAGTCGCGTACAGTACGCGACATGCCTAACTAGACAGTTGCATACGCTGTGTGAAGGGGCGGTGATCCTCTAAGTGTCCAAAACTATATTGATATATACTGCACACTAGGTACCCAAAAGAGAGGGAGTTGCATCCCTGTTGCACATATATGTGATATTCCTCTACAAGTATTGATTTAGTACCATAGCAAGGGTTGTCGGATCATCTTCTCTTCAACTCACTACACGGAACCAAATGAGGTTGGAAGTGGATTGCATGCAGGGGGCTTTATATGATTGGTGCTTGGGAGTGATCCCAATTTTGAGAAAGAAATTCTCTGACTGCAAGAGAGGAAGGTGGAAGAACTTTGGATATTCCAGCATACTAGTGGCCTTCTTCGAGAGAGAGTGTCGGGATTAAGCCTTGTAGTACCCGTACCAGTTCGATCTCCTCGCCAGCCTAGGATGAGAAGATGGGGATATATCTTCCTCCGCCAGGGAGGAGGCTGCTTAGTGCAGAGTGTATATGATGATGACTTCTACTTTTGGTGGGAGCGGCAGTTACCAGCACTGGAGCAGTTTCCATATGCTGGGATGGATTTCCGTGGTGATCCAGACCTTGTCGTCCCTCCAGGAGGAGCATGGGGAGAGCTAGGTAATTTTTAATTTTCAAGTTTTTAAATTTTTTATGAATTTTAAAATATAGAGATATATACATATGTATAAGAGTTCTAATCCTATAAACATGTCAAAATGAAGATATTGGACCGGTCTGCCCTGAAGGGAATCCACGCATGTATGTGCATCTTGTCTTAGGAAAATACCAAGGGCTTATTAGGGTTCTGGAGGGGAAGCTGGCCAGGCTTACCCAGAGAGTACCCACCTTGTGGATAGAGCACATCCCAGCTATCATGCAGGAGTTTGTGGTTGGAGTTCCACCTGTCTGGATACGCCTTTTGAGGTGGGTAGCCAGAGCAGTTTTAGTATACATAGATGATGTTGAGGCCGCTGAAGCCGAAGAGGCTGAAGAAGACAGAGTATAGGGAGACCAGGGGGACCAAGTTGGTCCAAGTGATCAGGGTGGTCCAACTTAGATCTAGGTAATTTGATGGACTATGATCCATATTTTGTATATTTTTGTATATTATACAGTTATGGCTGGATCTGAGGATCAGAGACTCGACCTATCTATAGACATATTTTCACACACACACACACACACACACACACACACATATATATATTGTCAGTTATTTACAAATGTTTTTTATGTGTATGCTGTATATTTTTATGAAATATGTGTTAAATGCCAATCCAAAATGTAATTAGTGTATGCATCAGTTAATGAATTTTGATTTCTTGGAATGTGATTGAATGTAATGAACTCAAAATTTCTTTCCAATAACCTAACTTGCATGAACTGACATAATAGAATAGGGTTCCACACTTGATAAGCTCGATTGAGATGGGAAACCACTAGTTGAGAGTCCAGTCAGACTTCCAGCTGAGTGATACCATGTGACAAAGCATCCCATAGAAGCTCAATTACAGCCATATATTCAATGACATTATTAGAAGCAGGGCCTAAGCAAGCACCTCTTGAGGCAACTAACTGTCCTTAGGGAGAATAAATGACCCATGTCGCTAAAGCTAGATTACAAGTGTGGCGACTGGCACCATCAGCAAAACCTACGTACCTCTCGGAAGACATATGAAACAACCAATAGATGGTATAAAAAACACAAACTGACAAACTAGTGTACATAAAAATACATACAATAAAATACAAGAAAAAGCGCTAAGCCTAAGCATACTAAATTTTTCAGGTAGAGCCCATTTCTAGGCTCAGGAAGCTTATTCCCATAAAAATCAATTAATTCATATGCGCCCTTATTTAATATTTTCGACACAACATAAGGCCCTAACCACATGGCCTTGAATTTTCCTGCCCCCAGGGATTCTTTGTCTTGGTCCCAAAGCAAAACAAGTTCCCCCTCAGAGAAAATCCAAGGTTTGACCGACTTATCATATTGGCTTTTAACCCTATTCTTGTGAGCTTGATTAGCTATCAACACATCTCTATGCTGTTCATCAATATGTTCTAGGTGTACTAGATGTTCTTCAAGCTCTATTGTATCGGGTAACACATGAATAGCTATTTTCAAAGACGGGATTTCACATTCAACCGAGGTAACGACTACCACTCCATGAATGAGTTGGAAAGGAGAGAAACCCGTAACAATTTTTACATTAGTTCGATATGCCCAAATAGTAGGGTATAGCATGATATGCCAGTTAGAATGGGCTGCATCAATAGTACGTTTGAGGATAGTCTTCTAATTTTTGTTAACAACCTCAACTTGACCATTTTCTTGAGGATAGTATGAAGATGAATTTTCTTGTCTGAATCCAAGCATCGTGGTCAGTTCCGTCATCATGCTATTTTGAAAATGACTGCCATGGTCAGTGACAATCACCTTGGGTATACCAAACTATCCTATAATGTGATTGAACACGAAGAAAGCTGCTATTTCCCCACCGGCTTTAAAGGTGGGCATTTCCTCTACCCATTTCGTAAAATAGTCCACAGCGACAATGATATATTTGTGCCCCCCAGCCGAGGCTGGATTGCATGTCACGTAATCAATCCCCCACTTCATGAAGGGTGCCACCGAGACAATGGGAAATAACGGAGAGGGATGTGACTACATTTTTCTGGTGTAAAGCTGACAAGGATGACAACGCTTCATCGCTTCCACACAATCTTTAAAGATCGTGGGCCAAAAATAACCGACACGTAGTATCTTTTGGGTCGTTACTAACCCAAATAAATGACCCCCACACATTCCACTATGGGAATCATTCAAGACAATATTCACTTCCTCATGGGTAAGACATCGACGCAAAATGGAATCTACCCCCCTTCGATATAAAGTATCTCCTATGATGAGGTAGTTCTTAGCATGAAGGCATAATTTACGTTGTTCCTCCCGCGAGGAAGCCACAGGATACTTCAAAGTCTGGAGATAGATAAGTATATCTCCATACCAGGGGTCAAAGGTGGATATCAAGAAGATATTCTCATCTAGGAATGAGTCTTCTTTAATGACTATATCTTCTTCCGTTGGAAATTATGCTATAAGCTCAACAAAAACTAAGGACTTTTTAGACTTAGCGGACTGGAAATCCAAGTCAAACTCTTGGAGAATGACTATCAATTTGTTGAATTTTCCCCCAACAATCCATTGGGAAAAAACATATTGAAAGGGATTAACATCCGCCACTACTATTGTAGTCCTTAGTAAAATGTAGTGACATAACCTCTGAACAACATAGACAGCTTCTAAGGCCAATTTCTCGACGTGGGAGTACTTGAGTTTAGGTCTGGCTAAATCATGGCTAAGATAGTAAATGACATGCTCCTGGAGCTTATTGTCTTCCTAGACTAGGAATACCCCAATGGTCGACTCGGACGCGGCCAGATACAATATAAAATCCCTAGAGTAATCTGGCGGACACAGTAAAGGTGCTGACAACAAATATTTTTTCAATGCCTCGAAAGTGAGTTGTGCAATTTCATCCCATACAAATGGGGTGTCCTGTTTTAGCAGGTGAATGAAATCCTTGGTAATATTGGCATAGTTAACGGTGAAACGTCGAAGAAAATTAGACTTTCCCTATAGGCTTTGAAGTTTCCTGATAGAACGAGGAGGAGGTAGATTTACAATGGCCTCTACTTTTAATGGATCCACCTAAATTCCTTTATTAGAGACAATGAATCTGAGCAATCTCCCTGACTCGACACAGAACACGCACTTGTGGGGATTCAAACAGATCTTATAGTATCTGCATCGCTCAAATATCAACCTTAGGTGATCTGGATGGTCAATCCTCTTACTAGAATGTGTAGGCAGATAATTAAGGTAAGGTTTGACAATGGCTTTGATATCATGGAAGGAAAAGTTCATTGCCCATTGAAAGGTTGCCCCAGCATTTTTCAATCCAAAGGGCATATTTTTGTACGCAAAGGTACCCCAGGAAAAAATGAAAGCAGTTTTATGTTGGTCTTCCAGTTTTATTTGAATTTGATTGTATCCAGAGAAACCATCCATAAACGAGAACACTTCACTTCCCACGCAAGCATCTATAATTTGGTCTATAAATGGCATGGGATAGTTGTCCTTAGGACAAGCTTTATTCAAATCTCGAAAGTCAGTATAGACACGTATGGTCCCTTGCTTCTTATCAATAGGAACAGGGTTGGATACCCATTCTGTCAGAGCTATGGGATAAATAAAACCAGCCTTCAATAGTTTTTCAACTTCAGCCTTCACAGCCGCCACTTTACGCGGGTTAACAGGTCTTAACTTTTTTCGAACAGGTTTACTGTCAGGGTATATTTGGATCTCATGTTCAACTATCGATGGATCAATGCCTAGCATCTCCTCATATGTCTAGGAAAAGACGTCGCAGAATTCCTTGAACAAGGTCGTATAGATTGCAATCTCCTCAGAAGAGCAGTTTGCACATATATGTATGTTTTCTACGACATCAGGATTTATAGAGATGTTGATAGGGATGGTAGTAGAAATATTTTCCATATTCCCCTCGGCAAACATTTCTTCCCTGGGTAAGGGATTGATGGGTGTGTCAACATCATCTGACAGTCTCATATGAAAATCTTGATTTTCTATCCTGCTCAACTCTAGAAGAAAATAGGATCGATGGTGAAGATATTCATAAATCTTACCATGTTCACACATGGCTTCCAAAATGGCTTCATCAGAAGGCAAAACCATATCTAAACAGTCCGTAGAGTGCAAAGAGTTTTTCGCCCAAGTAGGCAAATAGACTTCTTCTAGGTCCTCTGAGACTATGAGAATGTCTGGAATGGGATCAATAGTGGTTTGAGTGATAGCTTTGTAAGCCACTTCCACTGTCGATAAGGGAACTTTCGGTTCATGGGAGGAAGGGAGAACCCAAGGATCAGTCCTATCAATAACCGTGGCTATGGAATTCCCCACATTAGTAGAACCAATATAGTTAATCAGGGCTGGAAGATCAAATGTACCCATCAGTGATGTGTACATTCTAGCCCCCAAGCTTTGTGCAGTAGGTTTGACCTGATCAACCAATGGCACAGCGGACTCATTAGAATCCATGCGGCCTTTTCAAGTAAAATTGAGTTGATCAACAGTAACCAACTTCCATTCATGTGGAAATAATACCACCCAAAGGATGGCTGACGCAATAGTGGACATGTCATAAGTCCAGTTTCTTCCCAAAAGCAAATTATAGTCCAAAGGTGCATCAATCACTTCCACCTCAATAGACACCGCTTTCCCTGCCAGCTTAATTTCAAAAGCTGATAGAATACCATGCAGACGAAATGACCTTCCGTCGAAAGTAGTAAGCAGAGTGTTTGAGGGGACCAGCTTTGGGGGTCCAAGAGCTTTCCAACATGACAAGGACATAATGCATGTAGAATCACCCTCATCAACAAATGCCCTTCCAATGGTCTTTCCACCATGGATGACATCTATTGATAAGGCTACATGGTAAGGTAGTTGAATTTTAACATCAAACAAATGAAATTTCGCCATGAGACTCAATGAGTCCATGCTGCCTAAGGCTGCTAAGAGGGCATCCCGCTAGGCGGGATAGCTCTATAATACCTCTAAAGCTGACATTGCACAAGGGGTTTGGGATAAGTCTTCAACCACGGAGTAGTTTGAAGTAGCCCTAGCATTAGGGTTATGCAAGGTCTTCTTCAAGACACCTTTCGGTATCTTAGGCATAGTTTCAGTAGGCTTCTTGATTGTGAGAGGGTTAGAAGTTTCACCTATAGACTTACCCTTCTTAGAAGTCTCTTTTTCATAGTTTTTATTCCTAGTCTGTAGCAAATTCAAAGATCGAACCATGTTGATATAGTTGGGGTCAGGAGAATTTGGAGTGCCCCCTGCTACATTAGAAGTTGAAGCAGAATTCTGCCCTTGGGGAAAATTATCCTTTAGGACAGTTGGTTGTTCAACTTTTAGCAGCTTCTGGGCTTGTTCCATAAGGGGACAAAGGTGAGTGAGGTGATCCTCATGGCACAACTTACATGGGAATTTCACCTTTTTCTTTTCTTTCTTTCCCCCATCAGCATTGTTCACAGGTTTCTGCTTGTTTTGATTTCCCTCTCCTTTCTTTCCTCTCTTGTTCTTCCCATTGGGCTACTGATTTCCCTTCTAAGAGGTCTACGCAAAAACATTTGCACTTTGGGGTGAGGGGGTAGCCTTTGCTACCTCCATTGTAGAATGTTTGACGGACAGCTGATGAAGCTGTTTGGCCAAAGACTCTACAGTGGGAGAGTTTACGGACCCAACCACACCATCGGCATGGGGTCCAGGCTTAGGTTTCTCTACATCATGGGTAGGCCTCGGTGCCTCAGGGATATTCTCATACAATATCCTAGATTGTGAATAAATCAAATCCAATTGTTGAGCCCTAAGAATGGATTTTTCTTCATTCGTCACTCCTGAGGTGGATACGTCCTTAGATATGTAAGGCAACAAGGATTTAAGGAACCAATCTAGTAAGAACTCAGGAGGAATAGTGGCTTTAATAAGGCTCTTTCACCTCCTCCACTCTCGAATGTGATCTAAGATTTGGGTAGCCTTGTTCTTCCTGAAGGTAGATAACAAGTCCATTCCGAAATCATATCGGATCAGAAGATGAAAGTGGTTAAGGAATGCACTAGCCAAGTCCCCAAAACTACTGAACGCAGCAGAAGGTAACTCAATGTACCATTTTGCCATAGTACTCGTTAAGGTTCTTTGGAACAACCTCAACCTAACTGAATCTTCGTTCAGTGAATTAGAAGAACACCATAAATGAAATGTGGTGGCATGAGCCCCAGGATCTTCACCAACTTTGACCTCGAATTTAGGGATGTCCGATGGCAATTTGGTGGTGATAGGTGGCCATGAGGGGTCATGCCTCATTGGGTCGTTCATCAATTTTGACAAATTTGGCAAGTTTAATGTTGGCAGGAAGGAAATATTAGGTCAAATCGGAGCACTAAAAGTGCAAGTCTAGGGATTAGAGGGACTTGCTCCCGAATGCCCATATGTAAAGGTGGGGTTTCCCCCTGCCACTGGTTGTGAAGTGGATGGATTACTTTGAAATGGATTCCATCCATAAGCCACAAGATTGTGGGTGGGAGGTGCAGTATAAGAATTTTGGGCAGTCTCAATCGAAACTGGGGTTTGAAAAATAGGAGCAAGTATCCCTCCGCTAAACAACAAAAAGGGAGAGCTCGTGAACGGGGCCAAGACTGGAGTTTGAAAACCTTTCCCGTAAGAGGTAGTGTTTCCAAACTGTAGTCCTACATAAGAAGGTGATGGGCCTACGTATGGAGTGGATGGGGGAATATGCCCCCCATTCCAAGGAAATCCTTGGACGAAAGCCGAGGATCCTACCGGACCGCTCTAGGCAATGTGTGTAAAGGAGGAAGGAATAGTAGGTATACTAGGAATCCCAGTAACCATGTCACTAGAAGCACCTGCTAGGCTTGTGGGAACCGGTGGTTGGACCACCTGGCTCGCTGGAGTCAAAGCCATAGTAGGTATGCTAGATCTAGGGGCACTTACTGGGGGAGGTAGTACCCCTTCAACTGAAAAGGCTGAGGTGAAAACAAAATAACTTTCTCCCGCAGTAGACATTATCCTTCCCACAGGGACACCTAAAATAGGTGAATCAAAAGGCCTAACCTAGACGATCACGGTATCGTTTAAGTCAGTCAAGGGTGTATTAAAATTCCTTGTAGACTCATCATCCTGTAAGTATTTTATCTCAACTGTATTAAAATCAAAGCGATTAGCTATAAGTGCTGGTTCACTCGGAACTTCACTTACTCCTATCGGTTCAAATGAACCGTCTGTGTCCAATCTTCGCCTTTGAGGTGGAGGTGGAGGTTCCAATGTAATGAGAGGAGGAAGGTTTTGCAACCTTCATGACCTTCTTATAGGTTGGTTCTCCATGATTGTAAATTTAACAATTCAAACCCTAAGGTTAGCTAAACATAGACAAACCATAGAGCAATCACTACGAAAATTCCTAAAGTCTCAACAGTTAGCAAGGGTAAAAGATATGCATTCCCGAAGAAAGCTGAAGAACAATTACTTGGCATCCTTGAAGAGGTTCTTAGGCACAAGCAGAGGAATCACCCACCGCCCTCCTACACTTTCAACAAGGGTTACCTTCCAAGCCCGTCCAAGGTGGACCAAAAATAGCCTTCCAGCTTACCTAGGTATGAACCCTAGATGTCAAGAGACTAAAGGATACCTTAACTATACCAACAGTCTGGGGGGACAGTCGCAAGCCTGACTCGTATGCATGGGCATGGTAGCTGAGCCTGAAACTCTATCTAAGACAAGGAATCAGAATCGGAGGGTTATCTCATCAGTCCAATGCCTCCATGCGGCCTCGTGCTTGACTCCCATTTGAGAGGAGCTTCCCAGATACTATCAATAAAGAGAAGGATTTACCTATCGATAAGC
This sequence comes from Pseudotsuga menziesii, assembly GCA_001517045.1. Taxonomy (NCBI): domain Eukaryota; kingdom Viridiplantae; phylum Streptophyta; class Pinopsida; order Pinales; family Pinaceae; genus Pseudotsuga; species Pseudotsuga menziesii. Next base: position 33,330 of record LPNX010723087.1, on the reverse strand, counting down.
CCACTATGTCTGAATTTTAAAACTCATGGGAAGTTTACACTTCCTATCCCACAAGTCTAGCCTAAGCTAGTAGGTGTATGGCCCTAAAAAATAAAAATTACTAATAAATTTTAATTATTGCGTTCATTTTAAGGGCTATGTTTTCCTCAGAAGGAAGTGGAGTGAAGGACTATGATGTTTTTTGACTCGATAAGAAATATAAAAAGCAAAGGTGTATGTTTCCAAAGCAAATTATCACTACTAAAAAACAAGCTTCTTTTCTTCTTTTTGTAAATATAAATTGATTAAAAATGCAATGATAAAGAGAACACTAAGACTATATTTTTGTTGTTTTTTGAGATTATATTTTAAAAACTGAAAATAAAACTACTCTATGCAAAATCAAATGCAAAATCTTTTAAATGTTTTTCTTTTCACTTTTTAAAATGCTCAAAGACTACTATGCACCTAAATGCACAAAAAACTTGAGTATGCTTGAATTAAACAAGCTGTATAAAGTAAGCAGAGTGAAGTAAACAGATTAACAATACCAAGAATCAACCACCTAAGGAAGACATGGAACCCTAGCTTGGGCGGATACAATGTAAGGAAAACACTGATATCACACAGAGGCAAGCGACACACCAATCACTATTCAAAAATCGACTGGGATAAACAGTGTCTGGAACCTAGATCACTGATTCAGACAACCAACACTTAAACCTATAACCCAAATAGGAAAATCCACTTCAAGTTGCAAAAAAAAAGGCAATCCAAACAAAATAACTCAAGGGATTTACAAGAAAGCACAAGGTGTGGCCAACAAGGTCATCAAACTCACAGTACAGTTCTTATAAGGAAGACCAACCAGCAAACAAAATTTATAGAGGGACAGGGACAAGAAAACCCTAACCAAAAAAATTCAATGCTAAGGCTTGTATGTAACTGTGTATAAGGGCAACTCGCGTACTGTACGTGACTGTCCTAGAGAGAAACCCACGTATGCAGGCATCTGTACGCAACTATATGCAAGAGAAACCCGTGTACAGGTACAAAATTTTCTAATAAAAAATTTTTTTTTTAAGGTCTTCAAACACTAACCTAAGCATGAACCAAGATAGGATACCACACACACAATCAAAGCAAATATTGGGCAATGGTCAACATAAATAACCCACAACAGTCTAGGCTTTCTAGTGGAGTCGCCAGTTCTGTTGTTCAAGAATAAACACCCTTGTAACCGAGGGTATGAGGTTACCAACTTACTCTTAAAACTTGCAGACAATCAGCTTTAAAGTACAAAAAAGGAATAGGAAGAAATGTTGAACTCACCCAATTAACGATGGTTGATCCAAGCTTTGTATTCTCCCGCTCTGCTCCTCTCCAAAGATTTCAAGGATGCACCTCCTTCACCTACAAAGAGTAAATCCTCCAAGTACAATCTTATACATGTATATATGACAAGTTAGATAAACAATATATAGAGTGCGTAATCATAAATATTCATCAAACCATGATACATGCAAGAGAGACTCAACACAAGTTGGAAGAAGGATTCTCTTTATTAACAATAGTGAATGAGATAAGTGTACAACCCAGCGCCTGAAACAAGGAATCCTCTGCAACTAAAGGATTCTGAGTTCTGCTGCTCCAAATACTTCTGAAGATATACCACCAGCATAACGTTTCTCTCCAAGTATCATTGATTAATGCCCTCCCCAAGGCCTCTATTTATACTTAGGAAAATAGAGCAGTTTCGAAGGTTGAGGAGGTTGAGACAGTTGAGATAGTTAATGATTAGGGCTCAACAAATCTCAATTAATCATGTTTTATTATTTTAAATGTCGAATGGATGTGTACGCGAGTATTGATACTGGCAACCCGCGTATGACACGTGAGTTGATATAAGGGAAACCCGTGTACAGATCTGTATGTGGGTTGCAATGGAGATACTTGCATACAGTACACGAGATGCTATGGAGATAGTCGCGTATGTACACGAGTTTCTATGGGAATAGTCACGTACGACAATAAAAATTATAAAAAGGTAAATGGAAATCTGGTTGGATAGTGAATGCATCTCATGTCATTCCCATCTATAGTGTTTAGGCAACCTTCAATCCACAAATGTCCTTTTGTGTGCCAACATATGAAGTGTCGGCACTCAGACGGAGAAGTGCCATTTGGGTAGATAACACCGAGTCAACTAATAAGAGCATTATTCAGAGCATCAAGAAGTTGTTGACTCATAATAAAAGGTCATGGGACTCAATGCTAAAATATGCACTGTGGGCTGACAGGATAACAATTAAAAAGGCAATTGGAACTTCTCCTTTTCATTTGGTATATGGCATTGATGTAGTGTTTCCTGTTCAACTTGGTATTCCAGTGATGAAATTTCTTCAAGACAGTTAAGAGGAACCTAGTGACATTCAAAGGATAATTTATGCACTAATTGAATTATAGCGAGAGCTTGAATTAGTAGAAGAAAAGGCTCAGCTGTACAGAAAGAATATCAAAGAAAGGTTTGATAGAAAGATCAAAGAGAACACCTTTTTTAATGGAGATATGGTATTGAGATGGGATGCTATAAAGGAGTAGAAAGGAAAACATGGTAAGTTTGATAATTTATGGTTTGGTCCTTTCATAGTGTCAAATATTCTGGAGAATAATACTTTTATATTACAGACCTGGGATGGTGAGGAGTTGTCTAATCCAGTTAATGGACGATTCCTCAAGCATTTTTACAGTTTTTGAGGGAAAAAGATTTGATTTTCATTGTATATACCGGTGTGTGAAGGTTTGAATAAAGACTCCATATCCCAATGGATATTTTGCAGAAAAAGCAAACAGTTTTAGTTACAGCACATAAGGCACTGATCTTCAGGTTCTTGAAGCCTTGCAAGGAGGACTTTATCTCACAGCAGGAGCTAGCTGTTATGGCTTGTTTTTGTTTTCTAGTTTGAATCATATGCTTATCATAAAACATGATTTTCTTATTGCTTTAACATTTTTGAACTTGGTTTTTTAAATTATTTTGCTAGTAGATTTATCTTTATGATTAATTTTATAAGTTTTCTTTTTAATTTTGTAGATTTCATAGTTTTTTATAGGATTATAGGATGTATGTATTTCTGAAATGTTCTAAAGAAAGATCATAAGATCCTATCAAAGGTTGATTATCAAAATTTAACACTTTGTTTTGATTTTTGGTTAAAAAATCATTAAACAGATATTCTTGTAGCGAAAGACAGAAAATGTGAACGAGGGCGCTACAAGAAAACCGTGCCCTTTGAAAAAGTCATAATTTTGCTCGTCAGTTCCAAAATTTGCACATGAGAGGATTTTTTCCCACCTGTCAAGGAGATTGATGCGTGTTTAGGCCATATTAATCATTTTGACAAGTGTTTTGAGTTAAGGAAAGAATCATTTGGGTGAGTTGCAACTGTTCGAAAGGTGGAATATGTAGATCCCTTAAACAACAATGATCATGCACGATGAGGGAAATTCGTTGTCAATTACGAATTTACTGAATGCATGAAAAATCGTAGAAACCGTATTGAGACCTCGTAGTTCATGGTTGGAGATTGAATATGGTTAGATAGTTAGGGTTTGTAGGGTAATCGACTGGTACAATCGTGGCAGCTGAAGACAAAGAAGCAAAGGTCAGGGGACACCTGGGAAAACAAAATACCAAATTTTAAGCAATGAAAACTACTATCATGATAGGTATGCAACAGATTTCCAACATCATCCCTGAATTTGGGTTTGTAGTGACAGGAGCTATAGTGATGGTGGTTAATTGAGAATTACATCATATTCAGGAGCTTGATTTCTTGCTCAGTTATTAAATCTTCGTTGTCAGTTAAAATTTTCCCGAAATTTTTATCAATGATGAGGAAAAGTTGATGTTAGGGTTTTCAATCTGCTCAATTTCTGATTTACTATTGAGACTACATACTTTCAAAATAGCTTGAACCATTTTCTGAAGGAAAAACAATTAAGCTATATTGTTCAAAATGAAGAAGAGTGGGAAAACGAATAGAGTTGAGCCTTCATACATGTCTTGGGCTAAAACTTTCCCTGACTGTGCAAGGTTGTTTTCAGAAGCAGGTTAGTTGAATTACTTTGAGAAAATTAATGGTCATCATACAGAGGTTTCATATAAATTTGCTCAGGGAATAGAGAAAGACACAGTCACATTTAATACCCTAAAAATTGAGCTCACTAGAGAATTAATAGCAGAGGCTACATGCATTGCTGATGAGGGTAAGTATTGGTTCAAGAAGGTGCCTTTTTATTTTAAATCAGAGAATTATATGTTGCCAAATGTCGTTGCAAATTGGGGTAAAGTATTACATATATAGAAATTTAAACCAGAATGGAGAGAGCCAATCAAGATCCTGCAGAGTTATGTAACTTGTGAAGGAAGATATGCCTCTGTGTTTAAATATTATTTTAGGCATCATTTTAGGTTTCTTCAGCATTTAAGTCATGAATCAAAGATGAATCTCCCTTTCTTTTTCCTTAAAGGTTTGCAGAAGATGTCTAGTAGAGTAAAGGAGCACTAGGATCATACTAAGCATTCCATATTTCATCATGGTTTAATAAAATTAATCATCAGTACTGAGTTTCAAAAGAGAGGAAAGACTTGGGATTATTTTCTATTTTGGTCTGGGTTTCAAAGTGAGAAGGAGGACCAATCAAAGAGAAGACAGGTGAGCAAAGCCCATACCCTAGTAAAAAATTTGAAGAAATAAGTCATAGTATAAGTAGAAGAAGAGACTATACAAGAAAGGTCTATGACATAAAGGGTTGAAAAACCTGAAAGTGAACAGCAAAGGAAAACTGATGAAGATGAGTTGTTGACAGTTCAAAGGCAAGATTTAGATCATGCAGAAAATACCCTGAATAAAGATGTAAACCAGGGAGTAGATGAAGGCTTGGTAGAACAAGAACAGATCCATACAGAAGTACATTCAGAAAGAAAGGAAATCCCATTGATTGATAAAACTAGGGTTGACAATGCACAGAGTTCACAAGAAGAATTTGAAGAGAAGCTAGTTTCACAAGGAATCAAAAGAAAGGTGGTTCAGCTTGCAGCTATAAAGCATCAAGGTAAATCCTTGAGCATGTTGGGAGAAATAGGAGTAGGATGGAGACCGAAAACTAGACCTAAGAACAAATTGAGGTTGAACATGAAAAATATCTTAAATCCTAAGCTAGTGCAAGAGAAAATCACAATAGTAGAAGACTCTTCTTCCTAAGAAGAATTAGAAGAGGATGAAAACCTGAATGATAGAAAGATCAAAGGTAATAAATAGGTTTCTTTGAAGGTTAATTCACCCTAAAAAATGATTAAAATATCAGAGCATTTAGAATATGTTCAAGGGAAAGCAAATCTTAGATATCAGCAGGATGATTTGATGAAGCAGCAGTCAATGATGACAACATTATATGCAAATGAAGAAAAGATTGCAGAGCCATCAAATCAATGCAATTTTGAACAGATGAATCTCCAAGGGTTCCTGTAACAATGACAGAGCAATAACAAGAGGACGATGAAGGGATTTTTAAGAAATTGCAAATCCCTTGTATGCTAGAAGGACTATCTTCATCTTCAGAAGGAAAATGTATTGATTCTGAGAATGAAAAGATTCGAAGAAGTATCAAGCTGTACAAGTATCAGATATAATTCCTGCATGAAACAAATGAAGGGTTAATAGTGGCCAACAAAAGATTAAGAGAGGATATAGAAGAGATTAACAGCCATTACCAAGAGTTAATTATAGTCTCCAAGGAAGCACTGAAGAGTGATGAGCTCCTGTTTTTGCTTGTCTATCACCCTATTCCTAGTTCAAAGTTACATGGGATCAAGTGTATTTGACTCTATTTTGTTGTGCTTTGTGCTTGAATATGCGTTTTCAAGGGTAACATTCCAAGATGCTTTAACAGGTGAATTCTTGACATTTCTTATTACTTTATTTATCATTTTGATGGGTTTCAATTCATAATTGAAACTTTAGCTTTTGATTAAATGCTGATCAATTGACAAACTCTTGTTTCCCATGCAGTTGTTCTTCTGGTTGCTCGATCCAACACTTGTTTCAGCACTTAACAAGCATATGTCGACTGATTCAAATATTTGGGGGATTTTGTTACCTGAGATAATATCTAGTTCTACCTCAAATTGTTCCCAGGTTGAATATGAGCTACCTGGTGATATTTTGTAGCTTTCATTTTCCTAAAGATCATTAGCCTCAATCTTCAACAATGTATGGATTCTAGAAAATCCGAATCCAATCTCTTGATCTATTTTCTGCATTATTGACTGGGATAAGTGTAGATCTTTTGGAAAGGGGTAAACCCTTTTCAGTGGTCGACCCATGATGTAGTTCAAGTATAAATATGTTTGAGAAACCCTAAGGGCACAGAGATGATATCCTGTAAAACTTTGATTTCAAATTAATTAAGTGACTGCTGCATTTTATTTCTTAAAGCTTCAATTTCAGATCTAGAGGTGTTGAAGGCTGGGCCCACCTTCAACTCTTGTTGTTTATGTATAGTTTTCTTTTCTCTTTACTAATGTAAGTGAAATCATATCATTTTGTTTTGATACTGTTCTTTGTATATTAGTGTGTAGGTAAATTTCATAGATTCATGGTTGGAGATATGTATTGATGCTTGCATTGGATTAGTTTACATTATTGTATGTGCGTGAAAAGGCTTGGTTAATTTTAGTAGATCTGATTCAGTAAACTATAGAATTGAGTAATAACAAGAATAGTGAAATGTGCCAGATCTAAATTCTCTCTTCCTTCATCTTCATAACTAAATCAGGCTGTGGTATTGAGGATTGGAGGGTTAGACTTTGTAGATAGGAGCTTTCATAACTTATGGCGTTTGCAAAGTTTTTAAACATTGTAAGGATTTACAGAATTTTTATAGCTTAAAGAGTTTGCAGAGTTACAAGTTGTAGATTTTATAATGTTCATATGATTTATCAGACAGCTCCTTCAACTTTCGTTGCTTATGTATAGTCTTCCTTCCTTCCATTGCTGTAAGCAAATTTACATCATTTATTCTTGATATTTGATATCGTCTTTTATGTATGTGTATGCTAGTAGTTTGACAAGGTTCAAGATTGAAAATAGATGTGTGTTTATACTGGATTGGTTAGTATTATAGAATGTATGGAAACAAATCGGTTTGTGCTAATGAGCATATAGATATAGGGTATTTAGTTTAGGGACGATCTCATCTTTATTTGCAGATTCAATTGAATGAATAAAAGGCTTGAAACCAATAGAAAGAGTGGCTAGGCAGGGTAGANATAGATATAGGGTATTTAGTTTAGGGACGATCTCATCTTTATTTGCAGATTCAATTGAATGAATAAAAGGCTTGAAACCAATAGAAAGAGTGGCTAGGCAGGTTAGATTCGAATCCTTTTTCTTTTGTCAAATTATTAAGAATCAAATTGTTAAGTTTTTGGACATAATTTCCACAGCTTACAGAATTGTTATGGTTTACACAGTTCCCATAATTTACAGAGTTTACGGATTTTTAAAGAGTTTAAAGAATTTATAGAGTTTATAGGGTTTGTATATTAGCATTTTCAGAGTTCATAGGCTAGCATAATCAGATTTGTTGTGTAAGGAAGTTGAATGAATCAGCAAGAGGAAGTTATGGTTTATGGATAGTTGATAGTTTATTTTGATTCTTGTTATCTTGTGAGCTGCTCGAATTGAATTAAAACAAAGTTTTGTTTAAATAGTTCCAATACATTGTTTGATCATAGAGTATTTCTTCTTGCTCGAAAGGCAAATTCATTACAGCAAGTGTTGTTTTGATAGCATTGAGTAAGGTTCGATAATCTACAAGTTTTTAATGCTGGTGAAAGATCTGTTAGATGTGTGATAGATTTCTATTTGGAGGTGAAAGAAGTTTGAGAAGTCCAGCATGTATAGGCAGAGTTGTAGAAGTTATGAGTGGAGTTGAGTGAGATATTAAAAGATTGATTAAATACTGCTTTTTCTATAGGCAAATTTGAAGATCTCTTTAGTAGTAGGGTTTCCTTCATTGAAGATACTTGATTTCCTGGTTGTTCTTTTGGAAATAGGTTAACATTGAGCATGATGTGAAACTGCTTTGGTAAATCTTGTGATTGCAAGCAGCACTTAAAGGATTGACTTCTTTTCTTAAATTAGGTCTTGGATGTTCAGTAGAATAGTTCATTTTAGGAATTACATTTGTATATGAGTAAATCAAAATTACCCTAGGCATGAGCTTGAAACCATTTTTCCCTACACACATGGTGTAGTAACTCAAAGTTTATGTGTCCTGGTTGATAATTAAATCGAAGGTAAATCAAGTAGTAATAATTTCACCCAACATTTTGGCGCCGTTGACGGGGAGTTGCTCCAAGGTAAGTTGGTATCTTGCTCATTTTCTACGAATTTGTTGGCAGTGTTTTTGGGTGTGATTAGTTATTGCGGATTGGAGGAGAAGGGGCGGTAAGACGAGAGGTAAGAACCTCCACATCTATTTTAACAGGTTCCTTCAAACCCATCGGTAGCATAGGTGTGTGATTGTTTCATTTTTGTTACTTAGAGTTAATTTTTGATGAGATCTAGAGATAGTAGAAGTAGATACGTTAAAATCTATTCAGAAATTTTTATGATTAGTTTTGTTTTCTATTGATTTGTTGGTTGTTTCCTTTTGGTATGATTAGTCTTTGCATATTGGAGGAGAAGGGACGGTAAGACGAGAGGTAAGAACCTACACATCTGTTATAACAAGTTCCTTCAAACCCATCTGTAGCGTAGGTGTTTTGATTGATTTGATTAGAAGTCTTGTTATTTACAGTAATTTTTTTTATGAGACCCAGAGATAGTAAGGGTAGATACGTTAAAATCTATTCATATCTTTTTGGAAATAAAACCCCACCCCTAACTAACCCTAGGGATAGGAATACAGGCAAAGAGATAGAAAGCAACAACACCAAAAAATATTTGGAATTAGGAACCAAACCAGAGGGAACCAAGATTCCTCAAGGTGAACTGTTACACTCAGTGGAGATTCCACAAACCTTGCAAGCTTCACCAACAAGGGAAGACCCCAAATTGGTTGACGTAGTGGACATAGAAAGAGTGAATTCCCTTTTCGGACATACACAAAATTTGGTGGTTTCTCAAGTGGAATCTACCACAAATTCTCCTTTTCAACATCAGCCTAGGATAGAACGTTGGGATTTCATCCCATCACCAAGAAGAGATAGGTTAGGTGTCAATTGGTTTAGGAATCCTCTTGCTATGAGCAATCAGGAAACTGGACACCATATGGAAGGAGAAGGAGAACACGAAGGATGAACAGAAACAACTTTTGGCTTCCCCATTTTGGATCTTGCACGTGATGTCAATATGAAAAATATCCCAGCATCTTCATTACCTACCTTCTATGGTAAAAGTACTGAAGATTTGGATATCTTTCTCTTTGAGTTTGACATCCTGTGTAGGATTTATAACTATTTACATGATGTGCAAAAGTTAAAATTGTTTTCGGCCACACTTAAATATTCTGCACTTAGATGGTTTATGGGTCTGGGGGAATCCACTTTTCAAAGTTGGGATGAGATGAAGAGTTCTTTCCTTAAAAAATACCGAGACTATTGTGGACCTAAAGACTCTCAAAATGATATCTTTAAAATGCAACAGCATGAAGAAGAGAGTCTTGAGGATCTTCTTGAACGCTTTAGCTTTGTACTACAGAAGTCTAAGTATAATACTCTACAAGAAGATGCGGTCAGAACTCTTTTTCTAAAAGGGATTCTAGAGGAGTATGTTGAAATCCTCAACCTCATGGAATCAGGAGATATGTCCCATAAATCCTTTGAAGAAATTACTGAATTATGTAGAAAATATTCTAGAAGTAGAGCCAAGGCTGGAATAAGTACAAGGGAGGGTCCTTCCCGCACTTCTAGGACAGTAGGAATTGGTGGGGTCATAAGAACTAAATTAGGGAATTTGTTGGAAAATTTCAAAACTGATATTTTAGGCACCTTGAGTTCCCAATTTGATGCATTGAAAACCAAAAGACGGCAAGAAGAAGAGGACATGGCAGCACTACACATATCCTATCCTAAATGTAGAAAAAGACACCCTTTGAAAGAGTATCCCCTTAATATTATTTCAATTTGTGCTCTTTGTTCTAACAAACACCCTACTGACAATTTCCCTTCATTACCAGAATTGCAAGCTCTTTACAAGCTTAATAATGAACCTATGAATCAATCATATGCATCAAAAAGGCCCTGGAAACCTAGACCCCAAAACATGTACCCAGAGCCTGGTTTTCCAAATCCTGCATATTACTATCCAATGCAGCAACCTCAACAGCCATGGAATCCACAAATGTGGCAGAATTGGCCATCTCAGCCTACTCAAACCCAACCATGGTAGCAGGGCGGAGGAACACAGCCAACAACTCCATTACATACTCCTTCTAGTTACTCTCCATTGCCCCCAAATGTGCAACAATTATTACCTGGTTTTACACCACCTGCACTTCCTCCTATACCCCTAGTTCCACAACAGTATCAAATTCCAAACCCTCCTTGACCCACATCGACCCACCTCGACCCACATTGTTGCTTGCTCAGCCTATACCAAACCCTAATAATAGATGATCCCAGCCTCTTCATAATGCTGAAATACAAATGGCCCCAACTTATGTGATCCATTCAACTCCTATACAGGAAATACAATTAAGGTCTGGGAAAACATTAAATAAAATTTCTCCAACAGTGATTATTCAAGAATAATCTGGAGAAGAAATTACTGAAAAAGAAGTTCAAGAGGAGGAAGAAGTTCCAATTGCCTTAGAAAATGCTCAAGTACTTGAAACTCAAAGTTCTCAATCAACTGCTCAGCCACAATTGAATAAAAATCCTCCTTATCCAGAAAGGTTATTAATAGAGAAAACTGTGGTTCTCTCACAATTTGATTTGGAGAATGGGTTAAAAAAGGTTTGTATCAGAATTCCATTACTCTAGGCCATTAGAGATGTTCCTATTTATTCAAAGATGGTAAGAGAATTATTCTTGAAGAAGCCTAGTCGAAAACAAAAAGATCCACCAACAATACATATTATAGGCGAGCTGTCCGATTATATTTCAAACCATCCCTTACTTCCAAAGATTGCAAACCCTGGGAACCTAGTTGTAACCATTTGTATTAATGAGATTCCCATAGGAAACACTCTAGTTGAATTGGGGGTTGCAATCAATGTCATGTCTATGACCACCATGCATAAACTACAATTGTATAATCTCCTCAGACCAACTCCTACCATTTTGGAATTGGCTGATAGGAGTACAGTTAAACCTGTAGGGTCATTGGATGACATTATAGTCACTGTAGCTTCTTGGGAGTATCCAATGGATTTCCTGGTACTCCAAACCAAACACCCAATGGGGGAACATCCTGTTATATTAGGCAAACCCTGGTTAGCAACTGCCAATGCCTTTATAGGATGTAGAGAAGGTATTTTAACTATATCAAATGGTACTTCTCTACAGAACCTTATCATTTATCCACCAGCGCAGCCTGTAACAGAAAACATGTTATGGTTAGAGATTCCTTACAGAGATGAGGATGTGGAACAACCTTTACTATCCATCAGTCAAACTAGGGGACTGGAAGACCAAACTGAAGATGATATTTTAGATCAATTTATCCCAACCACTACTAGTATTGATTTTCCCCAGTCCTTCTCTGACATAGATCATGTTTTCACTGAATATTTTCAAGAACAGTACCACCCTTCAATTACCTCATCATCAGTGGTTTTATTTATAGATGATAAAGTTGGAGCCTCAACCATACCAGTGGAGATTAGTCCTGGAAGGTCTTTAATTATTAATGCAAATCTGTCTCAAGACCAACAAAGTCAGTTAGTCCAATTACTCAAAGCACAGTCTAGGGAATTTGCTTGGACTTATACTGATATGAAAGGCATTCACCCTGACACATGTATCCATCATATTTCCACTCAGGAAAACATTAGACCAGTAAGGCAACCATAGAGGAGAATGAACCCTGCTCGTAAAGATATTGTAAAGGATGAGTTACAGAAATTACTTGATGTAGATTTTATCTATCCCATTTCTTATAGTAAATGGGTATCTCCATTGGTGATTGTCCCAAAGAAAGGAGGTAAGTGGAGAATATGTGTATATTTCCAGGAATTGAACAAAGCAACTCTCAGAGACTACTTCCCTCTTCCCTTCATAGATCAGGTCTTGGACACTTTGTCCGGAAAACGGTATTTTTCTTTTATTGATGGATACAGTGGATATAACCAAATTAGGATAGCCCCAAAAGACCAAGATAAAACTACTTTCACTTGCCCATGGGGAAAATATGCTTACAAGGTGTTACCATTTGGGTTGTGTAACACTACTGCCACCTTCCAAAGGGCAGTGTTAGGAATTCTAGCTGACCTAGTCCATGATTGTGTGGAAATATATATGGACGATTTCATAGTATATGGTAATGATTTCAAAGTTATATGGTAATGATTTCAAAGAAGCCTTAGACAACCTAGAAAAAGTCTTAATTAGGTGCCAAGAAAAAAATCTTTCCTTAAGTCATGTAAAGTGAAAAATGATGTTAACTGAGGGCATTGTTTTAGGACATCATATCTCATCAGAAGGTATCAAGGTAGATCTAGCAAAGATTGAAATCATTATCAGTTTATCCCCACCAACTACACAAAAGGAAGTTAGAAGTTTTCTGGGACATGTGGGTTACTACCGTAGGTTTATTGCCAACTTTACCAAGATAGCAGCCCCACTTTTCAAGTTATTAGCTAAGGACATTGGTTTTTTTGGGATCAACACTGTCAGACAGTTTTTGACACTTTAAAAATAGAATTGTCTTCAACACCAGTTTTGCGGGGACCAAATTGGTCTTTGCCCTTTCGTATACAAACTGATGCTTCTAATACTTCCCTAGGGGGAGTGCTTGGACAAAAAGAAAATCAATCTTATTATGCTATTTATTTCATCAGTAAAAATTTAACACAAGTAGAACTAAATTATACAGTGTCTGAAAAAGAATTTCTAGCAGTAGTTCATGCCATTAATAAATTTCGGCACTACATTACTGGCTATGATGTTTTTGTTCACATTGATCACTTTGCTATTAAATTTTTGATGAATAAACCTATAACTAGTGGCAAAATTACTATATGGCTTCTTTTGCTACAAGAGTTTAAGATTACTATAATTGACAAACCAGGGAAGGAAAATCTGGTTGCAGATTTCCTCTCAAGATTGACTCATAATGATGATAATGCTCCTGTAGATGATACCTTTCTTGAAGAACATTTATTTGCTGTATCTATTAAAACACCATGGTTTGCAGACATAGCCAATTATTTGGTCACAGGAAAAGTACCTACTCATCTGCCATCATATGAAAAATGAAGGATCATACAGCAAAGTGCCAATTATTCATGGGCAAGTAATGATCTCTTTCGAACTGATCCAGATTTGATTAGTAGGAGATGTGTAAGGAGGATGAGATGTATGATATCCTCCAAGCTTGTCACGATGGACCCTGTGGAGGACATTTTTCAAACAAGAGGACAACATACAAGGTGTTACATCAAGGTTATTACTGGCCCACACTTTTCAAGGATGCTGCAAAATATGTACAGGGTTGTGACAGTTGTCAACGGATGGGGAGACCCACTACTGCTGATGAAATGCATTTACAAACCTAGGTACAGATTGAACCCTTTGACAAATGGGGATTAGACTTTGTTGGACCAATCTCGCCAATGTCACGAAAAAAGAGATATATATTAGTCTGTACTGACTATGTGACTAAGTGGGTGGAGGCAAAAGATCTATTAAGGGCCACTAAGAAATCAGTCATAGAGTTTATTTATGAAGAAATTTTGACTCGCTTTGGGATTCCTCGTGAAATCATGTCTGACAATGGAGAACAGTTTGTCTCTAAATCAATGAAAGCACTGACAGAGCAGTATGGGATTAAACACTATAAATCCTCTCCTTACCACCCTCTTGTGGCCAAAACTGTTCTCCCCAAATTTCTTAAATTTTGGTCCCCTCCTCACATTTTCGAGTTGTTTTTAATTGTTGGATCCCTAAACCTTTTGGGCATGCTTTGTTTTTGAATAATTTCAAAGATCGATTTCCAGCCTGATTAAAAGTGCTTGCATTTGAATTCCGTAGTGGGTCTCAAATATGATTTGGTTTGCTAGCTGAGGATGAGTCGAATTTGATTATTTTTGAAAGCCATTATCGCGGAAGTAAAACAGGTTTACTGCCACTGAGTTTAAAGCTGTCTAAACACTTAGTTTTTCTATTGATTGGGAGTCTTTCTTGTTTTGATCGGAAGCCGAAGCCTTTTCGCTTCCGCTGTTGTGGAGCCCAAAGCAGTTTAGCACCCGAAGCCCAAATTGTTTCGACTGCCGATGTGTGTTGACCTGTTTTAGCCCCGTACCCGAAGCCGTTTCTCTTTCGCCGTTGCGGCTGGGGAAGTCATTCGTCTTTTGATGTTAATACCTTCCGATTTTCGATGTAAGGTTTTCCCGCCCGTCTTATTTTGCGCCTGATTTTAGTATGTTTCCTTTCTGTCGTTGCGGCTGGGAAATTATTTTGGCTTCTAATGCCCAAACCTTTCCGACTTCTGGTTTAAATCTTTCCTACCCTCGTCGCATGTTTTCATCCCTTGTCTCTTCCGCCGTTGCGGCTGGGAAAGTCGTTTAGCCTCCGATGTTAATATCTTTCCGGCGTCCGATTAACAACTTTTCATGCCTGCAGAGTGGTTACCCTTCCGATGTTAGTATTGGTCTGCTGCCAGATGAGTTTCCCATTTTCCGTCGTTAGTGATGTTTGTCGAGCCTGTAGGTGGACGAGGTAATGGTGTCCGCATTTGTAAAATGACGGTGGTGCACCTAATCATTTCCTGTGGATTAGCCATTCAGTCAGTTTAATTTGATGTTGTAGTTTAAATACGTTTCCAACAAATGATGCTCGTTGTTTGATTGCAGGTAGTTTCCGGAGATTGGTCAAGGGAGGCGGGCCGTTTGGTGGAGGTAGAGCTGAAACTAGTAGGACCGTAAGATGGACAAGCCAAAGAAAAGACAAAATGAATGGTGACAAAAGAGCAGCTCTGAAAGGTATGGCAGTTACTTAGTCAATCATAGGCATGCGTAGAAAAGATAGAGGAATATGAAGTGTGGGGGAACTGAAAGGTCAAGGGTTTGGGGGGTAGCCCAAACGGTCTGCTGTTGTAGTTTAAATATTGGAATGTAGAACATAGAAGGGGCTTTTTCCCTGGAAAAATTTGTAAACCATTTGCTTGTAAGAGGAACTATTTCATTTTACAATCAGAAACTGAAATTTTTCCTGTCGGAGAAAGTGCGATGTGGAATGTATCAATGTGATTAAATGAGCAATGTTGAAGGGGAACTATTTCGTTTTCAGCTATGTTTCATTAACTGTGAGAGCGTTCTAATTTCTTGAACCTATGTTCATGTTTGAATGTTCTTCAGTTCATTTTGTGATGTTTTCCACTGTGAGTAATGGAGGTTGTTCATAGACAATTGGCTATCTGGTTGTTGAAATATCTTTAAACTGTTCATGTGTTTTGAAAGAAGTATCAGCTATCTGTAACTTTTCATAATGCATGTACAAAATACATTACTCACCAACGAATGATAATCTTGCTCGCTAGCGATATGTTAGGTAGTTAGTTTTAATTTCTTTCTATTTATGTGATTTAGATGCCTGTGAGATTTTGTGGAAATTGAACCAGGCGATAGATTAATTTTACTCACAACAATTAACAATTGATCATGCAAAATCACTCACAAAAGAGACTAAAATTGGAGCTGAACACTAAACTGTATTAACTCAGTGTACAATAGCCAACCCTGTAACATAATAGGTTGCTGAATAAATAAAATACATCAGGGATTCGAATGCATGAGGAGCAATTTGAATCTAGCATAAAGCAGGCTTACTAAAAATAAGCAAATCCCCCATAGGTGTAAAAAGTTGATCCCAAATCTGTCATGGAGCTCACAAATTGGAAAAATGGCTTAGGCAAGCTAAAGAGTGGTGGAATGGCAGCTCATACATGCTTTTATAAGGAGAAAAGAGTGGAGGATGAAGAGCAAAACAAACTAGTTCACCTCACCTAGTCTAGCTTTTCCATTTGCCTTAAAACGCTGAAAAAGCAGGGAATAAAGCAAAAAAAACAAAAGGGTGCCTAGGAGGCCAGGAATAAAGTAGATTTGATTCCTTGGGCTTTCCCATGAGCTACATGAGTCAAATAAGGCAAGTTTGATCACTATGGATAGGTAAAAGACAACTTGCACAAGGTGGGACACATGAACTAGGCTAATAAGACAAAAATAATTAAATTAATGTCTAAATGGGTAAACTATGGGTTGATTATTCTAACACCCCCCCTTAAGCCTGACTTATGAGTAATATATTATAAAATTATAGGTCCTAGCAACAAGGCTTAGTCACCCTTTACATACTGCATGTCCATACAACCATGGAAAGAGGCAAAACCAACTTGGGAAAATCCTCCCTTAAACATGGACTGTAAAACAAAATTTGGAAATCTTGTCTTCACTCATGCTTCTTAGCATGATCAGCAATCCCCAGCAGTGATTTGAGATTGCTGAAGGTCTTCTCAAAAAATGCTTTGGTGAAGATATCAGCTACTTTTTCTGAAGAAGAACATAAGAGTAGGTGAATGGTGCCATCATGCACAAGCTCTCTGATGTAGTGCATATGGATCTCAATGTGTCTAGTTCTCTGCTTATGAAATGGATCTTTGTAGATTCAAATGGTACTCAGGTTATCACAGTAAATGGTAGTTGAGTACTCTGGTTCGAAGCCACACTCTCCAAGTAAACCCTGCAACCATAAACATTGAGTTGTTGCATTAACAACTCCTTTGTACTCTGCTTCTGTAGATGAGAGTGCAATGGCACTCTGTTTCTTGCTTGACCAGCTGATTGGCCCTTCTGCAAGCATGAACACATATCCTGATGTGGACATTCCATCTATGCTATCACTTTCCCAATCACTGTCAGTAAATCCAATCAAATCAAGATCAGATTTTGCTTTATAGAAGATCCCATGTGTCCTTGTTCCCTGAACAAAGTTAAGGATCCTTTTGGATGCTTTCCAATGGATCTCATGAGGCTGATCCATGTATCTAGAAGCCACACTTACTGCATAATAAATATCAGGTCTAGTATGTGTCAAATACAATAAACATCCAATCAATTGCCTATACAGTGTATTGTTTACCATAGGTGAAGAATCAACTTCTTCCAGCTTCACTCCTGAAAGGAAAGGAGTTTTTCTTGCTTTGCAATCCTTCATTCTGAATTTGTTTAGAAATTCCAAGGCATATTTGGATTGGTGCACCTTGATTCCAGCTTTGGTTTGAGCAATCTCAAGCCCCAAAAATTGACTTAAGAGCCTCAAATCTGTCATGGAGAAGGCTTGGTTCATAGCACCCTTTAAGGAAGCAATCTCAGCCTTTGAGCTTCCTGTAATGAGGAGGTCATCAACATATAACAAAATGATCATTAATGGACCATTAACTAACTTCAAATAGACATTTGGATCTGATTTCCA
>LPNX010723058.1:530320-585060 GCA_001517045.1 Pseudotsuga menziesii | reverse complement strand
GTTTCATATATATACACACACACATGCTTGTGTTGTTTACTGTACTTGTGAGCTTTGGATGTAACTATAGTATATACTTGAATTTGTTTCTTGATTGGTATCTAGAATGAATATAAGTTTATTGATTTTTAACTATTTTATGAATCATGATTTACATTCTAGGAAGTAACGAGTGCTGGAATCCTCTGTGATCCTTACAATGGGAAAGGATGGGTGGGCTGTGACTTCTGTGAAGGTCAAAAGATAAATGTGCAAATGCAGAGCAAGCGATTTTATCAGTGTTGTTCTCTTGCAGAGCTGTGAGTCTGTTCACATGACTATGTATCTCTGTTTGTGTATGCTTGCTTTTAGATATTTGGATTAATGAACTTGCATTTTGAAAGCCTCTTCTTGCAGTGGATATTCCCATTTTGTTGTCATGTGAGTGGTCTTTAATATGCCCGGATTCGATTTTTTCTCTTCTATGTGGAAAAGTAGCTAATCTTTCATTCAACTAGAAATAATGCCTTAGTAATTAAATGACATTATAAATGTGTAGAGTGATGCTTAATTGTCTTGCAAATATGTAGTAATATTGTTTGGAAGATGTGTTAAATGCCATTTCACCTAGGGATTCACAGCTCAAGGAAATACCAGTTTTAAATTTTGGTGAATAGAGCAAAGTATGGATTCTCTAAAGCACTTGAGGCTTAAAGTAAGGAATATTGTTTTCAGGCAAATACCAAGACTGTCCAAGGTACACCTCTAATGGTGGGCATTTTCTCGTTGGAGCTAGGAGTGTGGCTCAACTGTTGGATATTTATTCACGCTGTAGTTGCACAACATATTTGCGTGGTTTGAATAGTAAAATTTTCTCTTGTCACTTTAACCACAAATCATGAAATTGAACTCTCACTAGGAACAAGCCAATGCATAGCCCAGAATCTCCAAAGAAAAAACAAATTCTGGTTACTTGAGAATCTGAGATACCAAGTTTCCTGTCCCAAAATTAGAAGCAATCTTTACAAAATCTCGGTAAAGAGATTATAAGATGCATTTTGATAAGACGTGTTTTTGATAAAATTCAGTCTACTCCCAACGCTATTTTTGGATAGCAGACACCTAATCGCTGATGTAGATGTCTAGGAGAGATCATTGCTTCAATAGAGATGGGTTTTCTTTGGAGAAGTGGAAGGGTTTAATGAAAGTAAAAGTAAAATTCCAAACAAGGGGTTAGTGTTCTATTTCTTTTAGTTGGATGATTGGGTATGCGATAAATGTTCATGATCACCTGGAACTCAAACAAACATGGAATCATATTTTATGTTTTTTCTTTCATGGGAAAGTCTTGCAGCACTAACAACAATGTAGACATGATCTGTAAATATGGGACTTATAGTCCTCAAGTCTCACCAACACGGCTTTTCTGCAGAATTGAAATTTGGTCTCTACTCTTAGAATAATGCAGGGTTCTCTGTTTTCAGAGTTGATTCCAAGGATTCTGTTCTAGATTGGTTCACTTTTTTAGGTCAGGTTTCGAGCTGTTGAAAATCAAAACCAATGCTAATCATCAATGCCAATGCACTCTTTGCAATGGGACATTCAATTTGTCAAAGATGAGGTCAAAGTATCCTTGTGCATAAGTGGGTAGTATGTATGGAAGGGTTCAGTTCTATTTACAATGCTCTGTTTCCAAGTCAATTACATCACATACTGTGTATTGTAATGCATAATAACAGGATTTGGTTGTGGCTCAACTATATCTCTCCATTAAATATACATTCAAGCAATAAATCCAACACAGATTTGGCTCAGTCTTTATTCAAATTGCTACCACCAACATTACTCCAAGTCCATCAAGGACCTTGCATCTAGATAAGAAATGGGTTTTCTCCATCATTTGAACTGGATTATTGTTGTAGTCATATTGGACTCACTAATAATTTCACAATTTCCTTTGAATTGAATTCGATTTGCTAGCACATGAAGAATGCATGATAATTCCATTTTGCTGCTGATAAAGTAGACCGTGTTCATTTCTCTGGGCTGCTCTTGGACTGTTAACTTGGGAATCATTCCTATAGGGTTGATAAACCTTATTTGTGAATGTGCATACCCTCTCATAACATGCCATGACTAAGGTATGATCTATTCTAGATGGGATGTGAATGTGGTGTCTCTATTCTATAGATAGTGGATGATTTTGAAGCTGTAGTAGGTACAAATTTTGTAGATGGTAGGTATGATGGAGTTATATGTACTTCTTGGTAGATTTAATAAATATTCCCTAAGTTTATCTTTAGTTTGTAGCACTATTTAGTCTGTTGGATGTATCTAGATATTTTGGTGACAGGTTGAATAAGTTTTCATTTTTATACTACAATATAATCTTAAATAGATGTGGAGGGATCCACTTACAATACATACATTTTCAACTAATGACCCAAAGGAAACTTCCAATGGAAAATTCCAACACTATTTGGATGTCTACAATTGAGTATTATTGGTCTAGGCTAGCCACCCTACTCCTCAAAGTTTGTTTGCTGCAAAATGCTTGAAAACAGCTTGCAAACAACTTGTAACTTTGACATTAAGCTTCCTTCTCTATTGGTTGTCCAAATTCCTATAGTAGTCTAAGACTTGTTGTATTAATGGTTTTCTAACAACACTTTTCCTACTTTTAAGATAAATTCCATGCATTTATTGCCATGATCTACTCATTCGTATGTCTTTCTTTATCTGCTCTACAATATTAAAATGATGAAAATATAGTGAAATTTAACTCTTTTTTGTGTGGCAGTCCTCTTTTTTGTTGTTTACTTGCTTTGTTGTTGGGTAAAATTTTATAATGCTTCCATATATTGTCAAGTGATTATGTGAATATTAGTACCACTCCATTAAAACAAACTTAGTGTAGTTATTTGATCACTGAATGGTAAGTTAAAACAGTGAACCTTGTTGATTTTAAGAAGTACAACACAACATGGGATACATGTTCACTACATGGGATCAGATATTTGCATTGAGTCCTATAACTTTCAAGGTTAGGTGGAAAGGAAGCAATTCAAATTCTATAACATTGTTTCTGATGTCAGTTGTTAGGATGATAGCCTATTAGTCATTAACAAGTTGGGCCTTAAGGTGGCATGTTGGACCCCTAGATAACAATTATTATTTATACTAAGCTGGGGAATTATTTGTTAAAGAACATGCCTTTTGTTTGCATAACACGACTACATTTTACTTTGATATTTTTCATTTTTACTACTTAGATGGCTGTCCAAGAATACGTTTTCCTAAAATTTCCAACTAATGATAATGTTCAATAGAATTCATTTTGACTTTTTTGATACTGTGTTATCTAACAAATTGATGTCAATTTTTCAGAGCTATCGAAAGTGCAGAAGCTTGTTCTTACAAGGAAGGCAGTGGAAGGAGAAATATTGACTGCTGTGGAGGTCATCCCTAAGAGTGAGTCGCAACAAAGCATTTGGGAGAAGTACAAAAAATATGTTAAATATCAATGGTATGTTATAGATATTTTACTGTTACTTCTATTTAGATTATTAGTGTTCTTGTCATGTCTACCCATGTTAGGGGTTTATGAGTTTCCTTCTAATGGGCATGTTACAATCATTTGTCTGGAGTTGCACAGACTTTTGATCCCTTTCTTTTACAATGCTCATGCTCATACAAAGCGCATCTAGAGGATGTTGGATGTTTCTTATGGATGTTGGATAGTTGTCTTTCTTTGCCTACAAATCTAGAATTAGATTAAATGCATAGAATA
The DNA here is from genome assembly GCA_001517045.1 of Pseudotsuga menziesii. Lineage (NCBI taxonomy): Eukaryota > Viridiplantae > Streptophyta > Pinopsida > Pinales > Pinaceae > Pseudotsuga > Pseudotsuga menziesii. The sequence goes on along the minus strand of LPNX010723058.1, from coordinate 581,291 downwards.
AAGAACACATGCATATTCGCATGGCTTAATACAAATAAATTTTGTAAGAGATGCTTATAATATGGAAGACCATTACTTTCAAGGATTTTAAGTTTTCTCCTAACTCATACACTTACGTACATCCATACATGCACACACAACAGTTTTGTTGTTGAGTTAGAATCTCAAAACACATAGAACTTGTATTTTTAAAGTCCATGACCTATCGATTATTTATTCAAATATTGTTGTGATTCTTTTGTATATTCCACTATGTGGTCTTATGGCCTTTGTGTTGTTGTGGAACTCTGATTTTTTCAGCTGTGTTTCAAGTATTCTAATTCTTGCAAAATTATGTTCACTTATGGAACATCGGTTTTGGAAACTTAGGGTGATAGGTCCCAAATTGTGTTGACCACTTTGTTGTGTCTACGACCTTGCAATTTTGGAGGTTTTCTTCTTGTGTCCTTTCATCCCCACAACTTTTGTATTTTAGATTCTTGCAGTTCTGTAAGACGATGAACTTGCACAATAAAATTCTCTCATTTTGACCTAGATTAGTCCTCCCCTATCTAAACCCCACATGATCCCCAAATGTAAAGTCAAATGTTGTATTATTTAATATTAAGTGAAAAAAATCGAACTATCTCCAAAACCCCCACCTCCCTTCGTTCTCTAAGGTTCAATTTTATACAATGGTCTTTGAATTTAAATTGGCACATCTAATTCCAATGGGAAAGAAATTGAATTGTCCATTATTAAAACTGTTGGTACTTAGAACACCATAAATCAAATTAGTCTTCATCATCACAAATATGGAACTCATGAATTGTTCATTAACATGCCTGAGATAAATTTCAATTTGAGATTTTTTGTTGATAAACCCCATTTGAAATTTTGAATAGTTCAAGCAAACATTTGTTCTTTTCTATGTAAAGTTTTCTTTATTCATTCCTTCTCCATGTCTCTTCACTAATTTTTACTCTGAATCCCATTATTCTCTTTTTCTTTTTGTGTTGTTTTTGTTAGTTCTTATTTCACATTCTCTTCGTTGGCTATTATTAAATGGATTCATGAAGCTATGTTGCATGGAGGCGTCCCCCTCTACGCCCCTACTCCTAAAATTCGCAGGATTCATGAAGCTAAAAGATTCATGAAGCTATGTTGATGAAGTGATGGAATGCCCCTTCAGAATCTATTGATGGAACAATCATTAATAATATGAGAAACCCCTGAACTTCATCTACCTCCTTGTGGCCTTATCAATTGTGGAAACTGATATGATCATTTTTCCTGTTGACATCTCACTAATTTTTAGATTATAAATAATGCACATAATATAAATCAACTTTGTTTGTGTTAATTGTTAAAATATTCATTATATCATATATGCTGCACATAGTAGACATCTTCTTTTAGTAACCATTCATGATTTCTTCTCTTACCATCCCATCGCTGAACAAAATCACCTCATCAATGAATAACAACATGTATGTAGCAACACACACATCCTCAATTGGTTTCTACAACTATTTCTTAAACACATCCCTGATTCTTTGTCCATATCAAGTTTAGGTTATTAGGTATGCATGAATACATTATGTTGTTCTCTAAGACCCTTTTGCGGACCACTTCAATAGATTGCGTAACTGTTTAGGATATTTTGTTGCCTGAGCATGGTAGATTTTTGTGCTTATTAGTGTGGTTGAAAAAATAAATTGGATTTTAAGCATGAATGTATTTGGATCTTATTGTATTTTATTAGAATTACAAATGATGAAATGTATGTGTTAATATTTCTCCTCTTCCTGATTCTTAAAGGGTGCTAGCTCAATGGAAGAGCGCCTGCTTTACAAGCAGGAGGTTGGTGGTTTGATTCCTCCATGCCCTAATCATATTGGAATGTATTTCTAAAGGTAAAAAATGTAGTAGTGCAAGATGCATGCAATATTAGACGCAACACTAAATGCAAAACAAGATGTAAAAGTGGACATCACACTAAACACAAAAGTGGATGCAAAAGTCGACCTTATGTCAGATGCAAATACGGACACAAAAATGGATGTCATACTAAATGCAAAATTGGATGCAAAAAGAGACTCAACACTAGACACAATTAATGACTCAAAACTAGATGCAATACTAGGTCCAAAACTAGACGCAGCATTAGATGCAAAAGTGGACTCCTAACTAGACGTAAAATTGGACATTATTTTGAGCACAAAATATGGTGTATCGATGGACATAAAACTAGGTGTAACAGCAAGTGAAAAAATGGAAGGAACACTTGACGCAAACAAAAACTTAAAATGAGACACAATATTGGATGCAAGATGGGACAAAACATTGGATGTAAAACTAGACGTAATATTGAATGCAATATGGGATGCAACATTGGACACAAAACTAGATGCAATATTAGATACAAACATGGGAGCAAAACTAGACACAACACTAGGCGCAACACTGGGTACAACATTGGGCTCAAACATAGATGCAAAAAAAGACATCAACCGGGATGAAAAACTAGGTGCAAACCTAGATGAAAAATACAATGTAAAACAACATGAAACATTAGGCACAAACATGGATACAAAAAAAGATGTAAAACAAGATACACAATTAGATGCAAATGGGGATGCAACATTATAAGTAAAATTGGATGCAAAACTACACGCAACATTGGGCTGAAAATTGGATGCAAACCTAGATGCAATGTTAGATGCAGAATTAGACACATAATTTTATGCAAAACATGGTGCAAAATTGGGTGCAAGACTCGATGAAAAACTAGGAGAAAAATAAGATGCAACATTGGATGCAAAACTGAGCATGAAACTAGGTGCAAACAAGGATGTAACAAAGGACACAAAAAAATATGTAATAGAAGTTGCAAAATTGGGTGGAAATAAAGGTGTAACAAAAGATGCAAAAAATTGGGCACAAAAATGGACGCAAAAATGGATGTTAAAAAGGACGAAAAAAAATATGCAATAGATGGCGTTTTACGAAAATGTACAATAGCTCTAGGTTTAGAGCCAGATTGTTCACCACAATTGAGAAAAAATTACACTAAAATCTGACGCTAAATCCAGTTTTTATTGTAGTGTGGATCACTCACCTTAACAATCCAAATGAGTTAAGAAAGAGACTGGAATTTTTACAAGTGAGAATGTTACCAAAAGTTATAGATCTAACTGGATCTGCTCCAAATCTGACTAGATTTACCTTAGATATGACTATATCAATCCCCAGTATGGTCACCATTTTTTTTGTAGGAATTCTGCAACTGGTGCGGACACCGCTTGTTCCTCCACCATGTATGGTACAAGTATAGACCAAAACACCACAATAGTATATCCTTTCCCTAGATGGTTAATCTACTAATGAAATTACTTTTATACCTCATATCTTCAAGCTTTAGTCTTTGTTTCACTGCTCTCCATGCGGTCCATGGTACCTATAAAGAAGCATGAAGAAAATAAGACAACCAAGATGAGAGTAACCAGATAGATTAACAATCTATGCCAATGATCAAGGGATCGAACAATATTTAACTAATATTAACACAAATCAAATATGAGAAAGGGGAACACTTTTATATTAATTAAATAATAAGGTAAAACTACAACCAAAGCCTTGATGTTTCCAACTTTATCTTCCATAATAGTCTTACAACACACTCACAACAATACACACTCACACAAAGCTCTTTGCACAAAAACTCACTCAACTTCGCCTCAATACTAGACTTCAATATAACAGCATAAGGATGCTCTTCTTTGTATCCCCTCACATAGTCCATGAAGGCTTATTTTATAGGCCAAGGGAGGGTCATATGAGATGAGATTCTTTAGGAAATGGATATGGAATGATCCCTATGGGTGAGGAAGTCAAATTCCACCTCTCCCTAGATGATAGGAACCACCTCCACGAGGGATTTCACATGGAATATTCTTGAATCTTTTTTTTCCCCATTTTAAATATGTCGGCGCTCCTTGCATATAGGGTAAGGGAGTCGATGCTCCTTGTGAATAGGGTAAAGGTGTTTCTGGTGCTTGATGTCAAGAGTCAATAGGCATTGGCACTCTGTCATAAGGGAGAAAAAGAGCCAACCTACTCAATATTGGGGAAAAACATTAAGAAGAATCCCTAGACAAGTTCTCTGAAGGGTGCTCAGGCATTAGTGGATATTTTAGGTGCAACAACATGATATAGAGAATTCATGACAACCCAAATAAAGAGAAATAAACAATTGATTCAACACCTTTGAGTCCTTTTGAAGAAATTTACCAGGCTACCTAGTCCACTTATGATGACCCCAACATTAATGATCACCTTGTGGTGGAATTAGACCCTTACCATCTACCATATTGGTTAGATTCCCCTTGATATCTATATTACCTTTTGTACCATCTTCCATTGGATGATTCCATCATGGAAGTTATATCTGTAGATGAGATGTCTTGGAAATATCATCATCATCGATCTTTTTTCCTTTTCCATTACCAATTAGTAGAAGATCATTTTGAGTCATTGGTTTCATCTGATATTGTAACTACTCCTGAATCACATGTACTCATACACAATGTTGAGTCTAAAGGTAATTTGAGTAATGTTACTAAGACCACCTGGTTGACACATCAATGAAACATGGAGTTGTTGAACACATTCATTTGGGCCAGAATTGTTCTTCCCTGGAAGTTGAAACTTACATGGCCCTTTTAAGAGAATTTAGAGATGTTTTTTCTTGGACATACAAAGAGATGTCAGGGATAGATCCTTTGATCATCATCCATGAGATCAAGACATACCCTGACACCAAGCCGGTCTATAAAAAACTACGTCAAGTACATCCACGAAAAGCAATGACCATTAAGGAAGAAGTTGAAAACTTCTTAAGGCTAGGCTCATTAACCCTGTGCCGTTGATAGAATGAGATTCTAATATCATTCCTATGACTAAAAAATAGGGCACAATGAGGGTTTGCATCGATTTCAGAGACCTTAATAGGTTTGTACAAAGGATAATTTCTCTACTCCTTACATCGGTCAAATCACTGATAAATATGTTGGAAGTGTCATATTTTCATTTATGGATGGGTTTTTCGGCTATAATCATATAGAGATACTCCATTCCGATTAGCATAAGATGACCCTAATTTTCCCATGGGGGAAATATTCCTACATAAATTTTCCTTTTGGTTTTGAAAACACTGGCACTACGTTTCAACACGCCATGTATTATGATTTCCATGACATTAAACATATTGTATAACCATACCTTGATGAGCTACCTACTCATTTGTGGCATCGAGAACATCGTGTTGACCATCTGAGATCCATTTATCTTAGATGTCACCATTACAACATTCAATTGAATCCACACAAATGTGGCAATTTCTTGGATTCATTGTTTCCAAGGATGGAATCCCCATTGACCCCCTATAAATTGAAGCTTATTTGGCCCTACCACCACCTTCCAACATAACTATACTTCAAAGTTTGCAAGGGAAGGAAATTTTTTTATGTCATTTTGTATGCAACTATGCCAAAAGACACATGGTTTTATGCATTTTCTTAAAAAGGATACAACTTTTGTTTGGGATGGTCCTACACAACATGCATTTGATACTCTCAAGCATGCTATTACACATGCACATGTGTTGCAACCACTTGATTATACTAATGATTATTCCTTGTATGTGGCTACATATTTAACTACCATAGGCATTGTGCTAGTTCAAACTGATGAAAATGACCAAGAAAATGAGATTTATTACCTGAGTAAGAGTCTTCTTGACTTTGAAACACATTACTTGCATGTTGAGAAGTTAGCTCTGGCTACAGTCATTGAAGTCTAGAATTTTCATCATTACATTATGCTCCACACAACTACTGTGTACGCGGATTCTAACCCCATGTATTACATCTTAAATCGCAAGTACTTGGGGGGGAATATTCTCATTGGATTGTCATTCTCTAGCAATTCAAAATAGAATTTGCAAATCCACTTCAAATAAGTATCTATTCTTCATGGAACTGATGTGTGATATTCCCCGCCTTACTGAGGAAGTACAACCCTTTGATTCATTACCTGGTGAATCATTGTTTCTCATTAGTACATTCAATCCTTGGTATGGAGATTTGATTTTATATCTCCAAACTCAACGCTTTTAGAAAAGCACAACCTGAGACGAACGTCATCGTATTTTTCATCACACCAAATATTACCTCATAGTAAATGATACATTGTATCGTTGTGGCTTTGATTCAATCTTATGACATTGCTTAACCCACAAGGAGGATGAATTAGTGTTGAATGAATGTCACTCTAGAGCCTATGGCAGTCATATTTATGGGATGGCTACTGCCTAGAAAATTCTATGCACTGGGTACTTTTGGCCCTCAATCTTTAAATATTGTATGGAAGCGATCGAAAAATTCCCACCCTGACAGCTTTTCCAATTAAAAAATGCATGCACCCAACTCCTCTACATCCCATCATTGTTGTAGGTACTTTTGTGAAATGGGGCATTGAATTCATGCATTGTAAGCATAACTTAGTTGGGGTTCATTGTTACATCATCGTAGCTATGGATTATTTCACAAAATGGATGAGGATATGACTACATACATCAAGGATGGTAAAATTGTTGCTCTTTTTCTCTTTAACCACATTATCACTAGGTTTGGAGATCCACAAGCCATCATGACTGATCACGAAAACATTTTCAAAATTATATGATGTTGGAGTTAAGTGTCAAACTAGGTTTCCACCATGATAACTCTACACCCTACTACCCATAGGCCAATGACCAGGTAGAACAATCTAAGTCTAGTTGGCATTTGCACTTATTCTTTTCATTATGGGATTATAGGATCATCATTAAGAATTCCACTGATTTTACACCATTTCAACTAGTGTACAAACTAGAGGATACTCTTCCTATCGAGTGTGAGATCCATTTTCTAAAGCTTGATGTTGAACTACTACCCAATACCACTATCGAGGAAGAATGTTTCTTGTATTTGAACAAACTTAATGAAAGTTGTTGAGATGCAATCTTAGCCAATGAGGTGCACAAGAAACAAATTAAATCTCAATACAACCGATTTGTTCAACCTCGCCTCTTAAATGAAGGTGATTTGGTCCTGACATATGACCATAAACATGATAAATTGGGAGGAGGAAAATTAGAATCCATGTGGCATGGGCCCTATGTTGTGAGTCGTGTATTAGAGAAAGGAGCCTATGAAGTTATAAATTATTATGGGATACCCTTGCGCGGGCCTCGAAACGGGCTCTACCTTAAGAGGTAATAAGTGTAGGTGTAATGTCCCTGACCCTTCAACCGGCGAAGAGGACGCTACGATAGATCAAATCATTTGGGAATCTAGCCCCATGAACATGAACATACATACATATAATGATGAAGCATGATACTTAAAAACATAAAACATATTACGAAGCATAATCATTCATATACACAACAGAAGCAAAACATATCAATCAACACTCATGCATATACAGATCAACATTTAACATGTATATCATTATTCATCAATGGAAAATATGATTGCAAACACAAGTTAGGTAAGAATACTTATCTTATTAAGAACTTGTTTTGCAACCAGCTACGTCGCTGCAACGTTCCACCCAACCATAGGCCCGCATGCTCCTTAATCTATCAGCAACGCTGCTACCCCCAAGCCGGGCATGATTCCCCAAGGAATAAGGAACTAACAGGCTTACACATAGCTAAGGATAACAACACCACAAGGGTACACAGTTCATCCAATCCAACACAGTTGGGTTTACCAGGCAAACATCAGATCATCCAAGCCAACCAAGTTGGGTTTATCAGGCCATCCAGGAGCTGGGAAAGGCTAAATGCTAAGCTAGTGAGCTCATTGAAGAGTTACAAACACTAACACTAGAGCCATCCTGGCTTCTAGAACACCCACACACACCCAACATAAGAATGTCTCCGACTAGCAAAACAGTGTATGAGAGGGAAAGGTCGAACCCCCACATAAGGAATTACCATCCTTTTAACTCCCTCCACCTAAGGAAAATGAACAGTCACCATTAAGATAGTGGACAGACCATCTGCAACCCAGAAGGTGCGTCGTGGAGAGAGTGCAGGCATGAGCGTAGTGGTATTTTTTCCAGCAAATAGATGAACCAACTAATCAATAGAACAATGAAGGTGGTGGTTGGATGAAACAAGGGAAAATGAGCAAAACAAATAGGGTGGTGACACATGGATTTTCCCCCATGGTTCAATGTTCATCATTTCCCCTCCTTATCCTTAGGAATCATGCCCCTTCTCAATTTAGTTGCAGTGAACATAGCTGGTTGGGTTATTTAGTTAAAATGCACATTTACATGATGTCACAATTTAATATATGCCGTATGTCTCGATATACCATCGGTGACCATTCCATTCTGAATCATAACATAACCAAATTGATGGTGGGGCTTTTTCCCTTAGCTCCTCACCATGATTATTAAAACGTATGTATCATATATATTTAACGCAAGCAAGGTCAAAACCGGGGTGTTACATTCCCCTCCCGCTTCAATAGCACTGTCCTCAGTGCTTTACAAAATTTGAACAAAATTCTACACTGGTACTGCCTCGGTGTTCCACAGGATTGAACAAAAATGGATGTGCCAATCGCATGGCATCCTCCACCTCCCACGTAGCCTCTTCAGGTCTGTAGTGTTCCCATTGTACCTTTACCTGCCCTATGGCTCGGTTCCAGAGTGTTGTGACCTTCCTGTCGAGGATGCACATTGGCTTGATTTGGAACTCTCCCTCGGGTTCCACCTGAATCACATCCCAATTTATCACATGGTTAGGATCATGTTCATATTTCTTAAGCAAGGAAACATGAAAAACATTATGAGCTCTAGTATTAGCAGGCAATGCAAGTCTATATGCAACAGGCCCTATTCTTTCAAGCACTTCAAATGGCCCACAATATCTAGGTGACAGCTTGGCACAACTTCCAAGCTTCAAGGAACTTTTATTTTCTTTCACTCTGAGGTAAACATGATCCCCAACACTGAATTCTCTATTCATCCTATGCTTATCAACATAGCTTTTCTGTGTGTCCTGCGCTGCTTTCATATTCTTTCTGATATTTACAACCTCTTGCTCCATTTCCTTGAGCAGTTCTGGTCCAAGCACAATTATGTTCACTGGGTTATCCCAAGTCACCGGTGTCCTACACCTTCTTCCATACAAAGCTTAATACAGACTCATCCCCAAGGATGGCTGCTGTCCATTGTTGTAAGAAAACTCTACCAAGTGTAAGTAATCTTCCCACTTGGTTGGTTTGTCCATCACATACATGCGAAGCATGTCTTCCAACACTTGATTAACTCTCTTTGTCTGCCCATCTGTCTGGGGATGGGGATGGTATGCAGTGCTGAAGTTTATCTTTGTACCCAAATCCGCAAACAATCCCTTCCAAAAATTGGAAGTGAACTTGACATCTCTATCCAACACTATTGCCTTTGGCAATCCATGCAATTTGAAAATATCCTTCATGAAGATCTTTGCAATGTCATCTATCTTATGTGTAGACTTCACTGGTATAAAGTGTGTTGCTTTTGTCAACTTGTCTACCAAAACCAGGATGGAATCATGTTGTCTCCAAATCATCGGCAATCCTGTAATAAAGTCCATGGAAATAACTTCCCATTTCCATTCCGAAACTGGGAAAGGCTGCAACAAACCCGCTAGATGTTGATGCTCAACCTTTACCTGTTGAAATTTCATGCACATTGAAATGTATTCAGCCATGTCCTTTTTCATCCCTGGCCAAAAGTACTTCTTTCTAGTTGTAGCAATTGTCTTCTAGTACCCTAGGTGACTAGAATACGGAGCTTGATGGATTTCATCCATAACAAATCTCCTCAAATCTGCTACATCTGGAATATAAATTTTTCCTTTATAAGTAAGAAGTCCATCTTCTTCCAATTTATATCCCTCATACCTCTTCTCAAGGTTTTGCTGCTGCAATTTGTCTTTTACCTGCTCATACAATTCATCTCCGACAACATGATTAACAATATGCTGCCTCAAATCTTATTGGCAAATACTAAGAGATGCCACATGCATTTCCTGTACCTTCCTGCTGAGTGCATCAGCTACCTTGTTCTCTTTTCCTTTTATGTGCTTGATTTCAAAATCAAACTCACATAGAAATTCCAGCCATCTCGCTTTCCTAGCATTCAAAGTAGGATGATCAAACAAATACTTTAGGCCGCAATGGTCTGTCCTGAGCTCAAATATTCTACCCATCAAGTAATGTCTCCACATATTGAGAGCATGTATTATGGCTGCAAGCTCTAGATCATGTGTGGCATAGTTCTTCTCTTGCTCCTTCAACTTTCTTAACTCATAACATATCATGTGGTTGTCCTGCATAAGGACTCCTCCAAGCCCTTGTCTGCATGCATCGGTACATACCACAAAATCTTTCTTTGGATATGCAACCTTCAATACTGGTGCACTGGTGAGAAGATTCTTCAACCGCTGGAAGCTCTCTTCACACTTCGAAGTCCATTCGAACTTCATCCCCTTCTTTTGCAAAGAAGTGATGGCATGTGCAACCTTGGAAAATCCTTCAATGAATCTCCTATAGTATCCTACAAGTTCCATAAAATATCTTACATCCGTCACATTTCTTGGAGTAGGCCAATTCATAATGGCTTTGATCTTCTCAGGGTCTACTGATATATCCTCTTCTGAGATAATGTGACCCAAATACTGAATTCTATCTCTGTAGAAGTCACACTTGCTTAGTTTTGCATACAACTGATGTTCCCTGAGCACTTGCAATGTCAATCTCAAATTGTCTTCATGCTCTTCCTCATTCTTAGAATAAACAAGAATGTCATCAAGGAAAACAAGAAAAAACTTGTCCAAATACTTACTGAAGACACTGTTCATAAGGCACATAAATGTAGCCAGTGCATTTGTGAGACCAAATGGTACCACTACAAACTCATAATGTCCATACCTTGTCCTGAAGGCTGCCTTGTCAATGTCTTCATCCTTGATCCTCACCTGATGGTAACCATACCTCAAGTCAATCTTGGAAAATATCTTTGCTCCTCTCATTTGATCAAAGAGATCATCAATCCTAGGCAAAGGATATTTATTCTTCACAGTAACCTTGTTCAACTGTCTGTAATCAATACATAACTTGAGTGTACCATATTTCTTCTTCAGAAATAGAACTGGTGCTCCCCAAGGAGACACACTTAGTCATATATACTTCTTTTCCAACAACTCTTGTAGTTGCATCTTCAACTCTAGCATCTCTGGTGTACTCATCCTGTAGGGTGTCTTGGACATTGGTGCTACTCCTAGCACAAGTTCAATGGTGAAATCAATGTCCCTCTTTGGAGGAAGTCCTAGAATCTCATCAGGGAATACATCCTTGAATTCCTATAACACCTGATAGTCCTCCAACCTAGGAGTTTCATCTCCTGTTGGTTCCAGAATCTGAGCTGCATACAACTAGAAACCTTTCCTACAGAACTTCTTCAACTACATTTCTCAAACCCATCTTACTGAAATTACCTTTGGAATACCTTTCACAACCACTAGGTTTCCTTCTTCATCCATGCATTCAAAAGTCTTGTTATAATAGTCAAGCTTCACTCAGTGAGCTTCTAACCAATCCATTCCAATGAGAACATCATAGGAACCAAGTAGTAGAACATTCAGATTGACACATGCGATCAATCCATTCATAACCAATGGAAATTTTTCTACCACTTCACTGACCTTTCTCTTAGTCCCAGTGGCTAGCTGAACTAACCAATATTTTCTATGCTTTACCTTCTTAAAAGCACAAATCTCCACTACCCTAGGAGTGATATAACTATGAGTAGAACCAGGGTCAATCAAAATAGAAACATATTGTTCAACAATCTTACCTGCAACTTCAACCACAGTTGACTGGTGATCTACCTAGCAGTCCTCCAGTGCTGCATAAATTCTAGGGATTTCTGTTGCTACTTGACCCACTGCTTTTGCTTCCCGAATGTTATAAGCTGGCCTTGCACTTTCATTCTCAAGTGGACAATATCTATGCAAGTGGGGTCCTTCACATTTCCAACATTTGAGTGGACCTTTATTCTGATGTGGTTCTTTAGGCTTTCCACCTGTCACTCCAACTAGATTACTCGCAGCTTGGGATGGCTGCTTCTGTTGATTCTTGAATCTAGAAGGTTTGAAACCTTTCCTTCTTTGTTCAAACTTCTCATTCTTCTTGTCCTTCCATGCCTTATGGTAATCAAGTTTATCTTTGCTTTGCTCATAGCAATATTTATCCCTTCTTATTGCTTCTTCGAGAGTTCTCGGTTCATAGAACTCAATTCTATCTTTGTAAGATTGAGGCAATCCACTTAGAAACCATTGGACCTTCACTTTTTCATCTCTGATGTACCAACCATACCTCAACAATTCCAAGAACTTATTTGCATATTCATCCATGGTCTGCTGTCCCAATCTTAGCTCATGGAACTCCTTGATCTTATCATCATAATACCTGTCAGAGGGGTATTTCTACCTGAAATACTTCTTGAACTGTTTGCACTTCAGTTTCGTTTCACTGATCTTCTTTACTTGCTTGAAGTGTTCCCACCAAATGGATGCTCGTCCATTCAGATTGAATATGGAAACTCTTGCCTTCATGTTTCCTGAATAATCCTATACTTGAAAGTACTTCTTTATCCCAAGAAGCAAAGCTTCAACTTCTTGTCCTGTCTTTATCTCACCATCAAATGTAGTAGGTTTAGCTTTTCTGAATTCATCTCGAGAGTGATCCCTATGGTGTTTTCCTCTTCTCCTTTTATGAGGAGATGAACTTGTATATCCATTGGATTCTTCAGAATCAGATGATCCACTAGAAGTCCTTCTCCTTCTCCTAGTGCTGCTCTTACTGGGCTTTAATCAAGCATCTCATGGTGGCTGCAACCTCGGATGGTGTCTCTTGGAATCTCCTTCCATTAGACTATATGTCATCATTTTCATTCCGGACATTTTTTGCCATGGCATCTCCTGCACGCTCATAAGAATCCCGAGCATCATACCCATCATGGGTTCTCATGACTGAACCACCTCTTGCTTTACCACACTATTCTTTCTAGAGTACTGCTCTTAGAAGTTGTCTATAATTCTGCAATGTGTTAGTAGCAAATTGTTAGATGCATATCATTAATATAAATCAAAACTACTTACCTTCCTCTTTTGGAAATTCATAAAACACAATCTTTCTTAAAACACAAAATTTTCCTCTCTTTCTTTTCAGCCCTATGACCACTGATAATCTACCGAAATCTACTGAAATATAGTTGAAAACTGATTGAAAAATCACTGAGAAATTCTCTCGAAAAACCCAAATCTCCTTAGGCCCAATCGGACCTCTTCCCATCTATCTTTGCGATTCTTTGGTGGTCAAAACACCTAGTTCATTGGCGGTCTATTTGCTTATTTCTTCTGGTGTTTTGGCGGCAAACCAACTAAACTTCCGATTTGTATCGACGACGAACTCAACTGTTGATTGGGTGCATAGTCCCTTGAGCAGCCACAACAGCGAAATGTGTTCCTCCTATGGTTTCCGTGGACATCCTTATGCTATCGGGTCTACTATCCATCAGGCAGATAGTGCTTTAGATTGCCACAATGATGGGTTTAAGATCCTTTGATTTCTTCTGATCGTCAAAAAAATTTCGATGACTTTATACTCTTCAAATTTTTCTTCTAATCAGGTCTTCTCCTTACTAATATCCCCACTGTATCGGCGGGTTGTTTGTTTATTTATTCCGCCATATTGGTTTCGTAGTGGCCTAGTGTCTCGAGTCTTATTGGCGATCCATTTGTTTAACTTCGTCTGCCATATCGGGTCCATGCTACATCGACAGTTGGGGCTTTACGCATCGGACGATTAGTCTTTTCGGCTTCCGGAACGGCGGCCCACGGTCTTTCTATGTCTTCCGCAGCTCACGACTTTGGCAATCAGAGCGGCTATTCTCTTGTAGCCTCGGCACTGGGGTGCACTTGTCATCAGGTGATCAGTCCTTTATGTGGCCGCAACTGCGAGCAGCAGAGTCACTATGGTCTACGTGGGGAACTCGTCAGCGGTCAGAGCAGTTCTTCATTGCGGCATCGGATGGATAGTTGACTAAGCAACCGTAACTTAGTCAATTCTCCAATCCACTAACATTTCCTAATGGCTGATGATCTTGTGCCTTAGAGAAAATTTTGAATTTTATTCTTGCCTTGTCTTCCGCCGCATCAGCTCTTCCATCTTCTATTCATCAACGATGACAAAGACTATTCTCCTCCGATCGGCAACTGAAACAAAACCATCATGGCATCAGTAAGCAGAACCTGTATCCATAGAAGGATCAGTGCACTAGGATTTTGCAATGGTGGTACTTTGAACCACTAATTCCTTCCTATGTTTATCGGCGACCTGGACAACTAACATTTCCTGATGGACGATGAAGTCAACACTTAGAAAAATTTCAGAAGTTTCTTCTTCTTCTTCCGTCGCATCGACCATCGGATCAACTATCCATCGGGTGGATAGTGTCTTAGATTGCCGCAACAGTGGGTGCACAATAAACTAATTTTTTTTGATGTAGTTCATCGGCAGTTCCCTCATCTAACCATTGGTGATGAAAACAACTATCTTCCGTCGATCGCCGATGGTCAGACTTAGAAATTTTTTTCAAAATATTTCTCTTTACCTTCTTTTGCCGCTTCATTGGCTCGACCATCTCCTATCCATCACTGACCAAATCAACTATTCTCTTTCGATCAGCGAACTGAAGGACATCGGCATCGGCAATCAAAACTTTTCCTTATCGGAAAACTAGTGCTCTAGGCTTCCGTAATGGCGAGTGCACGAACCACTAACGTCTTCCGATGACCAATGATTTCGTTACTTAGAAAAAATTTCTGAATTTTCCTGCCACAATTTTTTGATCACTGCTGGGCAGAAGGAAACCTGCCTCTGCTATCTGATATTTCATGGCCCATTCAGGCCCATGCTGCAACCAGAGATCTGATACCACACTGTAATGTCCTTGATCCTCCGACCGACGAAGAGGACGCTACGATAGATCAAATCATCCAGGCATCTAGGCCCATGAACATGAACATACATACATATAATGCCGAAGCATGATACTTAAAAACATAAAACATATTACGAAGCATAATCATTCATATACACAACGAAAGAAAAACATATCAATCAACACTCATGCATATACAGATCAGCATTTAAGATATATATCATCATTCATCAATGACAAATATGATTGCAGACACAAGTTAGGTAAGAATACTTATCTTATTAAGAAATTGTTCCACAACTAGCTAGGTCACTGCAACGTTCCACCCAACCATAGGCCCATGTGCTCCTTAATCTCTCAGCAACACTGCCACCCCCTAGCCGGGCATGATTCCCCAAGGAATAAGGAACTAATAGGCTTACACATAACCAAGGATAACAACACCACAAGCGTACATAGTTCATCCAAGCCAACACAGTTGGGTTTATCAGGCGAACATCAGAGCAGCCAAGCCAACCAAGTTGGGATTATCAGGCCATCTAGGAGCTGGGAAAGGATAAATGCTAAGCTAGTGAGCTCATTGAAGAGTTACAGACACCAACACCAGAGCCAACCTGGCTTCTAGAACACCCACACACACCCAACACAAGGAAATCAATCCCTTCTCTGCAACGAAGTCCCTCAGACCCTAATCTCCCTTCCATTGCTATTCAGGGGTTGTGGAGAAGAAATCCAGCTCAATAGCTCTGTCTATGTGGTTCTCAGCTCACCAAGTTTATCAAGCACCTTAGGCCCTCATTCACCACTCCAATGCAGTCCGAGGACAAAACCACTACATGCACACAGCCAAACAGCTATTCAAGCTTTTACAGGGGAAAAACACAATTCATCAATCATGGGAAAACAGCACCCCACANCCAATGCAGTCCGAGGACAAAACCACTACATGCACACAGCCAAACAGCTATTCAAGCTTTTACAGGGGAAAAACACAATTCATCAATCATGGGAAAACAGCAACCCACAAGCCACTATGAACCCACAACACCCGATCCTCAATGCAATTGCTAGAGAAATTGCACAGGCAGAAAATAGGGAAAGAACAAACTCCCAAACTATGCGTGATGGAAAAAGACACAACCAAAGAAAAATGTGGAAAACACACAGAAGAAACCCACAGTGCGGATCACGATGAAACAACAGATCGTTCCACAGTCCAAACACACCAACAACGTTGGACAACAAGGGTCCCTTCTCCACGATGAAGCCAACACACCCTTCACAAACGGAAATGGTGGAAAAACGCAGGTTCTATGCGTGATCAAGAGGAAAGAACGTCTCTGACTAGCAAAATGGTGTACGAGATGGAAAGGCCGAACCCCCACACAAGGAATTGCCATCCTTTTAACTCCCTCCACCTGAGGAAAATGAACAGTCACCATTGGGATAGTGGAAAGACCATCCGCAACCCAGAAGGTGCGTCGTGGAGAGCATACAGGTGTGAGCATAGTGGTCTTTTTGCCAGCAAATAGATGCCCCAACTAATCAACAGAACAATGAAGGTGGTGGTTGGATGAAACAAGGGAAAATGAGCAAAAAAAATAGGGTGGTGACACATGGATTTTCCACCATGGCTCAAGGTTCATCATTTCCACCCCTTATCCTTAGGAATCATGCCCCTTCTCAATTTAGTTGCAGTGAACATAGCTAGTTGGGTTATTTAATTAAAATGCACATTTACATGATGTCACAATTTAATATATGTCGTATGTCCTGATATACCATTGATGACCATTCCAATCCGATTCATAACATAACCAAATCGATGGTGGGGATTTTGCCCTTAGCTCCTCACCATGATTATTACAACATATGTATCATGTATATTTAATGCAAACGGGGTCAAAACCAGGGTGTTACATTAGGCAATCTATCATAGATACCTGGTAAATATTGTTAATAGAGTGTGTTGTGTCTAGTTTGGTTTTTTGTTTTGTTAAGAATGTAGGATTCGTCTTAGATAAGTATGATTATATAGTGTTATTATTGAATGAGCATATGACCACACATACATGATTCATGGATGGTGTTAGCTAACATACCTAGAATTTTGCATCAGTGGCTTAGGTACTTTATTCCCCTACCAATGATTTGGTGAGCTTAGGAGGAACTTGTTTAGGTCTTCCTACGCACAATCTTGTTGAGTATTATGCAGTGGTTGGTTTATTAACTGAATCTTTATCAAACAATGTGAGTCAGGTTAGGATATATTTAGATTCCAAATTAGTCGTTTCTCAATTAAACTAGGTTTATACCATTCGTAACACCTTACTTATTCGATTATTCCAAATATTTTGGCTTCTTGAGAGGTCTTTTGAGTTCGTTTCGTATCAACATATTCCAACACATTTGAATGTAGTGGTTGATTCATTAGTTAATTATGTTTTTGATTGGTACTTATCTCATGTTTAATGTTCATTTAATATTTATCACATGTATAAAGATAAAAAACACACACAATAATTAGCCATTCATGTACAAATACATCACATAGACACACATTTCTGTAATTTTTTTATATATAAATACAACCAATACTGAGGCAAAAATATGAATCCATAAGCTTTCATTACACCAAAATTTGAAATTATAAAGTTTTCAGTACATCAAAGTGGTAAAAAATATGAAGCTTCAAAGATTTTAGTTTATACTACAAGTTAGAGCCACTCTGAACTAATCCTCGTGGTTGTGGAAACACATCACCGCATGAGCTACCCTACGGAGTAGCCTCCTAAACCAGCCTGAGACCCCTGTAGTGTGACATTGATAATGCTTGGGAAGTTCATTGATGGAGATGTATGGAATGTCGATCATTAGTCTCTCTAGGTTGTATTCAATCTCTTGTAACTCTTCCTCTACCTCCACGTTCTGGATGGAAATATCCCTTACCACCCCTCGCCTCTCAATGGGTGATGCTTCAGTAGGCCACGGCGGACCAATATCTGCAAAGTAACATACCATGTCTTAGTATCACAAAAAAATATGAAATATACCATAAAATGAAAAACACAATGAAATTTCCTTCTTTCTAACCTTTGTCATCCCACTGATCATCCTCATGTAAAGGTAGATTAGGGTCACCCCTAAAATCAGTCCCTACATAGGTATAATCTTCCACCATAAAAATTTAGCCACAAAGCCAGTTTAAGAATACCAAACCATAGGTCACTGTGGGCCCAATTCCACCTCCATTGTGATCCATGGCCTCTACCCACCTCAACATATGTCGTTCTTGTGTCTCTAAACTGTTTAGTGGTATATGAGGGCGTACCAGAGGGACCCCCTCCAAGAATAAAGACACTACAATGACACCGTAGCTAAAATGTTTGAGTTCTACACAATGACATTTTCTGATTTGGTCTTTGAGTCTCACTAGAAGCTACTAGATCTAGTTGAAGATGGTTGGATCCATACACTCCAACGCATATAACATGTGAGCCCTAGTCGTCTGATGGGAAACCCTACTATTTGACACCTTCTCAATGGTGAATGAAATTGTCCTTAAGGCCCTATCCATGATATGTATGATGGGAATTTTTTCACCTTGATACCTTCTCCCAATCATGCAGGTTTTATCAATGAGGTTATCAATAGTAATATCTCCCCCTCATGTACCAAAGAGTGACACCAGAATCCCTCTCCTAGAAAGTCCGGTCAAGAAGTAGATATCCTCAACACCTATGGTCAGGATATGGGTACCTACTTGGAAGTGTTCTTGCTCAGGGTCCCACATCCTGATTAGGTGGTTCAATAAGTGAACATGGGTTCTCATGCCCATAACTCTGAAGTATTTGAGGAGTCCACACTCCCTCAAATCCATCATCGTGTTCAATTTTTTTGTCACTTTGGCGTCATCCAAATCATGTTCATGCTCCTTCCAAATGACCATGATTTGTTTCAAACACTTGTGGGACATCCATGAGACATGCATTAGAATAATTTCATGGAGGAAAAACTTCAAATTTATGCTTAAAACCATTATTTTTGAAGTTTTGCGGCCGTTAACACTCTTTCATTGAGAAAACAAAGCGACGACACCTTTCCTTTTGAGGAAAGAGCAGTGTCGATGTTATTTCCCCTTTTGGGGAGTGCGTCAATGCACCTTCAGAAAGGGAGATGAGCGTCTCCTATGGCACGCTCTTCCCCTTTAAAAAACTATCCCAAAAACCTAAAAAAGAATGATGAAATACTAAAATTTTACCATCAAAATGAAGGGAAGGATGAGAGCTCTTACCTAAACCAGACAGTTTATCAAATGGATGTCTCTAACTCTCGTAATCCTCATCACAATATTTCCTCTCCAAACACTATTCTTCACTAAAACTCTTGTGGTAAAAAAAACAATGGTAAATATTTTTTACTATTCCAGTTTTTATACTTTTTTTGGTTTTTTAAATGGAAAATAATATTTGATATTTAAACATTGTTTATTTTTACCATGTTTCCTATAGTTTCAAATGTGAAAATGGTTTAATAGTCTTTTTTCAGGATTTCAAGACCTGATTGGGTGTTTTTTGGCTACAACGCAGTCTCTTTTTGACTTTTTCATTGTCATGTCCTCACCTTACTGAACACCAAAAGTGTTGACCTTGTTAAACACCTAGGGGTTCTAAGTGACATTAGTTAACTAAACTAGGGAATTTTTCTAAAATAATTATGTAGGAGGCTTGTTCTTAGTTTGATTTCTTGTTATTATTAATTATTGTGCAATTAAATATGTGGAAATTAAATTTCCATTTCAGGAGGCCGCACTTGGACAAGACAACTTGCCAAGGAGGATAAATAGAAACTATCACAAGACTAAAAAAAGCAAGCAGCCAGGAAAAAGGGAAAGTACAGCAAAGAAAAAGCAATCAGACACAAAAGAGGAAACTTTGGGCCAAAGGAGGGTGTAGTTTCCATTTGGAGGTTCAGTCACAAAAGAAGAAGTGCATAAAAGTTGTCATAATTAAAAGCAGGAAGTGTGTAGTTTCCATTTTCAGGTTCATTTACAAAAGCAGGCAGTGCAGAAAATATTTCATAGGAAAAAGAAGGAAAATATGGACCTAAGGAGGGTGCAATTTCTAAATTTAATGAAGGGTGATGATAGGGAAACATCCCTCTTGTCTCATACATGATATTTTCTCAAGGAGGATGCACCATGTGGCTAGGGTTAGGGCTCAGCAAGTGGTAACTTGCTCAACAGGTCACCCAACTTTATTTAAAGAGAATTGGAGATCTATTTCTCATTTTGGTTGATTATTATATTGGTTTTTATAAAGCTAATGCTTCCTTACTGAGTGTTGTGACTCAATATCTTGGGAGATGCACTTCAAAGTTCCCATTCCCCTTTTTCTTTCTCTCCCCGTTCTATCTTACTATAGGTGACATTGAGCTAAGGATAATCCCATCAAGTTAAAATAGACTTAAGTAGATTATATCTACTCCTTCTGATTTATATATGGAAGTAATATTCCGTCCCATAGAGCTTCCATATTAAAATTCTCATGAGAAGAGATTTATGTGCCCATTTGGTGGGGTTTTTGACAATTTAATGTAACGATAAAGAACTAATGTCCATGGAATAATTATTAGATGGTATTATGAGTTAAATAATTATATATTAGTCTCTAAAATATTTCATTATCAAGTATGAATACAATCTGGTCCGAAATTCATCCATTTTACACACCCTTGCTAGTTGACTAGGAAAATTCTACTAGTTTTAGAGTTTTATTCATTGTGGAAGTTTTATGCATCCAAATACCATTCCAAAAGTTGATGTAGGAATTTAAAATAACCCAATACCTATAATAGACCTCAAAAAGTGATTTTTTTGAGTTTATACCATATTTGGACAGCCATCTTTCCTAGGGTCTCCCTAGGCCAAAACTGTTGGTTTTGCCCAAATTGTTCCAAACAGACCCAAACCACTCCAAATCTATTACTGTATTTCTGAAAATGCATGTGAATATTATTACCTATATGATAAAACCTCTAAACATTTCTCTAACCCTTGGTTGAATGGAGGTGAAATTTCTTCTTAGTTGCATGGTTGGGTGACCCAAAAGTGTGGAAGTAGGTCTCAACGGAGTTGATTCTGAAACCTAAATGGTCCTTGATTTACATGTACTAGGGAAGGTAATTTATATTTCCAAAATTTTCCATGGTATCCTCCTTAACCCTCTTCCATATTACCACAACTTTATCAGTAATTCACATTTTTCCCTTGCATTTTAAGTGGTTAATGTTACTGCAAAACTATGATTACACACCTCAGTTAATCATTACAGAAGAGTTAGTATTCTGATATGAATATCAGATCAGGGATACTATAGTGGTATCATATCATGGTCCTCCATACCTGATATTGATATTCATTAATGGGTCCAAAATTTAATTCTGATTCTAAAAGGGAGGTCTATGAAGAAGAGGAAATTGACTTTGTGGAAGGGACATTCCATGAAGATATGGATGAGAAGGATGAGTTCTGAAATTTTGTGAGGAATATGTTGAAAGTGATGTAAGAAATCTCATCCAACATAATTCAGTCTGGTCAAGATATTAGAGAATTCTTAGCTAAGAAGCTGGGTGCTAAAGATGGAGAAGGGAGCAACATTGGATCCCATTATGAAGATAGAAAGATCATAGTAGGATCTATATTCTCTAAGAGCGGGCCTCATAATAGGCCTCTAGAATATAAATATGAATATAAGTTTCATCCTTAACCCACCATGCCGAAGTTCATGGAATTCCCAAAGGAATACCTTGAAGTGCAGACTGAAACAATTGCTTCATGGGAGGAGAAATTTGATGCATATCAAACTTTGAGTGAGGAGTGCAAAAGACTTCTACCATTCAGATAATTTTGTGAGACTCGATATAGAGCGAATCCAAGAGGATTTCAAAGGATTCCATATCATAATTTTGAGCTGAAAAATGCCATTGGCAGAATTATCTTACCTTACTTTAATGGCACTTCCAAGTGCACAGTGAGCTCTTGGATTTAGAAATTGGATACCTATTTCCAGCTGAATCCTATGGAAAAGAAGGATTCCATAAATTTGGAAGAATTACACCTTGATGGGGAGGCCAATGATTGGTGGTTTCATGTAATGAAGACCTTGCTCCATGATCAAGTAGTTACCTATGAGGAATTCACCCGAAGTTTGGAAGAAATCTTTGATAGGAGAGATCTTGGCATTTCTTTCCGTGAATTGCCCATATTAGACAAGTGAGAACTCTTGAACTTTACATATCAGAATTCCAAAATCTGCCAGTGATGGTCACTGATATCTCAGAAGCTAAGCTGATCCTTTTGTTTACAGAAGGAATAGAAGAACCTCTGAAAGGGACGGTGAAAGCTTACAGGTCCACAACTCTACAAGAAGTGGTGAGCATAACTAGAGACCTGCAGGATTCCATTTCGAGGACCAAGTATCATCCCAGACTCTCTATGCCTCTTAAATTGTAGTATCAAATACATCTAGTGTGGAACCTTCCTATCCCTGGAAGAAATATTACTCCTACAAGGATCAAGATGAGCTGAGGAGGAAAAAGATTTTTTTCCTTCCAAGAACCTTGGGTTCTGGGCCACAAGTGTGCCAAGGGAAGGTACACTACATTTAAGTGTTCTTAGAAAGTGATGAGGAGTTGGTGGAAGAAGCTGATATAGAATATGGAGAATATGGAACAGCTGAAGAAGAGGAGTAGATCCCTCAAACCAGTAGGAAAATTGCAGTACTCAATGGAGTACCCTGGTTCCATACATTGAGGATGAAAGAAGTACTGCAAGGACAAAGAATCACAGTCCTTGTTGATCAGGTGCCACCCACAATTTTATTGATGCAGCCCTGGTGGAAAAAGAAAGCTGTCAACTGAGTCCTTTGAAGGATTCACTGTGGTCATTCTGGGGAACCATACCATGGAATGTAATCAATGGATTCCAAACCTGCAAGTGAATCTAGGAGAATACACAATGAAATACAGATTTTATGTTGTCAATGTGGCAGACACCAACATGATGTTGGGAGTTCAATGGTTGTACTCTTTTGGAGAACATTCCATGAATTACAAAATATCCCAAATAATTTTCAAATATGCTGAAGGAAAATTAGTAGTTCTGAAGGGTATGAATACTTACCCCAGCCAATTAATTTCTGCAAATAGTATGAGATCCATCCTGAGGCATGGGGACATTGAATGGGCTGCTAAATGTTGGATTACCAATGAGGGAACTACAATCAAAGTTTCCTACCATCCCAAGGACATAAAAAATCTGATGCACAAGAACAAGGGGTTTTTTGAAATTCTTCCACATGGCAGGCCACTTGACCATGGAATTGAACACAGAATTGAGTTGGAAGTTGGTACACTTCCAATAAAAATCCACCCCTACAATCCTCCAAATAAATTCAAGGATGAGATTGAGAATGCCATTAAGCAACTCCTTGATTTGGGACTCATTGGACCAAGCTCCAGTACTTTTTCTTCTTCGATGGTTCTGGTGAAGAAGAAGGTTGGGACACTCAGAATATGCATAGAACATAGGGCCTTGAACCTAAAAACTTTAAAGAATCGGTACCCAATCCCTAGGATTGATGAGCTAACGGATGAACTGCATGGAGCAAAATTATTCTCCAAAATAGACCTCTGGTCAGGATACCACCAAATGAAAATGAGGGAGAAATACATACAGAAGACAACCTTCTGTTGTCATTTTGGTGATTTTGAGTTTTTGATCATGCCATTTGGCTTAACTAATGCTTTGACAACCTTCCAATAATACATGAACAAGGTTCTCAGTGAGCAAATCTGTAGAGTATGTCCTTGTCTTCTTTGATGGTATTTTGATTTATAGCAGGACATGGTAGGAGAACCTGCTCCACTTAGATGTGGTGCTCACTATACTTGTAGATCAGTCCTTTTATGCCAAGATGTCCAAGTGTGAGTTTTGCATGACTGGATTGCTATCTTGGCTATGTGTTTGTTGATGTATTTGTAACTTCAGAATGTCTTCACTTGTATATTTTATATATAGTACCCCGATGTTCCTATCGGGAGAATCATTTGTATTTCATTGTACTCCGATGTTCCTATAGGGAGAGTCATTAATATAACAAAGTCCTGTAAAGTTATTGAGGTTAACCCTCCATTGTAAGTCGGGGAAATAGTCCCCACAATTGAGTTGAGGTTAACCCTCCTTGTTGATCAGGGGTGCAAAGTATCCACAGTTGAGGGGCACTAGGGTTATTATACTCTCCTAGAGATGTCAACCCTAGTAAGCAATTTTCAAGTCAGAAACTAGTATAAATAGAGAGTGAGACTCTCTATTTGTCACATACACTCACCCAGCTATAGCACATAGGTGAGAGAAGAGGAGCTCACACAAGTGAGAGATAGAACAACTGTTGGACATAATGTTTCTGTATTTGGGTTTTACTGCTGCCATTGGTGCTGATTCAATCTCTGAGGAAGTTACATGGTTTTTACTTTATGGTTTCCCCAAGGATAAATATTTGTGTCTATTGTCTCTTGTTATTGATTGATGTGCATGTTATTCTCTCAGATAAGATCCGAAGATCATATTTCTTAAATGATACAAATCTAACATGGTATCAGAGCTAACCTGAGAAGAAGACATTGTGCAGCTACAGAAGCTATGGCTTCTTAATTTTTGGGTCTCTCCCCACAATCCATCAACAAAAGGAATTTAAGCTAACTTTCCATTGAAGGGCGCATCTTTCTTTCAAAGAAGAATTTGATTTCGGACATTTTTCAGTTTTTGCTGCAGGAAATTAGGGATTTTTACAGAAGAGGAATTTTTTAGTGAGCCCAGCATAGGATTTCTCTCCTCATCAAAATATAATTTTAGAGACCAAGGTAGAATTTTTTGGTTGGGTGAAACTTCGAGAAAGTCAAACCCTAGTTTGACCTTAGGCCTGAAAAACCTTAAAATACTAAAACTGGTAGTTTTGGTACAACGCTATATCTTGGGATTGAAGAAGTCTCAGGGGACAAAATTTTCATAGGCCTAAGATGAAATTCTGATGTACCTTGTGTAAAACTTTTAGCCTCATATTTACTATATTCTGGGAGATATGATTCCTCCAACTCAGGGTTCAATCCTCTTCCAGGATTCATCCCTAAAGAGGACATGTAGGCATAATTGCTATATATCGGGATACAAAGGTCCAAATGAAATTTCTCAAGATTTTCCTCGTAGGGTACATACTTTACTTTGTGTGGTAAAAGTTTTAGACCCCTAAGGTGAAATAGTGACACGCAAAAGTCCGTACAAGTTAGATATACTGAACAGTCCTAAAATAAGTCACCATGGGAAAACTCTCATAAGTCCCAATTGGTGAAAATAATTCTAGTAAAACCTATGGTGTTGGAAATAGGAAAGATGAGGTTACCTTAGTATGAAATTTTAGACATAGAGGAGCAGTACTTTCAAAGATACCGCAGAAACAATATCAGGAATTTATGTAGAGGAAATTGAAAAACTAGGGATTCTTGTTCCAGGAGCTTCCCTCCACTGTTTTCAAAAAAGGAGTACATTGTACAACTCGCCTTGAAGAGGTGCATATTTATATCCAATCATATCAGAAATTCCAAGTTTTGAAAATTAGGGTTTCTTTGACAAACCCTAGATCAGCCAGCTCTGGAACTAGGACAGACACCTTAAATTGATAAGATCTAATCTTTTGCTATTTACATTTGAGGTTCTCATTTCAAAATGACTAATCACACCATCTTGATGACAAGCTTGGTGAAAGTGACAAATTCCAAGCATGGAAGTATTGGATCTCACTGGTTCTTGAAGAACATTAATTGGACAACTAGATAAGTGGAAATGTTCCAGTTCTAGAGGGAGATGAGGCTAAAAGTCTTACAAAACAAGAACAGTCTTGGTCAAGGACAAGAAGATCATTTTTGATTCAATCAAGGAACACCTTATACCACAAGTGTCTTCCCTAAAAACACCTAAAGAGATGTTTGATTCCTTGAACAAGCTATTTAAAGGGAAGAACATATATTGAAAGATGACTTTGAGAAAATAGTTGAAGAATGTGAAGATCCATAATGCAGAGACCATACAGTCATACTTACAAGGGTCTCTCAAATCAAAGAACAACTTGAAGCAGTGGAAGAAGAAGTGGAGAATGCAGAAATTGTGATAATCACCTGGAATGGCCTTCTTGGATCATGGAATTCATTCATTCAAGGAATGTGTTCCAAAAGGAAGTGATTACTTTCAACAGACTCTGGGAAGAGCACACACAAGATGAATCTTGACCCATGATAAGAGAAGAGAAGATGGGAGCAACTGAAGATCAAGCGCTCATGATTTAAAGAAGATCCCTCAAGCAATGAGGAATATGAATAACTCAATTCTTGAAGAGACTCTTATCCATCTTGAGCATTTGGATAAGAAATGATGCCATTATGAATGAAGAATATGATGAAGCTGAAAGAAAGAGTTTACCCACGAAACAAATAAAGATAAGTATTCAATTCTAATTTCATGATATTGTTTTGTTATGCATTTGTTTATATTTAGTTGATGTATTATGCATGATAGAATGTTTGCATTAATATGCATGTGATGGGTAAGTAGCTCATCGTGTTATACAACTCTCCATTGCTACTTATATAGAATGAAACCTCTTTGCTGACATATTGGATTAGTGCACAATATCAATGATGTCATGGGAGAGATGGAAGGAATCTAGAAAGTTTCCATGAGATATGGATGAATGTTGTATTGGATAAAATAGTTGCATGATTATATATTTATGCATAAGAATTTGCCATTATGAATATGACTTATGAAATATTTCTAACCATACAACTAATGCATTTGACTTGTGGGAAAGATCGCGTACAATCGCCTATAGGAAAAGAAGGATGAGACTTTTTCCAAAGAACAAGTGATGAAAGTTTGAGAAATAATCCAAGATGAAGAATAATATGACAATACTTTCAAAGAAAGAAAGAGGCCTCAAACACACTCTAGTTATGTGACAATGTTGAGTGACATAATTGATGCAGATTCTTCCAGCTATGAAGAAATAGCCAAGAAGAAAGGGAAGGAGTGCATCGGTTCAAGAAGATTGATGTCTAGGATGTGGTATCAAGACCTAAAGGGAAGTCCATAGTATCTTCCATCCAGAATGTAGTATATGGAAACATCGTGGGATACAAGGCAGGATTCATAGCACGAGACTTCTCACAAAAAGAAGGCATAGACTATGAAGAGACATTTGCTGCTACTGGGAGTTGAGGCACATGACAGGAAGACTCATGTGTGAAAATTAAAGAAGGCCTTGTACGATCCTAGAAGACACCCATGGGATAACACATACATGAGGAGCTTGAAGATCACATAGAGTGATGCAGATATTAACCTTTGCTACAAGGTTGAAGATGAAAGCGTATAAGAGGATGAAAAACTCACATATGGGTGCGAGAAGAACTTTTGAAAAGGTTCAAGATAGAGGATATTGGTATCCAGTGACCCTAGATGGATACATAGAATATTAGTAGCAGAGGAAGCTACTTGTCACTCCAGTACATAATGTTTCAATACATAGAGTACAAAAGGTAGAGGGAGAATGATGCTCTGCTTCATATGGAGTGATTGCAGAAGATCCAGAGGTTCAACATGGCACGACAGGATGGATAGATTACTGAAGAATTTAGGATTTATTGAGAGTAAAGTGGATTCCAACTTTTACTTTAAGGTTGAAGGTGGAAGACCAATGATGCTCCTGTTATATGTCGATGACTTGTTCCTGACAAAAAAGAGGAACTCATTAAAGTTGCAAGAAGGAGACTTGCTGCCGAGTTTAGAATGAAGGACTTGGATATGATGCACTACTTTCTAGGCATGGAGGTGTGGCAGAATGCGGATGGAATATCCCTGGGAAAAGGGAAGTATGCAGTAAAGATCCTGAAGACATTCAGGATGATGTACTGCAAGGCCATGGCCAGACCTATGGCATCGAACTTGAAGCTATTGAGTGATGCTTCATCAGAGTTAGTTGATGTTACGATGTATCGTCAAATGATTGGGTCCTTGATGTACCTGACGAATACAAGACCATATATTTTCTTTGCAGTGAACACATTGAGCCAGTTCCTGAAGGATCCTAGACATGTTCACTTGATTGCTGCAAAGCATTTTCTGAGGTACCTAAAGGGTACTATTGATTATGGGCTCAAGTATGAGGCGAATTAGAAGATTAACCTAGAGGGTTATGTGGATTCGTATTGGGCAGGTAGTTCCATTGATAGGAAGAGCACTTTGAGGTGCTACTTTAGCATGAGATCAGGTGTGATCTCTTAGCTTAGCAGGAAGGAGTATTGCATGGCGTTGAGTACAGCTAAGGAAAAATATGTTGCCACTTGCTCGATTATTTGGGAGGTAGTATGTTTCTTTTGAAAACTACTATTTTATTTGATTGATCTGACTTTCATTTTTTATATGATGCAAAAAGGAGCAGTGAAGCTCCAGTATGTGATCTAGATTGAGATCTCTCGAAAGAGGGAGTTCTAGTATAGCCAATGAGATAGGTTATCTGTGCATAAAATCCTGGCAAAGCTTGGAGGTTTCTTAGATGTAAATAGTCCTGTAGGTTTTCCTCGGATGTAATCCGTCCTAGCAAAGCCCATAGGTTATCCTTGGGCGTAATTAGCCTTGATATTATTCTATGTTAGAAATGGCTAGAGTGAAGTTTGAGTACTTCAGGGAGAAGCTTGGTGTTCTCCAGATCGAGGTTCCTTCCAAGGGGAAGTGATGAGTCCGTGAGCCTTTCTGACATGGTGGTAGGATTGGTTCCTCCCATGGTCAGATGTAAGTGTTGTTCCTTTATGAAATGGTGGTAGGCAGGGCCTCCCATGGTCAGATGTAAGTTCTGTGCCTTTTTGAAATGGTGGTAGGTGGGGCCTCCCATGGTCAAATGTAAGTGTTGTGCACTTCTGACATGGTGGTAGGAGGGGCCTCCCATGGTCAGATATAAGTGCAGTGGCCTACGTCTAGTATGAAAAAGGACTGGCTCTGTAGAGACCCACATCTAGTATGAAAAAGGACTGGCTCTGTGGAAGTACATCTAGCATGAAAAAGGGTTGTCTCTGTAGTGTCCTACATCTAGTATGAAAAAGAACTGGCTCTGTAGAGACCCACATCTAGTATGAAAAAGGATTGGCCTTGTGGAAGTACATCTAGCATGAAAAAGTCTTGGCTCTGTAGTGGCCTACATCCAGTATGGAAAAGGACCAGCTCTTTAGAGACCCACATCCAGTATGAAAAAGGAATGGCTCTATGGAAGTACATCCAACATGAAAAAGGGTTGGATCTGTACTGGCCTACATCTAGTATGAAAAAGGACTAGCTCTATAGAGTCCCACATCCAGTATGAAAAAGGGTTGGTTCTGTTGAGGTACATCCAGTACAAAAAAGGACTGGAGATCTGTAGAAGCCTACATCCAGTATGAAAAAGGATTGGCTCTGTAGAGGAAGACCTACATGGAGGCTAGGCCTACAACCAGCATGAAAAAGGGCTGGCTCTGTAGAAATTCCTATGACGAGAAGAATTGAGAGATAGCACCATTTGATCGAGATAGCAGAAGCAGTGATGACGATGACGATCCAATGATGATGTAGCTTTGATGATGATCCAAATTTGATGATGATCCAGTGATGATCTAGTTTTGATGATGATCCAATGATGATACAACTTTGATGATGATTTAGTGATGATCCAGCTTTGATGATTATATAGTGATGATCCATTGATATTCCAGCTTTGATGATCGTCCATTGATGATCTAGCTTTGATGATGATCCATAGAAGAAGATCTGTGTTGATAAATTGTGTCAAGAGAATACCTTCCTAGTTAAGAGGGAGTGTTGATGTATTTGTAACTTCAGAATGTATTCACTTGTATATTTTATATATAGTACCCCGATGTTCCTATCGGGAGAATCATTTGTATTTCATTGTACCCCGATGTTCCTATCGGGTGATTCATTAATATAATAAAGTCATGTAAGGTTAATGAGGTTAACCCTCCATTGTAAGTCGGTGAATTAGTCCCCACAATTGAGTTGAGTTTAACCCTCCTTATTGATCAGGGGGGGAAACTCCCCACAGTTGAGGGGCACTAGGGTTATTAGACTCTCCTAGAGATGTCAACCCTGGTAAGTAATTGTCAAGTCGGAAACTAGTATAAATAGAGAGTGAGACTCTCTATTTGTCACACACACTCACCCATCTATAATGCATCAGTGAGAGAAGAGGATTTCACACAAGTGAGAGAGAGAGAACAATTGTTGGAGATCATCTCTCTATATTTGGGTTTTACTACTGCCATTGGTGCTCATTTTATCTCTAAGGAAGTTGCGGGGTTTTTCCATTATGGTTTTCCCAAGGATAAATCTTTGTGTCTATTGTCTCTTGTGATTGATTGTTGTGCATTTTATTCTCTCGGATAAGATCCTAAGATCATATTGCTTAAATGATAAAAATATAATAGTGTTATGCCAAGAAGGCGTCAAAGTGCACCAAGGATATGCTAACCATTATGCATTTATGTTTTCCATTATGCATTGGCCAAGTTCCGACAGTATTTGGTGGGAGTTAAATTCATAGTGAAGATTGATCAAAATAGCCTTAGACACTTCCTAACCCATAAAGATATCAATGATAGGAAACATAAATGGGTGAGAAAAGTCTAGTCATATGACTTTGATATTGAATATAAAAAGGGGAAGATGAATGTTGTGGCTGATGCACTTTACCTCAATCTTGCACTCTCTTTGTTGGAGATGCTAACTGAGTGGAAGATACAATTGGGCACCAAATATTCAAAGAATCAATTTGCTTGTGAAGTTTTTGATGGCGTATGATAGAATGAAGAGTACAAGGTACATGATGACCTCATCTAATACAAAAATAGAATCTTCTTAGTGTCCGAGTCTACACTAAAGAAGAAAATTATGGAAGCTGCACATGATGCACCAATGGCTGGCCACCTTGGTTTTCTGAAGAATTACCAGAAGGTAAGAGAGAGATTCACATTAAAGGGTCTCAAATATGATATTCTCATGAATGTGAGGGAGTGTTCTGCATGCCAACAGAAAAAAGTGGAGCACACAGACCCTGCTGGACTCCTCCAGCCTCTCCCTATTCCAGAACAAAAATGGGAGAGTGTCTCCATGGACTTCATCACTGGGATTCCAAAGACTCAAGGGAAAGACAACATTTATGTAGTGGTTGACATGTTAACCAAATTTGCACACTTATTTGTAGTCACCTCCACTATTTCAGCTAGTGAGGTTGCTGCTTTGTTTTTCAAGGAAGTTTTTAGGTTGCATGGATTACCCAGAACCATAATTAGTGACTAGGACAACAAGTTCACTCATGCATTTTGGCAAGCTCTGTTCAGGCTGGTGGGAACAAAATTGAGTATGAGCACAAGCCATCACCCCCAAATAGATGGAAAAATTAAAAGGGAGAATAAATGGCTTGAAGGGTACCTCTATAACTATGTCATGGGACAACAAAGGGCTTGGACCTCCTGGCTGCACCTAAGAGAGTTCTGCTATAATACTGACTTTCATCTCTCCATTAGAATGACCCCCTTTATGGCCTTGTATGGGTATGATGCTCCATATTTTGTATATTTAATGTTTGGAGATTACAGAGCCCAAAAATATAAAGATTGGTTACAAGAAAACCAAGACATTCTAAGGGAATTAAAAGAGAATTTGCCGGTGGTGTAGAACCATCATAAAATGTATGCAGATAAGCACTGGATTGAATGAGTATTCCAGGTAGAAAACTTATTCTACTTAAGGATGCAACCTTATAAGAAATATTATTTGAAGAAGAAAGGGGCTAAAAAGATTCAACCAAGATTCTATGGGCCCTACAAGATTCTAAGAAAAATTGGTGAAGTGGCCTACGAGTTGGAACTGCCATCAGAGAGTAAGATCCATAATGTTTTCCATGTATCCTATCTGAAGAAAGTAGTTGTCCAATAGATAGTGGAATCAGAAGAACTTTTATCCATGGATCACAAAGGACATTTGATCTTAGTACCAGAGAAAGTGTTGCATATCAGAGAAAGGAAATTGAGGAACAAAACCATCAAATAATATCTCATACAATGGAAGGGGTTACCCAGTGAATATGCCACTTGGGAGGGTGAGAAGATATTACAACAACCTGGTTTTCTTCTACTTTGGGACAAGAAGACTTGGGAGGGGAGGACTGTCATGTCCCCACCTTATTGAACACCAAAAGTGTTGACCTTGCTAAGTACCTAGGGGTTCTAAGTGACATTAATTAATTAACATAGAGAATTTTGCTAAAATAATTATGTAGGAGGCTTGTAGTTAGTTTGATTTATTTTAATTATTAATTATAGTGCAATTAAATATGTGGAAAATAATTTTCCATGTTAGGAGGGTGCACTTGGGAAAGCCAAATTTCCAAGGAGGATAATTAGATAATGTCACAGGACTGACAAAAGCAAGTAGACAAAAAAAAGGGAAAGTAACAAAAGCCAAGAAAAATAGTCAGATACAAAAGTGGCAACTCTGGGCCAAAGAAGGGCGCAGTTTCCATTTGGAGGTTCAGTCACAAAAGAAGAAGTGTATAAAATTTGTCATAAGGAAAAGCAGGAAACTATGGGACAAACAGGAGCACAGTTTTCATTTTGAGGTTCAGTTACAAAAGAAGGTAGTGCAGAAAAGATGTCATAGGAAAAGAAGCCAACTCTAGGCTTAAGGAGGGCACAATTTCTAATTTGAATGAAGGGTGATGACAATGAAATATCTCTCTTTTCTCATACATACTATTTTCTCAAGGAGGGCGCACCATGTGGCTAGGGTTAGGTATTATCAAGTGGTAACTTGCTCACCAAGTGATCGACTTGCTCAAAAAGTCACCCATGTTTATTTAAATACAACTGGAGCTCCATTTCCTAGTTTTGTTGATGATTATTTTGGTTTTCTATGAATCTAAGGATTCCTTACTGAGTGTTGTGCCTTAGTCTCTTTGGATAAGCACCCCAAGGTTTCCATTTCCCCTCTTCTCTCTCTCCCCCTTAATCTATCTTATTGCAGGTGAAATTGATATAAGGAGGATCCCATAAAGTTTATATCAACTTCTATAGCTGATATATACTCCTTATTATCTGTATATGGCAGTAAAATTCTGTCCCATAGAGATTCCATGTTAAAATGCTTATGAGAAGAGATTTATGTGCCCATCTAGTGGGGTTTTTGATAGTTTAATGTAATTAGAATGAACTAATGTCCATGGAAGAAGTATTATATGGTATTATGTGTTAAATAATGATATAATAGTCTCTAAAATATTTCATTATCATGTCTGAATACAATCTGGTCTGAAATTCATCCATTTTTGCACACCCCTACTAGTTGACTAGGAAAATTCTACTAGTTGTTTTAGGAAGCTAAAATTCCCCACTAACTATCCTAGCAATCATACAATGACATTTTTGAGGTTGTATCACATTTGGACAGCCATCTTTGCACAGGGTCTCCCTGGGATGAAACTGCTAGTTTTGCCCCAAATTGTTTCAAACAGACCCAAACCACTCCAAATATGTTCCTGTATTTTTGAAACCTCATGTGAAGATTATTACATATCTAATAAAACCTATGAATATTGCACAAAGCCATGTTTTAATGGAGGTTAAATTTATTCTTAGTTGCATGGTTGGGTGACCCAGAAGCATCGAAGATGGTCTCAACGGCACTGATTCTGAAACCTAAATGGTCCCTGATTTACATGTTCTATGGAAGGAAATTTCCATATCCTAAATTTTCCATGGTATATTCCTTAACCCTCTACCATATTAACACAAATTTATCAGTAATTCACATTTTTTCCCTTGCATTTTAAGTGGTTAATGTTACTGCAAAACTCTGATTGCAAACCTCAGTTATTAATTACAAAAAAGTTAGTATTCTGATATGAATATCAGATCAAGGATATTACATTCATGCTCCATGTCAAACTGAAAAAGATTCAAAGCGCCTTTTATACCATAGTCATGCTTGTTAAAAAGTGAGAGAAAAGGTATCGAGAACACTTTTATTGTTTTTTCAGACTCGTAAAACCAAACATGAAAAAGGAACCTACTTAGAATCGTATTTAATATGTTTTTATACTCCCTAAATGAGAAAATATATCCATGTGAACTTATTTCTTTCACGCTTGTAAAATTATTTGAAAGGTAGTCGATCCGGTGATAGTTTACCCCTTTTTCAGACCGATTAGACTCATTTATGAAAAAGGTACACTCTAGTTCATCATGAGTAAAAGAGTTCTACTAGGTATCAATTTATACTTTTTTGGACCTAGGGGACTAAATTTATGAAAAATTCTACATTGGAGTCTTCTTAGTCATTTACAACTCTCTAAACATGAAACGAT
Organism: Pseudotsuga menziesii; assembly: GCA_001517045.1. Taxonomy (NCBI): domain Eukaryota; kingdom Viridiplantae; phylum Streptophyta; class Pinopsida; order Pinales; family Pinaceae; genus Pseudotsuga; species Pseudotsuga menziesii. Next base: position 546,681 of record LPNX010723058.1, on the reverse strand, counting down.
GATCGAGTTTACCTTCTTAAGAATCGTAAAATCAAGTGATGAAGGACCCTTTTTTTGGAATGAACCCCTCCTTTCTCAGGTTCATAAAACATATGAGGTTGGAATCATCACTTGATGAGCTATATCGAGCATTAGTTACCCTTTTCAAGATCGGAAAAAAGAAAAGAGGTACTCATCCATCCCGATGGGGAAATTAAGGGAATGTGGAGAAATTTTTCATTTGTATTAATGGTAGCTTATAGTCACCCTTGAACAAGGAACTTGTCTTCATTTCATTCAAACAGTTGGGTATTAAACTTGTCATCGATTAGATCTAATTTCTTGAGTCATTTTACTCCTTTGAGTCAATTCAAAGAATGCATCGTCCTGTATTTTCATTATTTCTAGTCTCTTCCTCATTGATTCAATGTTGCCAAGTCACTTATCATGTCGTTCAATGTTCAAGGGTAGTATTTACCACAACCTACCTCTGCGGAAACATAACCTTCCTTTGAGTCGGTCATGTCTGAGTTAGTTCTTTGGTTGTTCCATAATCAAAATCACTCTAAAAATTTTTTTGTTCCAAGTTTCATGTCGGTGATGGGGGAAACATCATGGCCCTCCTTCGATGAGTCTATTCCCATCGACACTAGCACACAATCTAGTAATTAGTCTTAAAAATCAGTCAAGTACCTTGAATCCTGCATGCCTCAATGGCAGGTTTCCTCACTTTCAACAATAGGATTTCATCATTGGCCTCTGATTGAAATATTTCGCTTATTTTTTGAATTCAACTCATCTATTCACTTCCGGAGGAATGTACTAGGGTACCTTGGGAATCATTGACATTAATGGTGGTTTCCCTTGCACTTGTTAACGGTATTTATCAACTACTAGTAATCAAGTGATTTCTACCATGTTGAACATCAATACATCTATTCACATGGATCAAATTGTACTATTTAGGATTGGAATGAATACCATGAGTGTTTAGGTATTCACTTGAATATGCGCCTATCCTCAGGTTGCGATTGAGTATTATTTGAGTCAGTGCATAGATCCACAATGTATGTCTTGTGTCTATGCTCAAGTTTGAGTTTGAATGAAATATATCTACAATGTATATTTGGTAGCTATGTTTTGATTTGACTTTTTGTATCATGGATCTACAATGTATATTTGTTAGCTATGTTTCGATTTGAATTTGTGTATCATGGATCTACAATGTATTATTAGTAGCCATGACTTGTTCATTATACATGGATCTGCATTGTATTGGTCAAAAAGAATGATTCGAGTTAGATAGTTTGTAATTTTGTACTGTTTCAAGTCCCCACTCACCACTCCTTTTCCTCTGATTCCAAATCATATCCAACAAAGTATTTCACCTATCACATCCCTCTAGCTTCATACTTTGGGCCGAGGCATTCCGTTACACCTAAAAACTTCCACTTTTCCCAATCCCATGAATTTCATTGGCCAAAAAATATTTTGGAGGAGCTTTTTCTCAATCCTAGGAGCTCTAACGCACTTTGTCCTTTAACATAGAGTGTCATCATTTATCGACACCTTTTTTCCATTGATAGGAACTAACAATGACACTTGTTTCACATGGAAAATGTGTGTCGACCCTCCTTGATTCCTTATGCTTGTGTGCAAGGAGCATCAACACTCTCAAAATGGAAAAAGGAAGAGATTTTGAGATCGTTCTAGATGGAATTCACCGTGGAGGCTTATCCCAACTAACTGGAGCAGGTGGCACTCTTACCCCTAACCTCTAGGGATTATCCCTTACATTCCTCCCAAAAGACCTCAACCCATATGGTCCCTTTTGGCCTATATAAGAAACCTATACCCCATGAGTGAGGGAGGAACAAGAAAAACACCTTCATGTTGGTGGAATCATTCTGAGTGCAAGAAACAAAAAGAGTATGGTATTGTGAGTGAGAGTTTGTAGGGATTGTGATTATGAGTCAAGAGCATTGTGAGGACAAATATTCAACATCAAGGCTTTGGTTGTAGTTTTCTTCTCTATTTCTGTTAAATACAAATATGTTTCCCTTTCCCATGAATAATTCGTGCTTGATATGAGTTATTCATTGTCTTTTTCCTTGATCATTAACATATTGTTGAGTTATCTTGTTTCTTTCACTTTTGTATCTTGTTTCTTTACATTCTTTTGGAAGTACAACTAATCATAATAGAATTCATAAGACAAGTATAATCTTTGTTGTGAGGTAAGAAATATTTGAATTCAAGTTATTTGAAAATATAGGGAGAGGATGCATTACCGTGGGTCCTTTTTTCTAGATCAACTTCTTGTAGACTAGGGAAAAAACCTTTGTGTGCATTGATTGAGAATTTCCGATAAAAACTGTAAAAATAGAGGAGAAATTTAAGCAAAAGAAAAATGGACCTGCGAATCCACCACAGAGGAAAGGAATGGGAAACTATGGCCCATGGAACACAAGACAAGGAAAGGAAAACTAGTATCCGCCACAAGCAAAAAAAGGTAGCAGAAAGACAAAGAACAACACTGGGAAGTGGTGCGAGTTCCACAAAATCCCTCAGAACAACACTGATGAATGCCACTCAAAAAAGTCATTGGTGGCCGAGATTAAAGCTTCAGAATTAGATATCGATTCCGATTTAGATCCCAATGTCACATCTATGGACCAGGGGAAGCAAATCATTGATGAAAAACCCAGTTTCATTGTTGCTACCACACATATTCAACCAGAGGAGCTTGAAGAATCAGAGGTAGAGGAACATATTTTCCACTCACATATGTTGGTGAAGGGAATCCCTTTACATTTTGTTGTTGAATCTGGAACCTAATCTCAATAGAATTCATCAATATATTGGAGATTATGATAAAACCACACCCGTAACCCTAAAACATCGATTAGATAAGACAAGGACAAGCTATTCGTGTTAGTCAGCAATGCCACCTACCATATAGCATCAAACATTTCAAAGACGAGGTACTATGTAATGTGGCCCCACTTGAAGTCTGTGATGTTATTTTTAGATAACCATATATGTGGAAATGCCATGTTGTATATTAATCACAACCTCATAGTGTCATTGTCAGTTTGGGAGGACAACTCTATTGGATACCAGAGATAGTTGCACCTACCACAGTGTCATAGGGAAAGAAGGTAATCTCCCATACCGAGAAAGTGTCCCTCTTCATAATTTACTCTGAAGGAGAACATTAGATCACAGACACCTCGGCACTTTCTGAAGGTCCCTCTGCTCATTAGAAACAAGAACATAAAGTCATTGTTCCCTTGTCCATTCGAGTTCCTCTACATTGCAAGGCCACACATTTAAGGTGCTCGTCTAGAAAGAAATCCTCTAGACCAGTTCAGAAAAAGGATAATATGACAACCAAAATTATTGAAAAACTCCAGCACATCCATCAACAACAATTACATCCCTCTCGAGATGTCAAAGAAATACAACCTTTTCATTTCAGTGAATGTCACACCAAGAGATCAACTCAACAAACAGTTTGAGATGTGATACATGATTTGATGCAATGGAGACCATTTATTTATAAGGGGAGAGGATTGATCTAGATGGATATTGGTGGCCACCCACCTAATCCAATGGCTTAAAACAATTGTCCATTTTTCTAGTTTCCTAGTTATTTTCCTATGGATTTTTGGGTCCCAAACTTATGGGGTCATTTTGTGGCCCTAAATGATGTTTTTTGGTGATTCAAGGGGCCAAATGGTGGGTGAATACATGCAATTTGGCCCTAGCCAAAATATTTAAATCTCAGATAGATATTTCCAATGGACTATCGTGCGCCTAAATTGGAGATCTTATGCAAAAGTTATGACCTTGGGAAGTTGACTATTCCACTAGCGACCTTGGGGCCACAAACTTTATGATGGTTCATCTTCTAGGGTTATGTTTTGGTCATTTAGGGTTCTCTCCCTCATTATTATTATAAATAGGTCCTTTCAGCCTTACTTTATATTCATCTTGGCACATATGAGTGTAGAAACCACATATCTTCTCAAAGATAGTTGCTGCCATTCTAGTTGCTTTATTGTACAGTCTGTTCTATTTCCACCATTTAATAGAATATGTGTTTACAGTAGAGTCTATTTTCATTGCAATATGTATCTATTTATGATTATATATATGTTATTCCATTCCATTCTCACATAAATCCAGATCAGCCATAGGGATCAAAATCTCTTCTAGGAAAACAAATTTGCATGTAGAGTAGAAATGATATCTGCAAGAAGTTGAATCTCACTCGTTGTGAGCATCCTTTCTATAACTGAGGGGAGTGGAGGATCAAGAGTTGATGGTTGGTTGAGCTAATTAGGAGTATTAGCTAGTCAGTTGTATAGGAATAAATGAAGAGATGGACATTGTGGACTAGGTAGGTATAGATGACAAGATGGAGGAGCTCGTGGAGTAGGATATGGATGAGATGTCAAACATAATGGAGGATGTGGAGGAGGAGGGGTGGATGATATTTTGGAGATGATAGAGGAGGAGAAGGAGGTGGAGGTGGATGAAATGTTGACGGTAATCGAAAATGGAATAAAGGAGGTGGAGGTAGATGAGATGAAGGAGATGGAGCATGAGGAGGTGCATGTGATGTCCAAGCTACCTTGCCTGGATGACCATAATTAGATGATGGATAAAAGGTGGAGGAGGAGGATATATACCCTCATTTGACGATGAATCTTAATGAAACATAACATCTAAAAGATTATATTCACCAATAATGTAATGCATTAAGTTCCTCATATCATGAGGAACCATCCTCCATAACTCTCTGAGCTATAGGTGCCACATAATGTGACACACCAGTATCGACTGAGCCCCACACATATGTAACTTTATAGATATTATGACTAGGATTATGCCACCTATCATCTATGAATTGCCTCTACCTTTTTTAATCTATATACTCTTCCATGTCCAAATAAAATTTTACCATTCTTATAGACCACAATTGTTCATATCTTTATGGTTTGTGAAGGCTTTCGTTTATAGGGAACAAGTTTATAACCAATATGAATTAGGGTGCGCCATGTTCATTTTCTTTTGTGGCATTTGTTCCATTATTATATATATTTACTCCATCTATTTCAATAGGTTTAAACCTTCCATGTGATTTGAACCTTAGTTTCAACTCCACATGTGCATCTATTGATCTAATTTGGTGTGTCTCATCCACATGCGTAGATACTAATCCTAGTGTTAAGGATCCCTTAGTAATTTCATAACTTAGGTCACCGTGTGACCATCTTCCTCATTCCATTTAAAATATTTAGGGTATTTTATGACCATTTTAACTTCTATCACCAGTGAATTTTGGAAATTAACAAGAACTTAAACAATTCCCAATGGATGTTATGATCCTCTTGAACCAGCAAGTAATTGAGGGAAGGGGATCTACTATGCCTTTGAAAAAAATCCCAGAAGGAGACATGTTGATTTACTATCAAATACTTTGATCCATGAGCCATCACACAAGGAGGGGGGATAATAACGAGGAAGGAATCAAATCAATCACAATCCCTACATAGGTGCATGAGATGCAAGAGAATATGGTGAGATAGAAATAGTTGACATCACCATTAGAAGAGAGAGTAGGGAACATAAGGATTCTAATATGTTTTCTTCCAACAAACAATTAGTTATTGTGGCTCCTTCTTCAACATGGTGGCAATAAGTTAAAAATAAGAAGGGGAAAAGGGGAAATACTAAAGATTATTTTATAAAGGAGAAGAAACAAAATTCTCATTGCTAATGTAATTTTAATTGTGTATGTGTAAGTAACATATTTCATTAAATTTGGAAAAAATAATTTTAAATGTAGAAATGTAGATGTTGAAACTTGTTTTGGTAGGGATTTTAGTTGAAATTTGTATATGCTTTAGTGATTTTTTATTTTTAATGTTTAATATTTAATATAACTACCAATAAATTATTAATGAATTATAAGTTTCTTGAAATTATAGTTGTATACCAATTGTTTGACCCAAAGGTTCAAAGAGGAATCATGGGAAATGTCTTGAAATCTAAGATGATGGAAAAATGGCCTAAATTCTCAAGAAAGAGTAATATTAGTGGTCATTGACAATTCATAAAAGTGAACCCAATATGAACATGTGAGGTTTGTGGTTCTACTTTAAGCATGGATAAACCTTTACTAGTTCTTCCATAGAATGCACAATTTGTATCCTTGGTTAGGAAATAGTTATCTGAGACTCCATGTAAAATGGGGTAGATATATAAGGAATTCTTGAAGTTGTGGTTAATTACCAAGATCCCTTGGTGATTGAAGTTGAAATGGTCATACTATCCTTTGAAAATTTGAAATGGCATGAGGAATTTGGTCACATGGTTACCTAAATTTTAAAATTACTAAGGGATCCTTAACATTGGGATTATTATCTATAGATGTGGATGAGCCAAGACAAATTAGATTGATGGATGTAGATTGGAATTGGAGTTAAGGTTAAAATCATGTGGAATAGGCATACAAAAGGTTAAAACCTATATAAGGGGCCTTATTGGGGAAAAAGTGCTAAAATAATCTCAATTGGCGAACTTTGTTGTTGACTATGGTCCAAGTCCAAATCCAGGTCACTCTTGTAGCATAAAGTAGGTGGAAGGCCTAGGATGTTTCCAAGAACCCCATGTGTTGGAAGGGTGAATTGTAGAAGGTGAAATCATGTATTTCAATGGGCATTTCATTTGGTAACCCCCTTAGAAACGTGAAGGAAAAAAAATGACAAAATATTCTTGGTTCTCAATTAGGTGATTATTTAATAAGAGTATTTTCAAAGCTATGAGTATCTTTTATTTCTACTACCATTTCTAAAAGACATCGATAGATTTAAAAAAATAATTATATCTATTTAGACTCGACAAACTCATTATCAGTAGGTGCACGGTCTAGTCACATATAACCTTTTCTTTAAGTTGGGTTTGCTTGTCTTGATGCTGTGGCGAACAATTTGAAAATGGAATTACTCTAAAGGCTTCATGAAATATAAACCAATTGATGAGTATTTGTGGCTAAGCACTAGGTCAATCCTTGATGCGATGTTGCAAGAACTTTAGAGATTAGCCTCTATGTAGCTCCTTGGTTTTGAGACCCACTCAGTATGGCCATATTGTTTGAACCTGAGAAGGTTGTTTTTTATTGGTCCTTGCTACTAGACAACCTTCCTCTTGGTCATTACCAGAAGTATTGGGAATTTAATAGCCCTTGTTTCCTTTTTTGCACAAAGATTAAGCTACCAAGGACTTGATTTGGTTTTGTTGCTTTGCCAAGTTAGTTTGGATATGGGTTCAAACCCATGTGGTCGAATTCTTCCTAAGTGATAAGCTCCCTTGTGTAATATGTTCTTTTTTGTGTTTGTGGAAGGTGCTTGGGATTCAAAATGGGAAAAGATATCAGGATAAAGAGACAAAATGGTAACAAAAACTACAAAGAGGAAACAAAGAAGATATTCCAACATTCCAAAGATGACCAAATCTACTGTGCAAAATGTGAAAATGAAATATCCAACTTGAGGGAGCTTAATCAAACACATGAAAATGGAATATCCAACTTGTGGAAGTTTAGTCAAGCACTTGTTAAAAATATTGATATTTCACGTGCAAGAAAGCTCACTAAAATGGAATCACAAGTTCACACTCATTGCTATTGCAACAAACTTACAATCCAAGCTGGATTCAATGGCTAATAAACATGAATTGCTCAGACATAAAAATAAAGAGATAAAAACTGTTGCAACAAATTTACAATCCAAGATGGATTCAATGGATAATGAACAAGGATTGCTTATTTATAAGAATAGAGAGATGAGAACTAAAGTAGAGTCCTTGAAAGGCCAGTTGAATGAATATAATCCGAGAATTGAAGGAAATGAGAGGGTTTTACAACAATGTAGAACAAAAAACAATGGTTTGCAGTTCGACTTGAATGATTCTAGAGAAAAGGATTCAAGGTATGCTCAGAAAAGATAAAGAAGACACACATTTCTGGGAAGGCACTATTGTAGCTCTGTAAACAAAAATAAGTTTGAAATGGGATCACTGACAAAAAAAAACAAAGATCTAAGCATTGGAGTTCTTTAAGTTCCTGGGGAATGCATCATAGTATGAGTTGAAGAGCATTCTCCAAAAGAGTGAAGAAGACTCGCAACATATGAACAATAATTTGGAAGGAGATTTTGTAGCTATGCAAATAACACATGATCTGATGGCCAATGAAAGGAGATCATTGACCCAAAATAATACGACACTGATATTTGAACTAGAATTATTCAAGTATCGGCTGAATGTTCTGAAGATAACATAACATTATTTAAAACAACAGAATAAAATACTACAAGAGGAGGTAAAGGAGAAAAAGAGAATGTTATATGAAATTTCATCCATTTATGTAGGGAAAATGTTCCTAGAGGAGGAATACAAGTCTTTACAAACCGAATTGGATACAAGAATATTGGTTTTAGAGAAAGAGAAGGTAAAAATTGAGGGCAGCGTAAGAGAGTTGCGAACAATGTTCAATTCTCTCAACAAAGAGATTGAATCTATGATAGAGAAGAAAAATAGTCCGTTAGATGAAATTTCATCCTTTTATGCAAGAAAAATGTTCTTAGATGAGGAATACAAGTCTTTACAAACCGAATTGGATACAAGAAAATTGGTTTCAGAGGAAGGGAAGGTAATACTTGAGGGTGGAGTAAGAGAGTTTCAAACAACATTCAATTCTCTCAATAGAGAGCTTGAATCCTCTAGGGTTATCACAAAGTAAAAAAAGGGGTAGTTAGTTGATTTACAAAATCAACATTCAGATCTTGTAGAGGTGAAAAGGTGCGTTGAGGAGAAAAACGAGTCTCTACTTACTAAATTCAGCAACAAATGCACAATGGTTTCAAAAGAGAATGACCGTCTTCATGAGAGAATAAGGGAATTGGAAACATGTCTCGATTCATTCAAGAAAGATGATGATTCCTAATACGCCAAAACGAAACCTTATGCTTGAAAATCCTCAAAAGCGAAAAAAATAAAAATAAAAAAATGAAGAGTTGTGACAAGTCTTCATATATATATATATATATAGTAAGTTAGTTAGTTAGTCAGTCAGTTATTAATGATGCATTGTAGTTTCTACCATCTCTATAAAATATCATATCATGTACTAAGATGTAGTTTTGATTCTCATGTTAATTGATAGGTGGTATCCGTTATATATCATATCATGTAGTAAGTTCTAGTTGCTCTAGTTTTGATTCTCATCTTAACTGATAAGTGGTATCATTTATTGGACGACTTGGAAATTGGTTCTCAATTTTAAGTTCTTTGAGAAAGGAGTTTATTAGTTATAACTATTAGAATGCTTGTACTTGGTAAAATCCCATGTTTTGTTTGTTTTTGTTTTAGTATTTTCATTATGGAACATGGAACAAAACTATAATCATGAACACAATATGATACGAGGTTTCACCTTGTCTTATTATGTTTCTTATAATTTTATAATTTTTATTCATTTGCAAAATTTTGAACAAGTGAGATGTTTATTATAAGGAGAAATAAGAGAAAATTGCCAAAAATGTACAAAAGGAGAGTGCCCTATCTATAAATTTGATCAAAGATCCTTAATGAGAATGAATTTCTTCAACGCACTAATTCTCTTAAAAATTTATGTTTTGTTTTTTTGATGCCAAAATAACTGAAAATAGATCAATTATTTTTTATTTCAATGGAATTTTGTATCACAACATTGGATGCAATATACACATAATATATTGATAAAATGAGAAGGCCTTTGGATTGATGGATAAAATAAGGGTGATAAATGGTTGATAGTTACTCTACCAACATAGGTCCATCTTAAACTCAGATATATCAAGCACATAGAGGGATCCAATTTATTGAGATGTTTATAAATTTATCTTAATATTTTTACAAAAATTTACACCTCAAACAATTTAATCCCTCTCTTGCTTTATAGACTCTGGTAGTTTTAATTGTTTATTTTATAAGCTGACATGGATTTTCTTAATTACTTTTCATAATTTTTTTTAATTTTAATTTTAATTTTTTTATAAACCGACATAAATTTTTTAATTACTTTTTATTTTTTGTAACGTTATGTTACATTGCAACATTTTCTATATAGTGGGATGTAGAACACCTCACTCCTTTCAATCCAATGAGTGATATTTGAAAAATATGAATAATATCCATGAGCTGTAAGATATTTTGAAAGATCTTCTATGACCTTTAAGAGTACCTTTATGTGACTAGTATATATTAAATGTGTAGACAAAATTATCAAATTTATAATACAAAACTCTTGGTCATCATGCATGTGATAACTTATCTATATATCGTATAGCTTTGTATTAGCAAAATGTTCATGTTTATAATATATAATATTGATGTATAGACAAGATTATAAAATTTATAATACAAAACTCTTGGTCATGATACATGTGGTGACTTATATATATATATATATATATATTGTGTAGCTTTGTATGGAGAAAATGATCATGTTTATAACATTGACTATTATTTGTGTTGCTCTGTGTAGACAAAATGATCATGTTTATAACATTGACTATTATTTTTGCGAGAGAGATATATTATTGTATGTAGTTTATTTCTTTGTCAAGTGAATAAATTTTTGGTCATTGTTTTGTGATGTCATTTTTAAATTTGGTAATAGGATTTATTTTTATGTTTAATGATTTATTATTATTAAAAGTTAAAATATTATTTATTTATTAAATATAAGTATAAATTCTTATGAAAATTAGTTATTTGAATGGTAGTTTGTTTTTGTTATAGAAATTTATTTTTCCAAAGAAATAAAATTAGTGTTTTAGGTTGTATACCCTAATTGAAATATAATTATTTTGTTTGCTTAAAATAGGTAATTATAATTGTTTTTTAATTCTCAAGCTTAATTTTTTTATACAAATGAAAAAAATAAAAATAAATAAAAATTGGAGATTTAAAATATTTTCAAGTATTGTGTTTAGATATGTGATGTGCAAAATTTAGAATAAAATTATGTCTTTTAACAAATTTTAACTTAGAACCAAAATATTAAAATTTATTTGTAATTACATTAAATATTAATCATTAATAATCAAATAAAACATGACATATACAAAGTTTAATTAAAGTATTTGTAAATTTGTATTCTTACATAATATTTGTAATTGCAATAATTTAATATAAGTGAACAAGGCATAATGCTAGTTATTTATTTTATTTCTCTGTATGCATTAATATGAGTCTATAAACGTGACATGTAATATTTGAAGTAAAACTCAAGGTAAATAAGATGTCTTTCTTCCGAGAAACTTAGAATTCATTGATATTTTATTATTGGTTGAATTAAACATTAGTCATTAATGATAATAAAATCACTATACACATATGTAATATTTGAATTAAAACTCAAGGTAAATAAGATGTCTTTTCGTTCGAGAAACTTAGAATTCATTGATATTTTATTATTAGTTGAATTAAACATTAGTCATTAATAATAATAAAATCACTATACACATATACAAAGTTCAACTAAAATCCTTAACAAAACATGTTTAAAAAGCGCTTAAGGATTTACAATAAATTAGATGTCCATGAATTCCTCATAAAAAATTCCAAATTTAATGAAATATGTGGCACATACTAAAAGTCATTGGATATTGTCACAAATCTGTGGTAGATAATTGTTGTCTCTTTGTGTAATTTGTTTGGACTCTTAACATGAAAAGTAATATAAAAAACCCAAAAATATATGGTTTTCTAAGCCCTAAAACTGCTTTGAACAATTCTCCCAAAACTAGGGAAACCCCATCAAATTAGTCGTTTCCCCTAAACATTGTTAGGGTTAAGCTTGACCCAGGAATGAGTCAAAGATGGTTTAGGTCCAGCATATGTTTTTGGACCCATGGCATTTTTCCATGGTATTGGTGACCAATCGTATTTGGTATCCTAGGGTATTGCATGTAAAGAAGTGGCTCTCAAAGGTGAGCTTAGCTAAGATAGGTGGCCATGATGGATGGTTTTGGTCATGAATGAAGGTTTCATTGGTATTGGTTTTTTCCCACATAAAATTTCCACAGTAAAATTTGTGTTTAATATGAATGTTGCTTGTGCTAATTATTTTATCTCATTTTATCATTTTATTATTATTATAATGGTATAATCTAACCATGATTTGGCATATAATTGCGGCCTGAGCTTATCCAGCATGTACGTTCATGCTAGATAAGACAGCTGGCATGGGTCCCTTCAGGTCCAAGGAGTCGTCCATTGGCGGATTTTTTTAAAACTTTTTGGATTTCGGCTGCCCTGTTCATTCCGTTTAACCTCCATCACCCATCATCCGTCGTCCTACTACCACCGTCGCCCATGATGAAAAGTCCTGCATTAATGTTTATCTAACAACTTGAGCGTTTTCAAACCACGACATATCCCGTTTCTGCTTCCCTATTCCTGGATCAGTTTTCAAACCACCATCAATCCGGTTCCCCTGTTCCAATCCCTGGTGTGGAAAGCTTCAAATCACATAAGCTAGTGTGGGTTACACCTGTTCCTGGATCCCTGTTGTGGAAAGTTGTTGATGCCCATAAGATGGTATGGGTTGCATATGCTGGTGACGGAGCTCATACATTGATAACTAGATGCCACAATATGTAAGGTACCATTTAAAAAAGCAACATGCTAAGCTTATAAGTTCAGTTATGTTTTCGTGAATACTAAGTTAAATGTAGCTCTAAGGTTATGTTCTTTATAAGTTGAGTGATTTCCTGAATGATGTCATGCATTACAATCTATAGCTTGCGTAGGGAATTTTTATAACTAAATCTTCGATCCATTTCTAATCATTTATTTCAATACATATTCATTTTAAGAGTTCGATTCATGTATTGTTAAGATATTGATGTACTATTAAGATTTGGACGCCTGAACCCTGAGCATTGCAACTGTCATGAAAGCGGTGACCTATTTTATTGGAGCAAGAATCGCACCCGCAACTAACAAATCTATAGTAATTCATTTCATTTCCCCGATTTAAATTTTAAATTTTAAACTAAGAGCTAAAATACATATAATTGAAGCTTATGTTATTGAGAGTGAACATTTCTCTAGGTGTTGCACATATGAGTGACATAAATCCATTGAAATCATTTTTCTTAAGGAAAAGGGTTTGAAATCTAGTGAAATAACTTTCTTAAAGCCTAGGAGGGTTTGAAATCCATTGAAATCACTTTTTAATTCCATCATCTGGAACATTGGAAGCCCTGGAAAGAACATAACCTAACCAACACTCATTGCAAGGCTAATGAAAATAATACAAATGACTGGAACTAAAGGAAGGAATAGGGTTGCATGTCGTATGAAACTAATAGAAATGATTGAAGCTAAATATATTCTGCAAATAAAAATGACTTATAATTGATGCTTGTGATATTGAGAAAACATTTATGTGTGTGTGTTGCAAAGTTGAGTAACAAAATAGTACCAACCTCGGATTCAACACACTGGGGGTCTCTACAAATACATCGAAATCTCAGATCAAAACAAAACAAAGAAATATTTAAACAAAACAAAGAAATATTTCCTGGAAAGATCAAATCAAAACAAAACAGAGCTGTCATTTGCAACGCTCTAGAAATGAACAACATCAAATGTGATTGCTGAAATGCATCTGGTATGGGATTTTAGGTCTTCAGAGAACAGAGTAAAGATTCATCTCTTCTGTAAAATGTATGTTTTTAGGGTTGCATGTCATATGAAACACCTGAGATTATCCAAATATTATAGTATAAATGAAGCTTATCCAACTATTATAGTATAAATGAATTACAATAATTATTGTTCATGGAAAGAAAAAAATATAATTAATTCGAGTAGCGAGTTGCATATTGCACAAATTTGGTGGTTCCTCAAAGGGAACATTGAATACTCACTGAAACTAATAAATTTTACAGTGTGTCCTAAAATCAATCCTAGAATTACCAAAATTGCCTCCAGGAGGCAGGCCAGTGGCCACAATCAAGATCAGGAAACTACCTATTGATCCAAAATTGCTATAGATCTAGGGTGAAAGAGTGTATAACCTTGTGCAAAATTAACGAGATTGTTCAAAGTCAATCAGGAATTAGATTCTAAATCTTATAAAAAATGAACTAATCAGAATTTTTAAGATGGAAAGTCAGTGTCAGATGGGTCCATGGAATTCAACATCTACTGTCATACAAGAAAATATCTTGGAGTGTTCTAATTCCATTGCAGAATAAATGTGTAGTAGAGTACCAAATTCTCTCAGTAAGAAGATTTGCTACATCAAGAATGGAATTCAAGGTTACCATAGGGAGTAAACATTGAAAAAAGGGCCATTTCTGAAGCACCCCCCCTTCTAACAGAGGAAGTGTTTGATAGCTTCCAATTCCTTCCAAATAATTTTAGCAAAATAAAGGATCCTTCAATCCTGACTGAGGGAAGGGTAATGAGGGACTAAAAATTAAGTCCTTTCCATCCTTTCTTCCCATAAGGAACCCCATGCCAACTTCCAAATCTGCCAAGTTCGTAGATGTTGAAAGAAAACTAGCAAAAAATTTTGAATCTGGCATTGCACCTGCCAATTTCATTTCTTGAAAAATCTTCAACACCTCTTCGCAATGTCCATTCTGTGTAAATCTTGAAATAATGGCATTCCATGACACCAAAATTCTTTGAATCATACCATTGAAGAGTTCCATGGCCTCATGAACAAACCCATTCTGTAGAAGAGGATTTGAAACCCATCTGAAGAGGCTTTGAGGCCTTGAACCCATTATGTATTTATAGGTGAAGTAATCCTTATATTATCTAAAATATTGTAACAACTTTTTGCTGCATTGATCTGAATTTTCTCTTTCATTGATTGGAGATCCTTATTTTCACCTTTCAGATGGGTTTGAAATGGCACCAACTTATAGCTCTTGAGGTGCAAGATCCTGAAAAAAAAAAAAATTCTTCTTCTTATTAGAAATGGAATATGGTTGGAGGTAATTATGTTGCATGGATCAAATTAGACAGAGTTAAAGAGCTAGTTACCAGGGAGTGCAAAAACCCATTGTATCCAACAAGCTTTCAAAAAATTTACAACAATAAAATAGAAACAAAAAAAGAAAATGATGGAAATAAAATGTGTAGAATTGACAACACCTTAGAATATACAATGTGAGTTTTTATTTGTTGTTCTTGGTTCTTGGAAACCGGTTGAGATAAAAGCATTAGTTGCAGCAAGAACAATTGATGCTTTAATCTATTGTGAATTCTGAAGTGTTAATATCTTGTTGTTGCTTATAGCTTTTGGTGTACGTATGGGCCAGATGGCCACCAAGAGATTGACAAAAAAATTGTTCATATATCCAAAGTGCCTACACATGGTAATGGGAGTTGTCTAGGTCGTAAGCATCTAAGATGTGGTTTTCTTTGTCATTTTATCATCTGCATACTCAATAAGGCCTTGAAACACTACCTAATAACTTATAGTTGTAGTGCTCTACCTAACCGGTAGAGCACTCTTTCCCTCTCTCTCAGTGATGGTCTCTATCAAGACCATTTAAATCATATTACAAGTTTATATCTAGGTCTGTACTATTAGTTTTGTAAACACATGAATGTACAATCATGAACCCTAAACATATTAACGTAGAAATAGGAGCTGTACAGGTTTGAAAAAAACTTCATAAATTTTATTTTTGTAAACTAGACAATAATACCGTACATAAATTTAAAATATACTTATCTAGAATTGAAATACCTGGGGCCAGCATTCGTAGTGAATCCAAGATTTTGCTGTAGACTTGTAGGCCCCTTCCTCTCCAAGCTTTCCGTCCAACCAACCGAGCCTTGATTAACAACATGATGTGCCACCCTACCGACCAGCTCTCATCATGTGCTGGCCCTAGGAAACCCACGGGTTTCCTAGCCCCCGAGCCCACAGACCAATAATACCGAAAGCATCTTCCTCTCCATTCTTTATCTTCCCAGTCTCAGTCATTTACAGATACTATCATCCTTGAGTTGTCCCCCTCCTCAAGTATTTTTCTTCTTCATTTTCCTCATGCAGAGTCCAATTTTCCCCAAAATAAATCCAACCTCTCCCCCCTCCATTCTTCCGTAAAAATTTCCCTTATACCTCCTTCCTCCACTGCCCTTCTTCCACCGCCCTTTCATTAATTTATGTTATTTTTTTATTCTTGGGCAGTGTGGTTAAATTTAAATTTGACATGTTTTATTTTTATTGATGGTACGTGTTATACCACCTAACCAATGCCCTCGAAATTTACCTAATGGTTTACCTAAGT
>LPNX010723058.1:491834-528518 GCA_001517045.1 Pseudotsuga menziesii | reverse complement strand
ATATATATATATATATATATATATATGTATGTATGTATGTATTTTAAATTAATTAAAAGCACTTACTAATAATCATTAAATAATATGGGGCATTACAATAGTGAGATGAATCATATAGATAATCAGGGTAAACCTTGCCATGTACAAGAGGTTGTTGATTTTGTAGGTACAAGGGCATATAATGCACCTCATATTAGCAAAGAACTATGTCAATGGGTGGAAATATGTTTTCTTTTGGGGATGTCTACTGAATGTGTACATCAAAAACATTGTGAATTAGTGCATGATAAAGTATCCTCTTTTGAAATACAGTTTGATCGAAATTAATTTCTTTCACGTGATGACATTGGCAATATAGAGAGAAAATTGAAACATTCCCAATATATGTTTGATAAGAATGATGCCCAAAGCGTGTGTATATGGAAAGATACAAACCTTGATAAAGTGTTCTACTACTCTGAGTTTGAAAAAACCGTAGATGATGAGAGTCACACACCATTCATTGTAGGCATCCAACTACCATTACAATTGGAATGGATGAGGAAATATGGTCATGATAGTATATTAGCAATGGACTCTACATTTGGAACAAATCATTTTAAGGTATGTTTATATATCACTTTTTCTTCTGTCATTTGTTACTTATAATATGATTCAATCATGTAGTGATGTCATATTTATTTGTGTGAAGTTCCAACTTTATACATTATTGACATTTGATTCCTAACATAATGGTGTTCTTGTGGCATGGGTCATCATGTCAAGATCTATGACCTCAGATATTGCCAAATGGATGGAAACACTACTTCTTAAAGTAAGCATGAGTATGTTGGAATGGAAATTGAATGCATTCATGGTAGATGATGCAATGGCAGAGATTGGTACAATTAGGTACATATAGCTAATATTTCCCTTTTCTCGAAATAAAATGTTTCATTCAATATTAAAGACACATCATACAAATAGGAATATATTTTTAACATTGTGTAACATATTTATCCAATAGGGTGACATTTCAATGTGAAGTCTACTTATGAAATTGGCATGTTAGAAGGGCACGGATAAAAAATCTTGTCATGAAATTTAAGGATGGCACTACAAGGTGTTTGATGTTTAAGTGTTTAGGAAACATTATGCACAACCACAAAAACACAGATTCTTCTCTTGAGGAGGTCAATAGGTTTCTGAATGAATTCAAAGAAGAAAATTCCTTTGTTGAGTACTTTCGAGCACAATGGTTGGACATAATAGGTTTGGGTTCATAGTATAATATCTAGAGTTTTTTCTTTAATGAATATTCTATGGATAATCCCCAACAGCTATGCAATATTTTCTATAGTTTTATATTTCACATACTTTTAGATTTCAAATTTCATGTTTTCACAATAAATTCAAATTTTCCTAGCTATTTCTTTCACTCTTATCCTATGTGTTTATCCTACTAGCATGTTCTATATTTATTAGCTTATGTTCTTTGATGTTTATCAGAAATGTGGGAAAAATGTTTCCGTACTTTAAATCATGCTGGACAAGAAACAAATGGGGCCATCAATTCATACCATTCACACTTGAAAAGGGTATTTTTAAGCTCAATACGATCAACTTCCCATCGTTAAGTAGATTGGTTGGTGCATCAATTGATAACAATGGTCCACATTTTTATTAGTGGCGTGAATGCAGAAAGTAACATGGTTTCCATAGAAATTACAGAGTGGAGAAAATAGAATCTCAGTTCTGGATAAGAGCACAATCTATTCCAGATGATAACGTTACGCTGCACCACTCATATCCTTCGATGACATGGGTGCAAAGCCAACATGATGAGATGAAAAGATATATGGTATGGAAATCAGGTCCAAACTTTTCTATGTGTGATTGCAACTGGGAAAAAAATGGATATTTATGCAAACGTGTCATTAAGGTTACCATGATGAGGGATAAAAATAGGTTGGAACAAGAAGAGCTAGAAATAAGAATCGATGAAACAATTTCATATCAGGTTATTTGAGTATTTTATAATGCATATTTAGATCATTAGAAATGTTTTAGATCTTAAATAGTGGTTGTTGTGGCCTAATATGTTGCAATGCTTTGTTACCAGATCACTGAAAACAATGGTTTTGGAATTGCAAATGACTTGGATATTCCTGTCATGGTAGTCATTTCATAACTTGGTTCATTTTATAGTTTTCTATTACTCTTTTACTATTGACATGATTTTTTCTTTATTTTTTTCAAGTATATAATAATGTTAATGGTTTGATGGCTACTTCTAACAATGGAAATCAAATTCATGATCAAGGAAGCGTATCGTAACGTATTCGAGACATTTTTGAGTTGATTATGCAGTTTCCTAGTGAAGAATCACATCTCTGCTTCGTAGAGAAACACATGGAAGATATTTCCAATGAGTTCGAAGCAACATTGGTATCAAGTAGTTTAGGGTTGGAACATCCTACTGCTCCATATTTCCAACAAGTGGAAGATGCATTTGGGCATACCTTATAATGTCAAAAAGATTTCTTGGAAAGGATTGTCACTCGTAAGCGCTCTTACACATCATCTAGTTCTGCATACTTTCCTCCCCCAACACATGGGACTAAAAGGAGACAAACATTTGATGATGTCCTCGATAGAGCTACCATATGAGACAATGAAAGAAATCCAAATAAGTGAAGGTGAGAATTACAAATATGAAAATTCGGTTATTCTAAAATGTTTAAGCTCGAAACATGCATGATTTAGAATTCCATCACTATGCAAAGACTTTAATGCTTTTATGGTTTGAAATTATAGATAAAATGAATAAAAGTTATGCTAATTTCCATATTTCCTTGCATATTTTTTAGGTGGCTTTGAAGCTTGGATATCAGAGCATGAAGAGCATTGGCATGACTAAAGGAATAAGTTGTAGCATTTAAAATGAGTTGTAGTTTACCAAATATAAGAGAATGTCACTTCTTACACAAGTTGTTTTGGACAAGACAATTTTAGAAAATGTGTATAAATTGATAACACTGTCAAGAGGAAAAAAACACTTTCTTGAGCTCAATGCAATCAAGTGTTAAATCAAATCTAAATTCCAAGTGTATATAGCGTGTATGCCTCAAGCATGTCAAATGGAATTTATGCCTTGATTGCAAAAGACAATGTTTTCAATAACTCACTGTCAATGCATAACCACCATTTATGTATCAATTTCCAGCCAATCAAGAAGAGTTCATGGCAGTCCTCAAACGTAAATTCCAATTTACAATTCATTAGACATCAAGTTGTTTAATTTTTTTATGATACTTTTGCAAATCCCTTGAACCTTGTTGGTCCAATAGGGAAATCATCTCCATTGGAAGAGTTTCAACCATCTCTATTCATATGCAATAAACATCTCTAAGGACAATTTTGTAAATGGTATCCTTAGTATGATTTCTCTTTTTTCTATCCTTATTCTGACTATGGATATGGGAATTATTTTTCTCTTTTTCAAAAATTAAATGTCTTCTATGTTTGTAATATCTGAAAAATGTCTTCTATGCTTCAAAGTTCAAATATCTCAAAAAGTTGCAAGGGCACCTAATGTTGTTGTGTAAGCTCATGTATGTTATTTCCCTGAAATACATTCCCAATATTATCTCCCGGTTATTTGAAAAAGCTAGTTTATTGTTTTTCATTTTATTTTTAAAAAGGAAGTCCCACTTAATTTATAGTTATCTTTCAGGGGTATTTATTTGGATCCTAAATGGCTATCAATGCATAAATATTTGAAATAATTTACAGAAGTAGTTCATCATTTCAAATTTCACTTAGTATGTTTTACTTTCATTGAGTTGATTTTATAGTCGATTTACTTTTCTTGATCCATTTTGTAAAAGTAACCTACTATCTTCTTTACTCAACCCCCTATATTTGCTTTTAAGTGGGGCTATGTAGTTCAGCTTTCCTGTATAGACTGAACATCATCTTTTGGGAGATAGCACTAGATCACAACTCTCAACTTTTTTCATTTTATTCTATAGAGTCTAAATTGTTACTGTTTATTGTACTAGGAAAAAAGTTAAAAGAAGAAAATCACAAATTTATAAAAGTTGAATAATGTGGAAACCTGAAAGAGTGAGGTTGTTAAAAGCAGGACCATAGGAGGTTCTACAATATTTAAAGGAAATTTCTTATTGAGGTCCTTATATAGAGTATGAGACTGTATTGTTCTAAACAACTAAAAGCATTATGTTCTTAATCTTAATATTATAGAGCATTTATTGCTTAGCACTTGCTATAATTTTGTAATTTTTTTTATAAGCTGTTGGTATGTACTTGTAGAGCTGTCCACAATGCCAAGATTGAAACAGCTCAACTCTTCTTCAATTTATATCAGCACTTGCAAAAATTTTTACAGACATGTATATCGGCTTCGGAGGGCGAAGCTCATCACTACGACAACACTCTCCTACAGAGAATCATTTACAAACTTAGAAGTTTTTCTGATGTGATGTTATACTCCTGAGAGAAACTCACAGAGCATACAACTTTTGACTCTACTAAGCTCATCACATGAGTGACTTCTCTACAAATGCGATGCTCAACGATGAGCCCTCAGCCCTTTATTTATACAAATTTTACCGGTAATCCGGTGACTTCCAATTAACACTACTACATCAAGAGAAATCATCCAGGGTGACAGGAGGGGACAACCATTGTCATTATCTCGTCCCTTAAAGTCTGCATACATGTGGGGACCCAGAATCTTTATCAAGACTGACAACTCTTAATTAGTACTAAAAGTAGAATAAAACATAGTACAAAGCGGAGAATCATCGGCCTGCGACGGTCTTTAAAGGCCTGCCACGACTTTCACTTTAGTCATAAGGGTCCCTACCTTGTAGAAAAATACAGACTTCTTGTTCATCAAAGTCTACTCCTCCACAAGGACAGTCCCATCCAGCAATATCTGAGTCATAATCTTGGAAATCATCAATGTTTGGTAGGTCGTCTTCAAACTGAGTTGGCAGGTACAAGAAAAGACTGAAGCATCTCTCAATATCGAATCCATGAAAGATATCATTAGATTCACAAAGAAATTCACCTTGAAAAAATGATTGTACCCGAAATTTTAAAGGTATTTGTCTTGTATATACTTTTGATTCAATTCTCTGGCCTTGGGCATCTCTCTTGATGTACTTCTGGGAGGTAAATACAGTATGCTCGATCCTTGTGTAGTGTCCTCCTTGGTGATGGAGCATGAATTTGAACCATTGGTGCTCCCTATCAGCTACCTCAATGTCAACTTTCAAGTGGATTATGAAATTATCACGACGGTTCTCCCAATCAGTTCTTGGGAAGAATTTATCTAACAAAAATTCTGTCCAACCAAACCATACAGCATGCCTAAGGTTGGCTAGATCTGCGCATATGACAGTATTACGTTGCTTCCTACAAAACTGAAGAATTAGATTGTAGGATGTCCATGTCAAATTTCCATCTCCTATGTCCACATACCATAAAGGACCATCTTTTTCTTCATTGCAGTTAATCCAAAGCTCTCTGCAACTTTTCAGTTTCTCTTGGGCATTTTCAAAACTTCTATAAGCATTATTCTCCCATCTTTCCATTATCTCCAATTTTAGTGGAGAGGCCTGCATTTGCTTGATAAGAGTAATGTCCAAATACCTTTCAGCTTCTTGTCTTGATGCATAATCAAGGAGTTGTCTTCTTTCTGCTTCTGAGAGTGATTCATCCCATGGCTTCAAGAATAAGCCATTTCTGGGTTGGTAAAGTGGAGCTTTACCACAATCTACACCTCAACTGGAGGCACCGGCCGAGAACATGGTGAGAGCAGGAGTAGTCTGTTTGGACTATTCTCTCATGAGCATATTAGCAAGGCAATTAAGATAACCTAGCTTATAAAATCAAAATTACTAAGACAAATAAACCATTTCATAATCCGACTACTATTTTCTACCATTAGATTTTCATTCTTAAAAATACCAGGCATTATCTTCAAGTCTGTCCTAATGATAAATCTAACTGGTTTCAGGAATAAAATAAAATGCTGGACTTTTTTCTTAACAACAAAAATCTCTTTGTGGCTAGATGGATAGTTAAGTTTTGTTGCTTTGAAAGATCCTGATCCATAACCACAAACATGTTCTTTTACTTCAAGAGCTTCAAGGAGAACTCCACCCCTAGTGTGGGAAGAAGCGTCTGTTTCAATAATCAGCTGACGCGATCCCTGAGGTAAAGAAAGAGGAGGCAGATCTAAAACTTTGGCTTTAATTTGCTGAACTTCCAATGTTGTTTCTTGGGACCATTTTACAGGATTCTTCTTTAATCTTTGCTAGAGAAGATGTATATCAGTATCTTGTCCTTTGTAAAAAGGGCTGATGTAATTGAGACTTCCTAGAAATCTCTGCAACTAGGTTTTATCAAGAAGTTGATCTGGGAAACGACTGACTATGCTTAGGACATGTTTTTGTAGAATGACTTGTCCTCTTTGTATCTTAAACCCAATAAATTCCATTTCAGTATTTCCTATTTCCATCTTACTTTGAGACAAGACTAATCCATGTTTAAAGACCAAATCATAAAACATTTGCAATTGTTTTAGATGCTCTTGCAGATTCTTAGAACATATCAGTATATCATCAATAAAAACAAGTGCCCAATGTTTGTCTCTGAAGATGTCTTCCATACGCTTCTAAAATTCTGAAGGAGCATTGTTGATCGCGAAAGGTAAAACTTTCCACTGGTATTGGCCATGTGGAACTACAAATGTTGTTTTAAAACGGTCTTTTTCCTCAATACCAATTTGGTAGAACCCTTATTTCAAATCGAACTTACTGAAGATTGTACAACTAGTAATTCTTTGCAAGAGGTTGGCTTTATCAGGTAGAGGATACTGAAATTTTTGAAGCACAACATTGAGAGGCTTATAATTCACAACTAGCGTCGGCTTTCCTTGCTTTAACTCTGAATGTTTATTTACCAAAAAGGCATGGAAAGCCCAAGGGCTCTTGGATGGTTCAATCAATTCTTTAGCTAGGAGTTCCTTGATTTCTGAGGCACAAAATTCCCTTTCTGAGGAAGACATAAGACGGGCTAACTCCTTCATTGGTTTAATCTTTTGTAGTGGATCAAATGGCAGGGATAAAATATTTTTTCTCTAGTCCAAAAAGCATTTGGGCTTTCTGAGCAGCAGTCTTTGACTAATTTTTCAGTGATGTCTGCAAGGGCTTAACATTGCCATGTTAATGAGATGTTTCATTTCACTATTTTGCATATAAATATGGAGGGTCAGATGTTATATTATCATTTTCTATGAGATGATTCAAATTTTATATATTATCATTATGAGATGATCCAAAGTCATATAAGAGTCTTTGGGTTTAATTCATTGGACCTTTGGGATACCAGTGGATAGTTTGAAAACAATTATGGAATGGGCATATAGCACAAACTACTTACCAGTTAGTTTTCAAAACACATGAACTGAATTTGTCTTTGAACCAACCAATTGTGGAGAATTATAAGCAATGGCGTTGGATTAAAACCCTTTTATGCTACATTGGTTCCTTCCTTCATAACTATAAAAGTGTCTCTTTAATAAGTTACAAGGAAATTTTGTTGATTATTGGAATTGTAAATAGACCAAACAAATGTTCCCATCCGTGTTATGAACTAAAAAATGTGGCCAAAGAACTGAAAGGGCTGATATATTAAGTTAGTATTTGTAATCATGGATCAAAGGTTGGTATTTCTGCAATAAGAATATCAAATCATACCAAAATCATGATTTTGTCTATTCATGGAAGAATGCTAACAAACGAGAAGTTTTGATTGACTTCACTTGGGGAAAAATTAGGATATCTCTTTAAGATGTTCTCCAAGTGCCAAAATCCAATTGATACATGTAAACTATTGGAAAATTGTGTGAAGGATGAACAATACATAGTGCATTTAGAATTTGCATAGAATAGAGCATAGTGCATGTGAGTGTTCTTCGTTTTTGTG
Organism: Pseudotsuga menziesii; assembly: GCA_001517045.1. Classification (NCBI taxonomy): domain Eukaryota; kingdom Viridiplantae; phylum Streptophyta; class Pinopsida; order Pinales; family Pinaceae; genus Pseudotsuga; species Pseudotsuga menziesii. Next base: position 520,517 of record LPNX010723058.1, on the reverse strand, counting down.
TCTTTACACATAAAGAGAACTCAAAAGTAGGGTCAGTCATGTTTTACACTTGTTGTAGATAAAATAGATCCCATGTCTCATCCAGAACATGGGAGCCCCAATTTTATAAGCAAAGGTAATATTTAAATTCCTTAGTCATTTTAGGGGTTCTCATGAAGTTTATCATGGTTTCTATGTCTTTGCCAAGGTTTGACTTGGTTAACATTTTTAAAATTTATGCATTTCTTGTGTGTTTTTGGTGAGTTGCGGAAAACACTAGTTTTTCCCAAAAATGTGTCTTTCCCGCAACCTGCAATGTGGTTTGCAGGAGCTTGTTTCTTTTGTATTTGCAACTTTTTTCGTTCCTACAACCCGTAACCGCAATACAGATTGCAGGAGCTTGTTTTTTTGTATTAGCAACTTTTCGGTCCCGCAACCCACAACCTGCAATGCGGATTGCCGGTGTGGAAATATTTTCAATAATTGTAGTTTGTCATCCTGCAATTCGCATCCTATAATTTCATATTGCGGGAAGTAGGTTGATTGATGATTTGTTTTCTGAGTTTTTGCAACCCGCAAGCCACAATTTATAGATTGCAGAAAAGTAGTTAAAATTTTAAGATTTTGTGTTCCCACATCCTGCAACTTGCAATTACGGATTGCAGGAACTCTTATACACATTAGTTTGTTTGTTAACCCACATCCCGCAACCCATAATTTGCGGATTGCGGGAAAGTGAAAAAATTCAAATCTTCCGACTTAATTCCGTATCCCACAAGATTTGATCCCGAACGTCTATTTCTTTTAATCCTACGGCCTGAATTCGACCCACGGAAAATATATAAATAGATGGGTCCTTTGTATTTTCTTTACCATTTTCACTATCGAGAACTACCTTTCTGCGTGAGTTTTTACTACAATATTTACCACGGATTTTTTCACAGTTTCGGTCAAATCTAGGTTGGTTTCTTCTATCATTTCTGTGTTTTACTGTTTACTATTGCTTTGTTTCTTAATTGGTATTGATTTCATGTTTATACGTTTAAACATAGTTTTCAATTTTCCAAAATGGCTCGAACTACCCGCTGCAAGAACATTAAAAAAGACACGTTGATGAAAGACCAAAAATTTGACATCTTCTCAGACACCAGTGGAAGAATCATTGAAACTTACCAAATTGACTGGCCCAGGATATACTCGATTTTTGACAATGATGACCTCTTTGATATTCAAAATGACTAGTCGTCCTACCAGAAAATTAGGGATTCTGGGCTACACACCATTGATTCCATGTCCACTATCCTTCCTTACTCTGACCCAATCAAATGGATTGTGGATCATGTAAACCCTAAATACTGGTCCTTTAATGATAGTGCATGGTCACAGTTAGCCACCTTCCATCCTGATGTTTTTACCAGAGCCTATGCTCTTAAACCGATAGTGTAACCCCTTAATGCCGAGTTCACTCAATCTTCCAAGACTAGGTACAATCTTAATGAAATGATAAAATACTAGATGAATGAACCTAGTAAGTTCTCATATAGGTATGATGACCTATTCCATGTTTCCTAGTTTAGAGAACCCTATTCCTTATTGGTAGCCATGCTTTGCAGGATGTATGGTTTTCCCAATTTTTCTGTCTTTAAAGTTGAATGGGCTCTAGTAGGCCATCATGTCCTAACAATTGGTGAGACCTTCCCATGGGTGTCTATCTTATCATTGGAGCTTAAAATGACTATTCAGGATTATTAGAAATCTATTGCTCGAAAGAAGCCAAATTTCTTGTTTTCAGCCTTTATCATTGATGTATTATGCACCGAGTTCCAATATCCCAATTTGGGATGGAACTGGACTTTACCAACCCCTCTGGTACCTGTCTACTATTCAACACTATGGGATACTAATTATGCAGCTATGTTCTACGATATATGTGAACATTTTTTGGTGGCATTTATTTTTCAATATTCAAATAGGAAGCTCCCGCCTTTTCAGCCGAAGCTAGAAATTTCATTGCTACAATGGGTGATTGGTATGTTGGTGAGCCTTTTTCATATATTATAATTTCGGGTAGCAATACTGTCCATATGTTTCCCAAGATAGTTCATAATAGGTTTGTTATTGAATATCTTTCTTTCCATAATGTAACTGACAGTGTCTACAAGAAACTTGTCGGTCCTAAAAAAAAATGATGGCCTAAATTTCCTTTGAATATTGGGTCATTTCTCATCCCAAATTCAACTTGGGCTACGGTGTTAGGTGATCAAATAGATTCTTTGAAACTTGGTTTTTCTATCAAAATAAAACATGACCCTAAAGGGTTTCTTGATGCCCATTTCAAGCAAAACCATGTCAAGAGTGGTTATGTCCATGAGGAAGTTCCTGATGACTTTATCTACTATGGGATGAACACCTTTTCTGAGGTCTTAGCCAGGGATAAGAACAATTATGAACAGAGCCACATTTTACAATATCAACAGAAGCTTAGAACTAGGGTTCTGGGCTACATAGCAATGGAACTTGACCTTCTTGAAAAGGTAAGAAAGGACAGGGAAGAGAGGAATCCCAAGTAACAAAAGTTCCATTAGTGGTGACTTATCCAGATGGTAATAAGGGAAAATTCCTATGGAAGACCTATCACAAGTAACTATTTCTCAACAGTTGAAATCTATGATGCATACCTCCCAATAGTCAAAGCAGAAGTTAGCACAGATAACTTCAGTTTTGGGAAATCAAGTAGCTGCAGCTGCTAAGCCTATTATGGACACTCAGGTAACTACTTCGTTACCTAGGTATGTGATGAACAAGAAAAAACTGAGGTCAAGCCACTTAAAATACAAAAAAGTTAGGCTCCTGCTTCTCAAGCCCTTACCATAGACCTCATTAATTGTGATGATGAATAAGAAGAATTAATTTCTCCTAACCCTATGATTGGGTAATTAACTGAGCATGTGCAAGCAATTATCAATTTGCTTAATAACAATGAAATATAATATTCCATCCCTAATTAGAATATTTTAGAACCTTCTTCTGCTTTTTATTCTTCATCCTTAGCCTTCCTCCTCTCCTCTATTCAGACTCTTTCAAATTTTCCTGTTGGGGCTATTCCATCATCCTCGTTATCTCAACTTTATCACTTTTTGGCATCCACATATTCCTTTATCCCATCCATCTCATTTCAACATCCCATGCTCCCATCTTCTGTTGCAGCGATCCAATCCTCAAAGACTCCTTTGCAATTACCCTTGTTCATCTTTTCATCATCTTTCATTCCTGAGAGAATTCTAGTACCTTCATCATCACTTCCATCTGCAAAAATTAGCATTACATTCTTTGAAACTTCCATCCCAACCTTCTCATCAACCTCCGAACCTGGAGTTGCTCAGTACATCTCTTCTCCCTTATTTACCTCTCATGTCACTAATCCCATACACAATCCCACCATCACTCAGACATCTTCCTTAGTTTCAACATGAGTAAATCTGACTTCATCATTTATTGAATCAGTGCCTGAGTTCGAAGAAGATAATGTGGTCCCTCTTGGGGATTACTTCTAAAACAGGTCATCCAGGGAAGTGGTTAGGAAAGGAAAGAAAAGGATTAGATATCAAGGTGGTTTTGAAGATAATCAAATAATATGGACACATCATCTTGGTGATCCTCAGGTAGATTCCATTTATACAGCCATAGCTTTAGGTGAATTTATAGGGGAAAACTTTGATGCAGTCACTAAACTAAACAAGGAGCTTGGTAGAAAGAAGGAAGAAGTAAAGAAACTAGAAGAAGAGCTGGATAAAACTCGAAAGGAGCACAAGGTTTATATTGCTAATCTTGGAAAGGAAAATGATGACAGGGTTAAAGAGTTGCAGTTAAAGAATACTTCTCTCCAGGATGAAGTGCATAATGAACGAGCTATAAATGCCACTATTGCGCAAAGGGTAGATATACTTAAGAAACAATGTGAAGATTCAGCTATAAGTGCATCTTCCTATGCATTCACTAAGTTCTCCCAGCAAGAGTCCATCCAGATTAATCAAGAACACCATGAATTGGTGACTAAATTGTTTAAAACTCTTGATGACATTTTGCAAACTCATGTTGCTTTTGGTAAAATTCCAATCACCCTTGAGAACCAGGTAGCCAAGAGAGAACAAGCTTCTAAGGCTTATGATGATATTCTGGATTGGTAGAGGTATATGAAGGATAAACCAGAAGACATCACTATCCTCAACATTTTTCAATTGAATAAAGCCAGGATTGTGTTGCTCGCTTGGCTTGACTTAAACAACATGATTGGAGATGCGATTCATAAAGCGCAAGCTATGTGTGGAAGGAGATGGTATGTTGTGGACAACATTATGGAGACATTTCACTTCCCTACTGTGGATCTAATCAAGAATGCTTGTCCACCAAAGCTGATGATTGAATACGTTGAACATCGACGCGATAGTGGCCAAACACTAGTACAAAATGAGAAATTAATGACTAAAAAATGACTAAAATTAGGCTATAAACAACTATTTTTTAGTCGGTGACTAATAGTAGTTAATTTCCACTATCTTATAGCTAGTCGTATTTCACTTAGTCATTAATAGCTTGACTTATTATTCATTGATTTAGTCATTTATAGTCAATGATTTAGTCATTGATTTATTCACAGATTTAGTCATTGATTGCAACAATTAATGACCAAACATACGAGTAAATAAACTACTAGATGATAACATATTGATGAATAAGCTAAATACGACTAAGATACCAAAAATTAGCTACTAATAGTAGTATATATGTGAATTTAGTCATTTTTGTAGTCACAAATTTATGATAGGGAATAGAGGAATCGAACCACCAACCTCTTGCCTATAATTTATAGGCAAGCACTCTACCATTGAGATCGCACCCTTTAAGAATTTATTATTTCTTGACAATTATAATATTAAAACAAATTTATGATATATCGCAATCTACAAACTACATAATTATTACTATTACAACTTACCAGTAACTAGTATTTATGATAAACTAATTCTTGAGAGCTATGTACAATTTTCCCTATATAGCATATCCATTCATGTTACTAGAGAGAACGGAATACCTCTGTGATGGATGTGATACCAATTAATTCAAACAATTTATGGAATATCTCTTGGCATTCCTAAATATATGAGAAAAATATTATTATATGAAATCAAGTAAAGTAAAAGTCAAATAAGGTAAATAATCCTTGCCATTCATAAAACAATCTATCAGTGACAATATAAAAATACATGAAAGCGAAAGATTTAAGACTGAGTGTTGCAAAACATAAGCTACCATATCAGCCAATTCTAGAAAATGAAACATATTTTTATAGACGTATGAAGGCTACCAAAATAAGCAAGCAAAAAAAATTCAACACATATTTCAAAAAGAGTTGAATGAAATAATAAAAGGATACCCAACATTATAGTTGACACATTTTATATGAAAATCACTGTGAAACATTCAATCATATTTGTAGGCTTATCTCTGGCCAACCTGTCTTAGATATAGCCACAACTAGATTGATACAAATAATTATCTGAACCAAGGGTAGTCCAGAAGTGCACCATAGGCAAAGTAATAAAGACAAGAAAAAAATCACCACGAAAAAGGTAAGATTTGAGAACAGACAAATGTTGCAGTGGCGGTTCTACTGTATTTGGAAAAATAGGTGCTATAAGAAACAACAATTAGAAGATAACCAATTAGTTAATTTTCAGTTATTATCCCTTTACTCTTTTATAAGGAAAGTGAAGAGAATGAGACAAACCTGTTCTCCCATAATTTAGCCTCCCTACTAACATGAACTTCCTCAATCTTCTTGATGGCCTTTGTAATATCCCAAATATTGATATTTTCTATTTCTATGCAAAGTACCAAAATGGCTAGGCATGCAAACTACCATGCAAAATTTCCCTATTTTATAGCTCAAATTAGGGTTAGGGTTTGCAGGATAGAATGAACAATTACCCCTGATAAGCCAACTGAATATGCTCCAGAGAGAATACGCATGCAAGGTGAGCCGAGTTGATGAAGAAATGACCCTGTTTCCCGCTACAATACCCCAGTAGGATGAATCAGACAAGTGTGACATTTTTGCTGAAGGGATGGTCAGTTTTAGCTGGAAATAGGTCGAAAGGTAGGTGTGCCCATGCCGGAGAGGATGGTTGAAGCATGCAAGAGTTTTGACCTCTCCAGAAGCCCTAGTGAATTGGTCTACCAATCTGCTACTCACGCACCCACAACCCTGTAATCTGTTACTAGCTGCCCCGAATGGACAAATTGATGGCTGATAATCACTCAATGCAGTTGAGTGATCCTATTAGTGAGGATGCAGGCTGCATATGGAAGAAATATGGTGATCCATAGTCTTGGTGAATGACTGGGCTTTCCCAACTAAATTCCCCAGGTGTACGGATGAACCTGCAAATAACCTTCAGACATATGCTGGAACACTGGATAATGATGAATGCAATAGACATGGTGACAAACCTGGATGGTTTATCCTGAAGGAGACTAGGGTAGATATCTCACTGCCAAAATCCCATTAGCTGAATAAGTCGTATCCAACCCCAACTACTATGGCCGCACATTGTGCTGCTACTCAAGAGCTCCAAAATCAATAATAATCCAAAAGTAAAGTCTCCATTCACTTTAACTTTATTTTATAACTTTTAACTGTGAGAACCCTAAATTTTGAGCTAATTAGGTCACTTTAACTTCTAATTTGTAGTTGACTTGCATGCATGCGCATGGAGACTTAATTGAGTGCATGCATCATTAAATAATGCTTAGATGTCATGCATGTCACTTTTAGGGTTTGCATGTCACTTTTAGGGGTTGCATGCATATCACTTTTAGGGTTTGCATGCATGTCATTTTAAGGGTTTCATGCATCTCAATTTTAGGGTTTGCATGCATATCACTTTTAGGGTTTGCATGCATGTCATTTTTAGGGTTTGCATGCATCTCAATTTTAGGGTTTGCATGCATGCCACTTTTAGGGTTTGCATGCATGTCATTTTTAGGGTTTGGATGCATGTCACTTTTGGGAACATTACAGCCTTCAAAGTATTTTGAACAACATTTCTATCATATCTCTCAGGCTTGTTTCTTCTTCTCTCAAAATCGGATGTTGATATCTAAACATGAAGTATTAGACAACACAACCCTCATGTGCGCTACCCCCATGCATTTATATGCCAGGGAAGTAGTTTCCATTTCTTTGTTTCTCTCATATATAGTGTTCAACAATCCAATCTCCCCTTTGAGTAAACAATTTAATTGCATTGCTATAGCTACTCTCCATGCAATGATCAATTTTTTAAAGTTGTCCCCAACATTGTATTTCAACCAAAATCCAACGTATGAAAAAATTATATAAGAATACTCACAGAAAATAGTAGCATGCTTTTGTTATTTGAGCGCCACTCTAAGCAAGATTTCTTAAAATCAAATGATACTAACAGAACTATTTTCAAATCCAACATATATACCAAAAAAATGTAGAATAAATACTTCAACGAAGACAAGGGAAAGATATTGGAATGCTTGTACTATTTCAGTGACACTATAAGCAATATTTCTTGCAATGAAAGGATATGCATAAGATTGATTTCATCTCAAAACCAAAAGCATTTTCATATAATATCATAACCATCAATGTTATGAAATTTTTGTGGGGAGTGATTTTCCCATATAAAGGGATTGTGAAGAAGAAGCAAGAAAATCAATCAAAACATCATAACAATGATGTAATTTTATTAATGTTTATAAAAAAGGACAATTATACTACAGGAACTTTCTGGGTTTAACACACATCCAAAGTAACTTATTTTGAGAATTCCAACTTACGAAATATATAAACAAGAAAAGGTATGTGATATGTATTATCATTATGCAATAACTATGAAAACCTTCTATAAGTCGTATATGCTTCAAATGGGAATTTGTCGATAGTGGAGGCTCCATTTTGAAATTGTAGACAAGATTCTTAGATCGGTATTTCCTCTGTAGTTTTTTCATCTGTAAGCTTCATGTTCTTGGGATATGACTTTCTGCAACTGAAGCTTTAACAATATCCGCTTCAAATTTCTAAAGAACTCCCTGTCAGGAAATAGGAGAGGAGAAAACATAGACCAAATGTATAGTGCTGCTGTAATCCATCCTATGCAGATCCTCACCAAAATAGTATACCAACTGACACCAATGATTTTTTCACCATATGTTGTTGAACTTGTCTAGTGAGTGAGAAGCATAGATTAATACATGTTGGAAAGGGAAAAAATAACATGGAAAAAAGTGTACAAATATGTGACAGGTCGTTCTTCATTTTTCTATGTATTCTTGTGTCCTTCCTGTATCTCATCAAATGAAATCAAAGGCTTCCTAGAACCTAGTAAAGCATTAGAAAGATGATTCAATTAATAAACATGTACAGAATAATTTGATTTTTTAGAATTATGAACTTTAATTAGGAACTTGGCATGATAATGGCAGCAAAAATATCACGATGGTCACTTATAGTATGCACATTTCTCCCTAAAACAGTAAAATTCTTAACATCTTAGGAGAATATTGAGGTGATGATTCCCTACATTATAGAACTACATATGACTTTTTTTACATTCAAGAGGAATTCAAGTGACTGCAACTTATCAGAAGTAGTTGGAAAAACTTGCCAAAAACACAAGATAAATAATACTTTCTAGTAAATTCTTCTAAATTCTAAGCATAAAAGTTAAACTGGGCATTCCACTTCCTCAATAAGTCTAGAAGTAGGATGATGTTGGCTTCTCAAGGTCATAGGAGGTATAAAATATCCCACTGACATTTTTTTAGCACTGTACAACAGCTTTGTTGGGAAATTTCAATATTATGGAACTCTAAAGGGTGCAAACCTAATCTTGGAGTAGTAAGGTTCTAGTCAGTAACCATAATGACAATTCTACTAGAAAAGGCACACAATAATGAGGAAAAAATATTAAATGGTATATCAATGTAGACGGCTAAGAGTGATAAATAACTAATAAATCAAGATGGCAAATTTAATTCCATGCTCAGCTCAAGGGAGTACCATGCAACAAAACCAACGGAAAACTATCAAGGTCAAAGAAACTTTCAGCCCATAATTTGCCAAAGCAAGGTGCATCAACAAAGCCAATGATAAAACTTATTTCTTTCTTTTGTAGGTTATTTGTTGTACCCTAGTTTGGCTTCCATACAGTTTATATAACTTCTTTCATACAAGTTACACAAATGGACCTGAATTGCATGTTATTGAAATGTTTTTGGAGTAAAAACTTGTACAATTACCATTTTGGTTGTGTTAAGGGGTGAAGTTTTACTGTTTATTTCTCATACAAAAAGAAAGAATCTAAACAAATCTCAAAAAAATGTTAAGGGAAATCATTATTGGAATGACAATAACCTGCCCTTAGTGAGGATGGAGGTGAAAGCAATGTAGTTGAGAAACCAATACGAACCACATAATAAACTACTGAGAGAAATGTTTTAAGCATTCCAAGTAAGAGAGTGCTGGTAGAAACATATTTCACATGGCCATGGATACCATTGCATTCATAGTCCCTTGGTTCACTTTAAAGTCCATTGTAGCACAAGTGTGTGCAGTACGCTGAGATTACTGAAGCTGGAAAAAGACTTCCATTCACCTGTCCATACAGACTAGATTTAAGATCAATAATATTAGTTCATTTTACTCAAGAAAATTAGAGCATAGCTCTAGACATTCTTCAAATGCTACCCAAGTCATGTCTGTAAAACTAATAAAAGTGTGGCTACTATATTAGCACAATAGATGGTCAATGCTCATGGTAGGTACAGAGAAATTATCCCTAGTGTGTAACTTATGCTGGAAAATAAATCTTTTTTTCTAAATAATGTCTATAATTAAAGAAGTTTGAGATATAAAGTAGAGAGCATTCCCAATCCAATATTTGAGAGATCGTTCTCAAATATTATCCTCATTCAAATAAGTTTTACATGAAAGTGAAACAACCAATTGCTCATGCTAACCAATGACCATGAAAAGCATGAAACCTTATATAATAAAAACTAGTATTAGAACACGGAGGAAAGAAGGTTCTTGAACCAATTCAACATGAAAATTTTGAAAAATCAAAGACTCAAGTCCCAAGTCTTAGCTTCGTGCAAATGGCAGACAATGACAATAGCTTGGACTATTTCTCATCGCATGGTTTAAAGAGGATTTCATCCAAGATGCAAGTAATGCAGCGTAAATTGGCCACCTTGAAGCATCAAATCAGAGTCTTGGTCAGTGAAACTTTGGATCGGATTCATGAACTCAAGAGAGATGAGATGCAAGAGAAAAGGGAAAACTGTGCCCAGGAACAATAGTCTGTCAGAGCAATTGATGACCCAAATCGATGAATTTTGGAGCTGGAGATGTGAGTGGGCCTCCTCAAAATCCAGGCACACAATTCAACAGTCATTACACAAACAGTTAAGCAGAAGAAGGAAAATCCATGCATGAACTTGGGAGAAGGGCACTTCTCCAATTTTCCATAGTCAGTCCTATGTTATTCATGTGTATTTCTATTTGGATTCTTTTTCAGGATAAATAGTAATTGGTTCTGCTCTATCAATAAATGTTCATTTCAGCTAGGAACCAACTTTGTAATGTCTGCCAGGGTAGTTATTTTAAATTTTGCAGTGCTCTGAGTTGTAGTTTCAGTTATATGCTACAGAACACTTGGATATAATTTTTGTTCTATGTCTGCCACCCTTTAATACATAAACTCTACTCGTTCTGGTAAAAACTACATTAATATCTTAATAAATCAATTAAAGAAATGGTTGTTTCTATGTAGTTTCTCTGTCAAATAAAATAGATGGCAATCTTAATGTAATCCTAAAAATAAAAACTCAAGGTCTGCTTATGAAAAACAATGCCCAATATAATTATCTGAAAAATTCAATATATGACAGAGGACTGCAAATCAATATTCAAAAATAATCCTTAAAATAAACCTTGCTTGCAAAAAATTTATATGCATCCATGGATGAAGCATCCACTACTAGCATTACCTAAGCCTTAAATTTACCAAAAATATTGGCCTTCTCCTGGGTTGTCTGGAATCGCCCATGCCCAAACTTAGAGGATGTGTCAATGAATTTCAACTTGATTTCCTCCAAAGAAATACGAGAAGTTTGTTTCAATAAAGACTTTCGTAGAGTAACCACTCACTTCTTTGTACCCATACAACAACCTCTAATCATAATGTAATCATATTTTACAATACCATAGTGAGGAAAACCACCCATTGGTATTATATCCTTCTCAGTCCTATCAAATTCGGTCATTGCCTTGTGGGATTCCTACGCTACCTTGCCAATCTTGTATATTTTCTTATTCATCTCAGTACGATGATGATAACCATTTTGACCAGACCTGGAAACAGTAAAGGAAACCCTAACTGGATTCCAAGTACCAATACAAGCAACCTTATGCAAACCCTTGTGAGTTTTTCGGGGGCTTCTAGTAACACACCACTTGGTAAAAACACCTTCATAACCCTTAACCTTGGTGATACCAATAACATCAATCGTTTCATCTTTCTGGAAAAGAGAATCAATAGGAACTTGTTTCTCAAAGAAATTACATGCATAATCTACTTTCTGGGAAATTGTTCCACTATTAACTTGTATTTCCATTAGGTGTTCCTTCCTCTGCTTCAGTCCTTTCATCTTCTTAATATGAAAATGTGAAATTGGGTGGCTGGAGATCAATAGACTAAAATATATTCATACACAATACAAAAAACATTGTCTTAAAACACTTATAACAACTCAATTTTAAAATAAGGCTTAATATAAAAGTGAGAAGAAATACTTTTGTAAGGAAGCATAAGATTTTCCCAAAACTAGTCGAGCAACTAGTACATAAAGTTGACAAAATACAAGGCAAAATTCTTTCGAAACAGTCTTTGGTGATAAAACCAAGAAGGACTGTGAGAACTTGAAAAATTTAATTGAAGTGGTAGTACTTGTAAACCATACATGATTTCTTTAATTAATTTGTCAAAATTAGATTTCCACTTCACTTTTTTACTCTGGTTAAAAAGTACACAAGAACTAAGTGTAAGTATTTCACATATATGTTTTTATCATTTCTTGTGGTTTGTCTCTCCAAATCTATTTGAATGGCTATGATGAATAAAACTAGATCATTTACAAGTCTAGGCTCTGAAATGAAAAAGAAGTCTAAAAGGAAAACTAGTCTAAAAGGATATCATACTGATGCAATATTCATTCCAGAATAAAAAATGAATTCTCAGAAGATGGAGGGGTAATAAAACAATCACTCCATGCAAGTATATATGTGTTTTTTCATTTATTGTTCTTAATAGTTAGAAATAATAACAATCAATAAAAGAAATAATTTAAGGGGTTTAGACACTGAAAATAAAAGTCTAAAGAGGAAAATTAAGCATACAAACCCTTATGTAATGTCCATTCAATAATTAAAAATGAATCCACAAAGGATGGAGGAGGTGAAAGATAGAATACGGAAGCAAGAAAAGGGAAAATCAACAGATCTAGTTGGAAGGACCAATTTTCCATATTGAGTGAACCCCTTATTAGTCAGCATTGAAGTTTGGATAGGATACCATTGGACCACAAAACAACATCTCCAAAAAGAGGAATCAAACAATGTGTATGGAACAACCTTAACCAAAATTTGAAGCCAAAATACTGGAACAACTTGTCCAAAGAAACAGAAAAAATACAAAGATCTGCCATAGATCCTTGGACATGATCTAAACCTACCATCGTGGTCCCATGAAAGAAAAGAAAGAAGGTACAAAGGAAGTGCACTCCTAGGGATTTTGTCAAGAAATATCTAATAAATATTGAACAAAAAAATGGATTATTTTCATTTACTTGGAACAATATAAGAAAAGGAAGTGGTCTAGTAATGGAAAGGCTGGACATATTCAGATATTCCTTAATCCTGATCTGCGAAAATTGGGTAGCCAAAGGGGTTGAACCATGCCCATTTACTTTCCTTAAAGGTTCCCTCTCGTATCATTGGCCAATAAATGTGGATGTTGTCAAAGGGGAAACCAAAAGATCTTGACATGCCCCTTTAAATTATGAGCTCATGTATATCTTTTTTCCATATTGCATAAAATACATACATACATACATACATACACACACACACACACACACACACACACACACACACACACACACACACACACACACACACACACACACACACACACACACATATATATATATATATATATTCCAAGAAAGGAGGTGGAATATGAAATGAAAACACTGCAAAAAAATCGGTGAAGTCAAAGATATCATAGAAAATCAGCTCTAATCCAATCTGGACCTAGGATACAAAAACGTTAAAGAAAAAGAAATTATTCCAAAAATGGAAATTTAGTATTTAGTAACTAAAAAAGAGAGGGATTCTAAATTCAACCATGGAGCATACTTGATCAGAAAAGATTTCAAGGATAATAAAAAAAATCAAAGGAACAGATTACACCTCCCAACAATCTAAAATGTTTAGACGAAAGAGGATGCTGGAAAAAGTTTAAACAAATTACACCCCTCGAGCAAAACAAAATGTTTAGCTGAAAGAAGATGCTAAATCAGGATTAACTTTAAGTAATGGAATAAGGAAGGTTTTTGAGAATATATTCCAAGAAGAGAAGAGTTAGATGGTGAAAATGAAACATTGCAAAAATAATCTGAGAAGTCAAGGATGTTAGTGAAAATCAGTTGTAGTTCAATAGGTACCTAGAACACCAACAACAAAAACCATTATAAAAACTAAAATCCAGTATTCAATGGCTCAAAAGAGGAAGGGATTCCAACTTTTCCCATAGAGCATACCTGATCAGAAAGCGCTAGTAAAAGGTTTCACGAATAATCACAGAAGATAATAAGAACAAGGAAACAAAACATACATATATGGATAGAGATTTATTTCAAGACTCTGCTAACAGATAACATGGAAAAAAATTAGAATAGTGCAGAAACCTGCCAAGGATGCATCCAAAAATAATATCAAAAGATACATGATCCAACTGACCCCAATAACTGAAGAACTACACTAAGCAATTTCCTAAGTGAATAAGGACAAGGCCCCCAGCACAGAGGTTTCACAGTGGCTTCTATCAGAAGATGCAGGATGCTATCAATTATGAACTACCAGGTCCAGCTATTGAATTGAGGAAATCAAAGAGGATTTTCAAAGCCTTAACCTCAACCTTCCTCACCCGTATTCCAAGAAAGAGCAGGAAGTTTGTTTTGACAATTTCAGGCCCTTCTGATGCAACACATCCTACATGATTATATCAAAAAATTCTAGGATGAATATGGTATTCCCTATATCCAAGGAACACGTAGATTTCATGGTAGGTAGGGATATCACAGTATGATTTCAGTCCAAAGAGGCAATAGTTTGACACACATCAAGACCCAAGATGAGTAATCCTATGATAAAGTAAAATGGAGAATTCTTGTAAACATTACTTCTAAGAATTGGTTTACAAAGAAATGGGAAGAATGTATTTCAGGGTGTTTCTTCTTTGCATTATTTTTTGTGTGAATCAATGGATCCCACCAAGCTTCTTCAAGGCTACAAGAAGAGTGAGGCAAACATACCCTCTTTCTACTCTTTCCTTCAACATAAATGTGGATGCTCTGGGAGACCACTAAATTATACAAAAAATAGTGATCAAAGATCTCAAACTCACCTCAAATATACCCTCAGTCAGCCACTATCTATTTGTGCATAGCTATTTGGTAATGGTGGTGGTAAATAACAGTAGATCTAGTGCCTCGGAAAAGGATGCTTCCAAAATTTGGAACAGTTTCAGATCAAATCGACAATATTATTTGTATAAAGTCCATCTGATGGCATCCTATTTTGCTTGCTTACTGCCCTATTTCTAGTTTGAATTTATAAGGAAACAGGCATCTTTGACTCCATCTTGTTATATATTTTATGTTCAAATACATATTTTCAAGGACTATATCCCAAGGTTCTTAAAATATGTAAATTTTGGTATTTTCGTTATTTTGTTTATCATTTTGATGGATTTCAACTTATAATTAAAAACTCTAACTTATGATTAAAAACACTAATCCTTTGTCAAAGCCTTGTTTGCCACATAATTACCTTCCTTTCTTGGTGGTTTGATCCCGCACCTGTTCTGGCACTCACTGAGCATGTATCGATTGGTTCAGATATCTGGGGTATTTATTTGCCTGAAATAACATATGGGTTCTGCATTCAATCGCTTCCATATTGACCATGAGCTACCTATTGGCATTATGCAGTCTTGCTCTGTTCAAGAATCGTGGGCCCTAATATTCAACAATGTGTGGGTTTCAGGCTTCTTGATCACTTATTTGCAAAGGATCCGAATCAAATCTGATCTCTTAACCTATTTTCTGCATTGGATCGGTTGTTAGTTGTTTTAATCCTCCTGGATAAGCCTAGATCTTTTGGGCTAGGTCGACCCTTTTCAGTGGTCGACCCGTGATGTAATTTGAGCTATAAATATGTATGTGAAAACTTATAAAAAGGATGGACATGATATATTGTAAAAACTCTGATTTCAAGTTGTTAATCTACTACTGCATTTTACTTTAAACCTTCAGTTCCAGATCTAGAAGTGTTGGAGGCAGGGCCCACCTCCAACCCTTGTTACATATGCGTAGTTCTGTTTTATTCCTATTTCTGTAAGCAAACTCATACATCATTTTTCCATGATACATTTTTTATATGTATACCTACAATTTTATAAATAAATAAACAGGATTTACAAGACTCATGATTGGGGATATATATATATATGTGTGTGTGTGTGTGTGTGTGCTTGCGTTGGATTTGCTTGTATTATTGAATGTGTGTGGATAGGATTGTTTATGTTAATGAGCATGCATAGACAGGGTATTTAATTCATGGTTAATCCCAGCTTTTATTTGCAGATTTAATTTGGTGAATTGTAGGTTTGAGAGAAATAGGAGTAGTTAAATATGTTGAATCTGAATCCCTTTTTCTTTCATTTCCAGTAGCTAGATCATGTTGCAGGATTCAGTATTTGAGTGATTGAACCTCTGGCCAAAGTCTGTAGGTTAGCATTTTCAGAATTTATGTATAAAAGATTTAGAATAAGTATGTTTTTTAAAAGATTGTGAGGAATTTGGATGAAATTAGAGAGAGAGAGTTTGCAGCCTATTAATATTTGAAATTGTGTATTTTCTAGTGTGTTTTGATTTCTTTTATTCATTTTCTCATCCATTCTTAGCCATAGATTGATTTATTTTGAAGGATTAGCATAACTGTTTTGGAATTTAATGATGAATGTTAGACCTCTCAGTTTGATTGAATTGAGTTGAAATGTAGATTAGTTAAAGCCCTATTTTCTAGCTCTGTTTGAATATTATTTTTCCAATTCACTTTTATAAGCATAGAGTTCAAGCAGTGTTGTTTCTTTTATTAGTGAATAGGTAAATTTATTTCAGTAATTATTTTGTAAATGACATTGTTGGTGCAAAGTAGAGTTGGTAGTATTAAAAGTAATAAAATTCTAATTCCTGTAGAAGAGCTATTGTACTTGAGACAGATTCCTTTTTGATGATGGAGCAGTTTTAGAACTCTAGTGTGTATAAAGCAGAGTTTATTACATAGAGAAGTTATGTTGGAATTTTTTGAAACATTGGAATTGTTTGAAACATTAAAGATTGACTAAATAGCATTTATTTTGTAGGTAAGTTTGAGATTTAAGATCTCTTTTGACAATAAGATCTCCTTTAAGATTGGAACATTTGATTGCTTAGTTGCTTTGATTGTAAGAGTTAGAAAATTAAAGGCAGATTTGTTATTGGTATGTGGAGATTTTGGAAAATAGATTAAAAGTTAGTATGGTTTGAAATTGCTTTAGGTTTCATTAATTGAACTTGGTAAACTTAAAATTTTCCTATTTGGATTGTAAACAGCAATTAGAGATTGGTTCTTTTCCTAGATTAGACTTAAGAGCTTTTGATCTTTGTTGCTCAAGAGAGTAGTTAGTTTTATGACCTACGTTCTTTCTCTTTGCATGTGAGTAGATTGAAGTCACCCTAGGAATTAGATTTAAACTATTTTACTCTGCACATATAGTGTAGCAACTCGAAGCTTACATGTCCCGATCAATAATTAAATTTAAGGTAAATTAATTGATTATATTTTACCCAACATTTTGGTGCCATTGTCGGGGAGTTGCTCCAAGGTAAGCTTGTATTTTGCTTGTTTTCTATTGATTTGTTGGTTGTTTCTTTTTGGTGTGATTAGTTTTTTCAGATTGGAGGAGAAGGGGCGGTAAGACGAGAGGTAAGAACCTGCACATTTTTTATAACAGGTTCCTTCAAACCCATCTGTAGTGTAGGTGTTTTGATTTGATTTGTTAATTAGAAGTTTTGTTATTTACAGTTAATTTTTTATGAGACCTAGAGATAGTAGGGGTAGATATGTTAAAATCCATTCAGATATTTTTGGAAACATAACCCCACCACTAACTAACCCTAGGGATAGGTATATAGGCAAGGAGACAAAAGGAAATAGCACCCAAAAATTTGTTGAATTAAAAACTGGATTAGAGGAAATTGAGATCCCTCAAGGTGAAATGTTACACTCTGTGGAGATACCACAAACTCTTCAAACTTCACCAATAAAGGAAGACCCCAATTTGGTTGACATTGTGGACATGGAAAAAGTGAATGCCCTTTTTGGTCACACACAAAATTTGGTGATTTCTCAAGTAGAATCTACCACAAATTCTCCTTTTCAACAACATCCTAGGAGAGAACATTGGGATTTCATCCCATCCCCAAAGAGAGATAGGTTAGCTATCAATTGGTTTAGGAATCCTCTTGTTATGAGTGACCAGGAAATAGGACACCATATGGAAGGAGAAGGAGGACATGAGGGACGAATAGAAACAACTTTTGGCTTCCCCATTTTGGATCTTGCACATGATGTCAATATGAAAAATATCCCAACATCTTCATTACCTACTTTCTACGGTAAAAGTACTGAAGATCCGGATACTTTTTTGTTTGAATTTAACCTCTTGTGTAGGAGCTATAACTATTTACATGACGCATAAAAGTTAAAACTGTTTCCTACCACCCTTAAAGACTCTGCACTTAGATGGTTTATGGGTCTAGGAGAATCCACTATTCGAAGTTGGGATGAGATGAAGAGTGCATTCCTTAAGAAATATTGAGACTACTGTGGGCCTAAAGACTCTCAGATTGATATCTTTAACATGCAACAGCATGAAGACGAGAGTCTTGAGGATTTTCTTGAATGCTTTAGCTTTGTACTACAGAAGTCTAAGTATAATACTCTACAGCAAGATGCGGTCATAACTCTTTTTCTACAAGGGATTCTAGAAGAGTATGTGTAAATCCTCAACCTCATGGCATCAGGATATGTGTCCCATAAGTCCTTTGAAGAAATTACTGAATTATGTAGGAAATATTCTAGAAGTAGAGCTAAGGCTGGAAGAAATGTGAGGGAGGGTCCTTCCCGCACCTCTAGAACAACAGGAACTAGTGGGGTCACAAGAATAGAATTAGGGAACTTGTTGGAAAATTTTAAAATTGATATTTTAGGCACCTTGAGTTCTCAATTCGATGCGTTGAAAACTAAAAGGCAGCAAGAAGAAGAGGACATTGCAGCACTACATATATTATGTCCTAAATGCAGAAAAAGACACCCTCTTAAAGAGTGTCCCCTTAATATTATTTCAGTTTGTGCTCTTTGTTCTGATAAACACCCAACTGATAATTTCCCTTCATTACCATAATTGCAAGCCCTTTATAAGATTGTTAATGAACCCATGGATCAATCGTATGCATCAAAAAGGCCATGGCATCCTAGACCCCAAAACATGTACCCATAGCCTACTTTTCAAAATCATGTTGATGTAATTGTAACTTCGGAATGTATTCATCTATGTATCTTATGTATTGTAACCCGATGTTTATTCTAGGATGTATCTATAATGTAATTGAGTCATGTTGTCATGCCTTGATGTTTTGATCGGGAGGATCAATAATGTAAACAAGTCATGTCAAGTCATTGTGGGTAACCCTCCTATTGTGTAACGGTTAAATTCCCTGCAGTTTCAGGGCACTAGGGTTATTAGACTCTCCTAGTATAGGTCGGCCCTAGTAGGGTTTTAGTCATGTCCGGATTAGTATAAATAGAGAGTTGGACTCTCTATTTAGCACACATCACTTACACTCAAGTGTAGCGCATAGTTGAGGAAGGAGAAGACACTGGGGCTATAGAAGAAGAAGGTTACTGCTGTCGGGAGTGCATCTTACTGTTTTGGGGTTTTACCTTTTGTGTTGATTCTATCTCTGAGGAAGTTGTGGGGTTTTCTCCATTTATGGTTTCCCCGAGGATAAGCACTGTGTTCATTGTCTCTTGTGTTTGATTGTTGTGCTTGTTATTCTCTCAGTTAAAGATCCTAATAATGCTAGCTTAATGTTGAAAACTAACATGGTATCAGAGCTAACCTGAGAAGAAGACACTATGCAGCTATGGGAAATAGGGTTTCCTACTTTGTGGATCTCTCTCCATAGATTTTCAGAAAAATTAAAGTGGAATAAATCTCCTCCTTAGGGCGCATCTTTCTGTCAAAACAGAATCCGATTCTGAGGTTTTTCAGTTTTGGACCTATCACTATTGTCGAAAATTAGGGATTTTCACAGAAGAAGAATTTTTTAGTGATCCTAGGCCTGGATTGATCTCCTTCCCAAAATCAAAGTTAGGGATAAATTTCAAGGCATTTGGGTGGACAGAACTCCAGAAAAGCAAAACCCTAATTTGCTCCTGAACCAGCTCTACAGGATTTCAACTCAAAATTCAGATCCAACATCTTAACCTGGTAATATCTAAAATATTTTGTATTTCCATTTGAGGTTCTCAGTTAAGATGTCTCATCATACCAAGCTTGATGAAAATCTTGAGGGAGCTGATAACTTCTGAGCCTAGAAGTATAGGATATCCCTGGTCCTGGAAGACAATGAGTTAGACTCCTACATCCATGAGGAGGTTCTAGTTCTAGAGGGAGATGAGGCTAAGGCCTTGCATAAGAAGAAGTTGGTTATGGAAAAGAGGATCATTGCTGATTCTATCAAGGATCACCTTATCCCACAGGTGTCCTCTCTCAAGACACCTAAAGCTATGTTTGATGCCCTAACCAAATTGTTTGAAGGGAAGAACATAAACTAAAAGATGACTCTAAGAAACCAACTGAAGAATGTGAAGATTCAGAATGCAGAAACAATCTAGTCTTACTTCACAAGAGTTTCTCAGATCAAGGAACAACTAGAAGTAGTAGATAAACAAGTGGAAAATGTAGAGATTGTGATGGCTACCTTGAATGGCCTTCCTAGGTCATGTGATTCTTTCATCCAAGGAATATGTGCTAGAAAGAAGTTAGTCAAATTCAGCAGACTATGGGAAGAGTGCTCTCAAGAAGAAGCTCGGATAGCAGCTCGAGAAGAAAAGATGGGAATTGAAGATCAAGCTCTCACAATACACTCCAAGTCACACTCCAAGACAACCAAAAGAAGATCTCATCACTTCAGAGGTAAGCACTCTCACAAAGATAACACTAGAAAAGATTTATCTAGGATCATATGTTATACATGTGATGAAGCAGGACACTATGCAAGGAATTTTCCTAAGAAACAAAAGCTAACAAAGAGGAGCAACAAAAGAAGACATCATGCTCATGCTGCAGAGGATGATGAACCATCCAAGAAAAGAACCAGATATGAAAGTGAAGATTCTTCAAGCGAGGATGAATATGTTTTGATCTCTACTCTCATAGGTAACATTACTCATGGAAGTGATGATTGGATTATAGACAGTGGGACTTCCAACATATGACCGGATTCAAGGAATCCTTTGTAAGACTGTCAGAACATGAATCACCTCACAAGGTGAATCTAGGAGATGACTACCAATATCCAATAAAAGGTAGTGGGGAATCTTCATATAAGATATACTCTGGAAAGTCTCTAACAATGAAAGAAGTATTGTTTGTACCAGGACTCAAGAAGAACCTCCTCTCCATATCGGCATTGGATGCAAAAGGAATGCAGGTTGCATTCATAGATGGTCAAGTCATCATGTGGTCAAAAGGAAAGACTATCGATGATGCGGTAGTGATTGGAGAACAAGAAGGAGGATTGTACAAATTAAAGGGCCATCCATAACAAGCCTTGGTCCATGACACAGTAGAGCCAAGTGAACTTTGGCATAGAAGGCTTGCACATGTGCATTACAGAGCACTACCCATTGCAAGCAAAGCTATTGAAGGTCTTCCAAAAATCCAAGCAAAACATGATGGGGTCTGCAAAGGATGTGTGAAAGGAAAGAATAAAAAGAATACATTTCCAAGCAGCTAAATCAAAGCAAAAGGAATCTTGAAAATCATCCACTCCGATGTATGCGGTCCTATGTCATCAAACTCACTAAGCGGGTATGCATATTATGTTTCTTTTATTGATGAATTTTCTAGGAAGACATGGGTTTAATTCATGAAGAACAAAGACGAAGTATTCAACAAATTCAAAGCCTTGATCGAGAACCATACTGAAAAGAAGATCAAGACCCTTCGATCAGATAATGGCGGAGAATTCACTTCAAATGAATTCAAAGAGCTATGCAAAGAATCAGGAATTAAGAGGGAGTTGTCCACTCCTTATAATCCACAACAGAATGAGATTGCAGAGAGGAAGAATAGAACTATCATGGAAGCTATAAGAGAAATGATTCATGATCAAGACCTTCCTATGCATCTTTGGGCAGAAGCTGCCAGAACAACGGTGTATGTACAGAACCGTACTCCACATAGAGTACTCGAGAACAAGACTCTTGAAGAAGTTTTCTCCGGCAAGAAACCAAAAGTCAGCCATCTCAGAATATTCGGCTGTCCAGTGTACATACACATTCCAAAAGAGAAGAGAAGAAAATTAGATCCTTCAGGAAAGCAGGGTATATTTGTGGGATACTCTGAAAGATCAAAGGCTTACAGAATATATTTCCCAGGATACAAGAAGATGGTAGCATTGAAAAATATAAGGCAATATTTGTTGCTCAGGGTTTCTCTCAGAAAGAAGGAATAGATTATGAAGAAACCTTTGCACCTGTAGCTAGATACACTTCCATCAGATCAATACTTGCTCTAGCTGCAGTGATGAAATGGAAGATACACCAGATGGATGTCAAGATTGCTTTCTTGAATGGTGTAGTGGAAGAGGAAGTGTATGTAGAACAGCCACTTGGTTTTGAGACACATGACAGGGAGTCTCATGTATGTAGATTGAAGAAATCTCTGTATCGTTCGAAATAGGCACCCAGGACATGGTACGGCAGAATCGATAGCTTTCTATCCAGTTTGGGCTTTACCAAGAGTAAAGCAGATTCCAACCTTTACTACAAGGTTGAAGATCACAACCCAAGACTATGCCCACACCTATGGCATCAAACCTGAAGCTATTGAGCGATACTTCATTAGAGTCGGTTGATACTACAATGTATCATCAGATGATTGGGTCATGATGTACCTGACGAACACAAGACCAGACATTTGCTTTGCTATGAACACCTTGAGCCAGTTCTTGACGATCCGAGAAATGTTCACTTGATTGCTGCAAAGCACATTCTGAGGTACCTGAGGGGTACAGTTGATTATGGGCTCAAGTATGATGTGAATCAGAAGATTAACCTGGAGGGTTATGTTGATTCAGATTGGGTAGGCAATTCCATCGATAGGAAGAGCACTTCAGGGTGTTTCTTTAGTATGGGATCAGGTGTGATCTCTTAGTTCAGCAGGAAGCAATCCTGTGTGGCACTTAGTACAGCTGAAGCAAAGTATGTCGCAGCTTGTTCAGCTAGTTGTGAGGCAGTATGGCTACGAAAGCTACTGTCTGATTTATTTGATCTCCAGATGGATGCTACTTGTATACATTGTGACAACTAGAGTTGCATGAAGTTGTCAAAAAATCCAGTGTTCCATGACAAGTCGAAGCATATCGAGATCAAGTATCACTATATCAGGGATATGGTGCAGAGGGGAGCAGTGAAGCTCCAGTATGTTGCAACAGAGGAACAAATAGTTGATGTGTTGATGAAGCCATTGGCCAGAGTGAAGTTCAAGTACTTCAGGGAGAAGCTTGGTGTTCTCCAGATCGAGGTTTCCTCCAAGGGAAAGTGATGAGTCCCATAGCCATTCTGACGAGTAGGTCAGATATAAGGGCTGAGCCATTCTGTCATGGTGAGAGGATTTGGTTCCTTCCATGTCAGATATGAGTGCTGAGATCCATATCCATTCTGACGAGTAGGTCAGATATAAGGGCTGAGCCATTCTATCATGGTGAGAGTATTTGGTTCCTTCCATGTCAGATATGAGTGCTGATTTCCATTCTGGGAATGGAGGTACCTAGTCAGTTACCAGGAACACTCAGTCTGGGACTGAGAGAGCCATTCTAATGAGTAGGTCAGATATAAGGGCTGAACCATTCTGTCATGGCTAAAGGATTAGGTTCCTCCCATGTCAGATGTGAGTGTTGGACATTCTATCGAGTAGGACAGATGCAAGGGAAACTACCACTCTCTGGGAGAGTGGAGGCACCTGGTCCGTTACCAGGTAGCTCATTCTGGGATCGAGGGCCATTCTAGTGAGGGTGTAGGATTTGGTTCCTACCAGGTTAGATGTGAGTGCATGATTTTCTGATGAGGGTGCAGGATTTGGTTCCTACCAGGTCAGATGTAAGTGTAGAGCCCTTCCATCATTGTGAGAAGGATGTGTTCCTTCCTGGATGGATGTAAGTGCAGAGCCCTTCCATCATTATGAGCAGGATGTGTTCCCACCTGGATGGATGTAAGTGCAGAGCCCTTCCATCATTGTGAGCAGGATGTGTTACCACCTAGATGGATGTAAGTGCAGAGCCCTTCCATCATTGTGAGCAGGATGTGCTCTCGCTTGGATGGATGTAATTGCAGAGCCCTTCCATCATTGTGAGTAGGATGTGTTCCCACCTAGATGGATGTAAGTGCATAGATCTTCCATCATTGTGAGCAGGATGTGTTCCATCCTGGATGGAAGTGTGGAACTCTTCCATTATTGTGAGTAGGATGTCTTCCCACCTAGATGGATGTGAGTGTTGTGCCTTTTTGATGAGTAGGTCAGATATAAGTGCTGAAGAAGACCTACATGGAGGCTAGGCCTACAACCAGCATGAAAAAGAGCTGGATCTATAGAACTTCTTGTGATGAGAAGAATCATGAGATAGCACATATGATGATGACTAGTAGTGATGATCCAGATCGAGCTATGATCCAGATCCAGTTATGATGACTCTGAGAGATCTAGGTCAAGTGATGATCCAGATCCAGCAGTGATGATCCAGATCCAGTAGTGATGATCCAGATCGAGTGATGATCCAGATCCAATGATGATGATCCAGTGATGTTCCATATCGAGTATGATCCAGTGACGATGATCTAGATCCAGTGATGATCCAAATCCAGTGATGATGATCCAGTGATGTTCCAGATCGAGTATGATCGAGTGATGATGATCCAGATCGAGTGATGATCTAGATCTAGATGAAGATGACTTGAATATGCAAATGACGAGAAGATCCAGATAAGAAGACCAGTGATGAAAATTGTGTCGAGAGAATACCTTCCTAGTTAATAGGGAGTGTTGATGTAATTGTAACTTTGGAATGTATTCATCTATGTATCTTATGTATTGTAACCCGATGTTTATTCCGGGATGTATCTATAATGTAGATGAGTCATGTTGTCATGCCCTGATGTTTCGATCTAGAGGATCAATAATGTAAACAAGTCATGTCAAGTCATTGTGGGTAACCATCCTATTGTCTAAGGGTTAAATTCCTTGCAATTCTGGGGCACGAGGGTTATTAGACTCTCCTATTAGAGTTTGGCCCTAGTATGGTTTTAGTCATGTCGGTATTAGTATAAATAGAGAGCTGGACTCTCTATTTAGCACACATCACTTACACACTCAAGTGTAGTGCATAGTTGAGGAAGGAAAAGACACTGGAGCTAGAGAAGAAGAAGGTTACTCCTGTCGGGAGTGGAAGGAGAAGACACTGGGGCTAGAGAAGAAGAAGGTTACTGCTGTCGGGAGTGCATCTTACTATTTTGGGGTTTTACCTTTTTTGTTGATTCTATCTCTGAGGAAGTTGTGGGGTTTTCTCCATTTATGGTTTCCTCAAGAAAAAACATTGTGTTCATTGTCTCTTGTGTTTGGTTGTTGTGCTTGTTATTCTCTCAGTTAAAGATCCTAATAATGCTAGCTTAATGTTGAAAAACTAACAAATCCTGCATATTACTACCCAATGCAGCAACCTCAGCAGCCATGGAGTCCACAAATGTGGCAAAATTGGCCATCATAGCATACTCAAACCCAACCATGGCAGCAAGGCTGGAGAGGACAGTCTTATGGAGGAACTCAACCAATGGCTCCATTACATACTCCTCCTAGTTACTCTCCACTTCCACCCAATGTGCAACAGTTATTACCTGGTTTTACACCACCTGCACTTCCTCCTATACCCCCAGTTCCACAATAGTATCAGAATCCAAACCCCCCTTGACCCACATTGTTGCCTGCTCAACCTATACTGAATTCTAATAACAGAACATCCCAGCCTCTTCATAATGCTGAAATGCAAATGGCCCCAACTTATGTGATTCATTCAGATCCTATACAAGAAATATAATTAAGGTCTGGGAAAATTTTAAATAAAACCCCTCCAACAGTGATTATTCAAGAAGAATGTGGAGAAGAAACTGCTGAAAAAGAAGTTCAAGAGGAGGAAGAGGTTCCAAATGCATTAGAAAACACTCAAGTACCTAGAACTCAGATTTCTCAATCAACTGCATAGCCACAATTGAATAATGATCCTCCTTATCTAGAAAGGTTATTTATAGAGAAACCTGTAGTTCATTCACAATTTGATCTTGAGAATGAGTTAAGAAATGTCTGTATTTGAATTCCATTACTCCAGGCCATTAGAGATGTTCCTATTTGATCAAAGATGGTAAGAGAGTTATGTTTGAAGAAGCCTAGTCGAAAACAAAAAGATCCACCAACAATACATGTTATAGGCCAGTTGTCTGATTATATTTCAGACCATCCCTTACTTCCAAAGTTTGCAAACCATGGGAACCTAGTTGTAACTACTTGTATTAATGAGATTCCCATAGGAAACACTCTAGTTGACTTGGGGGCAGCAATCAATGTTATGTCTATGACCACCTTGTAGAAATTACAATTGTATAATCTCCTCAGACCTACTCCTACCATTTTGGAATTGGCTGATAGGAATACAGTTAAACATGTAGGGGCATTGGATGAAAATACAGTTACTGTAGCTTCTTGGGAGTATCCAGTGGATTTCCTGGTACTCCAAACCAAAGATCCAATTAAGGAACATCCTGTTATATTAGGTAGACCCTGGTTAGCAACTGCTAATGCTTTCATAGGATGTAAAGAGGGTATTTTAACTATATCAAATAGTACTTCTCTACAGAACCTTATCATTTATCCACTAGCTCAACCTATAACATAAAACATGTTATGGTTAGAAAGTCCTTATGGAGATGAGGATGTTGAACATCCTTTACTATCCATCAGTCAAACTAGGGGACTGGAAGACCAAACTGAAGATGATATTTTAGATCAATTTATTTCAGCCACTACTAGTGTTGATTTTGCCCAGTCCTTTTCTGACTTGGATTATGTTTTCACTGAAAATTTTCAAGAACAGTTTAACCCTTCAACTATCTCATCATCCGTGATTTATTTATAGATGAGAAAGTTGGAGCTTTAACCATACCAATGGAGATCAATCATGGAAGGTCTTTGATTATTAATGCAAATTTGACTCAAGACCAACAAAGTTAGTTAGTCCAATTACTAGAAGCATAGTCTGGAGCATTTGCTTGGACTTATGCTGATATGAAGGGAATTCATCCTGACACATGTATCCATAATATTTACACTCGGGAGAACATTAGGCCTATAAGGAAACCACAGAGGAGAATGAACCCTGCTCTTAAAGATATTGTAAAAGATGAGTTACAAAAATTACTTGATGCAGATTTTATTTATCCCATTTTTATAGTAAATGGGTATCTCCTTTGGTGATTGTCCCAAATAAGGGAGGTAAGTGGAGAATATGAGTAGATTTTCAAGAACTGAATAAAGCAAATTTAAGAGACTATTTTCCTATTCCCCTTATAGATCAGGTCTTGGACACTTTGTCTTGGAAACGGTATTTTTCTTTTTTTGATGGATACAGTGGATACAATCAAATTAGAATAGCCCCGGAAGACCAAGATAAAACTACTTTCACTTGTCCATGGGGAACATACACTTACAAGGTGTTACCATTCGGATTGTGTAACGCCCCTACTACTTTCCAAAGGGCGGTGTTAGGAATTCTAGCTGATTTGGTTCATGATTGCATGGAAATATATATGGACGATTTTACAGTATATGGTAATTATTTCAAAAAATCCTTAGACAACTTAGAAAAAGTCTTAATCAGGTGCCAAGAAACAAACCTTGCCTTAAGTCATGAAAAGTGAAAAATGATGTTAACTGAGGGCATTGTGTTAGGATGTCATATCTTGTTAGAAGGTATCAATGTAGATCTAGCAAAGGTTGAAATCATTACTAGTTTACCCCCACCAACTACACAAAAGGAAGTTAGAAGTTTTCTGGAACATGCGGGTTACTACTGTAGGTTTATTTCCAACTTTACTAAGATAGCAGCCCCACTTTTCAAGTTGTTAGCCAAAGAAATTGATTCTTGTTGGGATCAACACTATTAGGTAGCTTTTGACACTTTAAAAACATAATTTTCTTCAACACCGGTTATGAGAGGACCAAACTGGTCTTTTCCCTTTCATATACAAACTGATGCTTTTGATACTTCCCTAGGGGGAGTGCTTGGACAAAAATAAAATCAATCTTATTATGTTATTTATTTTATCAGTAAAAATTTAACACCAGTAGAACTAAATTATACAGTGACTGAAAAAGAATTTTTAGCAGCAGTTCATGCTATTAATAAATTTCGACATTACATTACTAGCTATGATGTTTTTGTTCACACTGATCATTCTGCTATTAGATTTTTGATGAATAAACCTATAATTAGTGGCAGAGTTACTAGATGGCTTCTTTTGCGACAGGAATTTAACATTACTATAATTGATAAACCAGGAAAGGAAAATCTGGTTGCATATTTTCTTTTGCGATTGACTCATAATGATGATAATGTTCCTATAGATGATACTTTTCCTGATGAACATTTGTTTGCTATCTCTGTTAAAATACCATGGTTTACAGACATAGCCAATTATTTGGTCATAGGAAAAGTACCTGTTCATCTTCCATCGTATGAAAAACAAAGGATCATACAACAAAGTGCCAACTATTCATGGGAAGATAATGATCTCTTTCGCATTGGTCCAGATTTGATTATCAGAAAATGTGTAAGAGAAGATGAGATGTATGATATCCTCCAAGAATGTCATGATGGGCCCTGTGGAGG
>LPNX010723058.1:469814-489606 GCA_001517045.1 Pseudotsuga menziesii | reverse complement strand
TATAAATCCTCTCCTTACCACCCCCAAGAAAATGGTCAGGTGGAGTCAACAAACAAAGTGTTAGAAGCCATTTTGACCAAAACTGTGCAAATGCATCATAAGTACTGGGAAGATAGGCTTCCGGAGGCACTGTGGGATTATAGGACTACGTGGAGAAATACCACAGGGCATACTCCATATAAGCTTGTTTATGGGAAGTAGGTTTTTCTCCCTATAGAATTTCAAGTGAAAACCTTCCGTACTGCTGCACAATTGAGCCTGAATTTGGATGAAGCCCAGAAACAGAGATTGATGTAGTTAAATGAACTTGATGAAATTAGACAAGATGCTGTCCAATGAATTTCTTTAATCCAGAATCAAAGGACTAAATGGCATGACAAGTTTTTGAAGCGGAAAAATTTTCAAGAAGGTGATTGGGCCCTATTGTTTGACTCAATATTTAAACACTTCAAAGGTAAACTTACAACCAGGTGGATGGGACCATATGAAATTGTGACTGTTTTTTATAATAGCTCTGTCAAAATAAGAACAATTGATGATGAACAAGCTACATTTGTGGTAAATGGACATCGGTTGAAGGTATACCATAAACCTCTTTCTAAGTAGTAATTCATTCGTAATATGACTCAACAATTCGAGCTAGAGTTAGTAGGCGAAGAAGTGACTTCTTCACCTTCTACTCTCTCTTGAATTAATATCCGATGGAACTGTTTCTTTGTATATATGTATAGGAGTGTGTTTTTCTTATCATTAGGTTCTCTTTTTGAATTATGCAGGTATTTTCTTTGGTGAGAGCTCAGGGTATTTTAAAAGGGAAGTCTTTCTGTTACCTTTCTTACTTTAGAAAGTTGATCCCTTTTACAAATAATTTTCAAGAAATTTCCTAATTTGAATAAATTTATGAGAGATACTCTGAATATCTTTACTAGTTTTGTTGAGTTATTGGAATACCTGTATCAAATAAAAATTGAAAATGTTTTTGTCATATCTATAGGACTTGTTTTCAGTTCAGTTCTTTTATATGGACTGTTTCTTCTTTATTCATACAGGTTGTCTATCTATCTAGTTGTGCCTCTATTAGTGATTTAAATACTCAAGGGGTTTCACTTATGGACTCATAGTATACTAGTGCAATTTGACTTGGTTTCACACTTGATTGAATGAGTATTTTTACAAGTAGTAACAGCTGGGGACATTGAGTTATTATCCAGACAGGCACCACCATAATTTTATAAGGGATGGTTTTCAAGAATGAAGAATCTTTTGATCATTATCCATTGGCTTTCACTATATTAAATATATATATATATATATATATTATAGATAATTATATCCATCTCATGTTTTTCAATTTATACAGTTATAGGGGTTAGTTGTTCATACATACAAATATTTATAGGCATGCTTCAAGAAAAAAATCTTCCAATTTAATACCATCCCACTCCTAGAAGTTTTTCAGAGCTACTCCCCCACTCATCTATAAGAGAGCAAATTATAAATTCTATATTCAAGATGAATTTGGGACAAGAGCCTCTGATAGAAAAAGGGTGTAAGAGGTTAACCCACCGGGATACTGAATAGGTCCGCTGGCAGTGGGTACCGGCCTATGGTATAAACAGATAAACCCATCAGGGTACTGAACAGGCCTGTTGGCAATGGGGCATTCTACTTGGGGAATAATTTTCTTAGGTATTACAGTTACCCCACTGGAGTACTAAACAGGCTCGCTGGCAGTGGGTTCTGACTTTGATATCTATTTTAATGCCTCATTTATACTTGTTTATATGAACAATGTACCTTTGTAAATGTTAAAGAGAAGACATGTTTGGTTAAATGAAAATTAAAATGAACTATTTGTAATAGCCATTCGATAATCATCTTCATATGCTTTAAGTCTCTATTACCTGATCTTTACTATAGAAGAGGTTCATGCCTCTAGAGTGTACTTATGTTTAGTGATTTAATGAACATAGTTGTGAACCTTATTTTCACCACTCAAACCTTCTTGTGTGAAGCTGAGACAACTTGACCAGTACACTATTGGTCTCATTTAGTACTTCTCTTATCTTGGTTTTTTAGAAGGCACCATATTTTGTGAAGAAATTCTATATGGATAAAGAGGAGAAAGTCTGTATTTATGGATTGAAGTTTTGAATCCTTTTAATAGTTAGATGCGAGAATAAGATTGAAAAATCATGGATTCCTTTTAATTATGCCTTTATATTGATAATAATGCGTAGTTTTCTGACCTAACCTTGTTTATGTGTGGTCAAATGAAGAAGAAACAACTGAATATCATTAATGGAAACTGTGCAAGGAACTTGCTGGATAGAAAAAAAAATTTCAAGCAGTTTCAATTTTCTTTTTCAACTCACAAAAGTTGGACATTTTGGAGAAATACAGCTATTTGTCCTTGCTTGTAACATTGTCATCCTGTTGGCAACCATTTCCACCTCTGCAAGTTTGCAAATGCCCCTGTATCTGAACATGAAAATAATAGACTAAGGCTGGGTCAGGTGCCGAATGGGGTGCTGGAATAAGTACTAGGAAAACTAGTAAATTAAATTTTTGAGGTAACTTCTATAACGTTGGAGTAAGTTTTAACTGTTGAAATCCAGGCATCTTTTTAATTTGAAAAATGATTAAATAATGAGAATTTACCTTAACTAATTATATCCCATATTTTACGAGTATCTTAACTCTTTTGGGTTTTCGAAACTGTGGATCAGAGAAGAGTTTAGCAACCCTCTAGTGATTATTACCAAGCTTATCACTTGTGAAGGTCGGTTTTCTACTTTCAAAGCTTGCCATTTTCAATTGCTTTCACATTTTGAATTTGGTAAGCTCCTCAACTTCCCATTTTATTTTTGGAAAATTTTAGGGAAGATGGCCTCTCAGGTCAGAAAAAATGTAGAAAACCCTACTTGCAGCCTTTATCATCATGGTATTATTAAGATGGTTGTTTTAGCTTAATTGAAGAAAAAGAATCAGACCTGGGAACAATTTCCATATGAATTATCTAACTCCCATATTAGTTCGCCTCTAGTTAAAGAAGTAAGCAAACCCCATATTCCTGATCCTCCCAATAAGGTATCCTCTATGAATGTTTCTAAAGATAGAACTTCTGTTAAAACACCAGATTGTGGTTCCCCCAGCCATATTCAGGAACAAGGAATTAAGAATTGTAAGAGAGAAACAAGGTCCAATGCTAAGAAGTCTCAGGGGTTAAAAGGGCGACAAGCAAATTCTTAGTTTGATAGTGGGCAAGGACAGCCCGAATTTGGGAAATTTCATGTTCCGTCAACCCGTAGGTTTACCCGTAGTATGTCTGCCAGAAGAAAAAGATAGAACCTAAAGATAAAATGACTATTCATGTCCAGTTATCTTCATCTGCACGTGATGATTCTCATTCAAATGATTCCCATTATAGTCCTCCAATGCTGAGTCTTGTTGCAGATTCTTCATTTCCAATCCATTTCTCAGCATCTCGGGTTTTAAAATCTGATCAGAAATCCGTCAAATCTCATCGATCAGCTACTTTAGCCCAGGGGATTGAATATTTTCAACAGAGAAACCTTGAGTTAACCAAACAATTACAGGAACATATTCGATTGGATCGATATATTAAACAAGAAAATGCAGTCTTGAAAACTAAGGTGGCATCCTTTTAAACCCTAGTTGATGATATAAATGGGCCCAATCGTAGTATTAGGAAGCAATTGAGGAAAAAGGATAAACAACTTGAGGAATTGATCAAAGCACAACAGAGAACAACTCCATCCCCTCCTCAAGTGCAAGTGTTGTTTAGCACTTCATCTTTTGTCTCTGGAATTTAAATCAAATTTTGATCATCAATTTTGTTTCTCAATTTTGTATATCAGGGTCAAAATTTCTTGCATTGGGACATGCAAAGTCTTCAGTCTGGGGGAGATGATGGCCTCCCATTTTGCTTGCTTACTGCCCTATTTCTAGTTCAAATTTATAAGGAACCAGGCATCTTTGACTCCATCTTGTTATATATTTTATGTTCAAATATATATATTTAAGGACTATATCCCAAGGTTCTTAAAACAGGTAAATTTTTGGTATTTTTCGTTATTTTGTTTATCATTTCGATGGATTTCAACTTATAATTAAAAACTCTAACTTATGATTAAAAAAATTGATCCTTTGTCAAAGTCTTGTTTCCCGCACAGTTACCTTCTTTTCCTGGTGGCTCGATCCCGCACATGTTCCGGCACTCATTGAGCATGTATCGATTGGTTTAGATATCTGGGGGATTTATTTTCCCAAAATAACATATGGGTTCTGCATTCAATCGCTTCCATATTTTCCATGAGCTACCTATTGGAATTATGCATTTTTTCTCTGTTCAAGAATCGTGGGCCCTAATCTTCAACAACGCGTGGGTTTCAGGCTTCTTGATCGCTGATTCGCAAAGGATCTGAATCAAATCTGATGTCTTAACCTATTTTCTGCATTGGATTAGTTGTTAGTTTTTTTAATCCTCCTGGATAAACATATATCTTTTGGGCTGGGTCGACCCTTTTCAGTGGTCGACCCATGATGTAATTTGAGCTATAAATATGTATGTGAAAACATAAAAGGATGGACATGATATACTGTAAAAACTTTGATTTCAAGTTGTTAATCTACTAATGCATTTTACTTTAAACCTTCAGTTCCAGATTTAGAAGTGTTGGAGGCAGGGCCCACCTTCAACCCTTGTTACATATGTGTAGTTCTGTTTTATTCCTATTTCTGTAAGCAAACTCATACATCATTTCTCCATGATAAAGTTTTTATATGTATACCTGTAGTTTTATAAATAAATAAATAGGATTTACAAGACTCATGATTGGGAATATATATATATATATATATATATGCTTGCGTTGGATTTGCTTGTATTACTGAATGTGTGTGGATAGGCTTGTTTATGTTAATGAGCATGCATAGAAAAAGTATTTAATTCATGGTTAATCCCAGCTTTTATTTGTAGATTTAATTTGGTGAATTGTAGGTTTGATAGAAATAGGAGGAGTAGTTAAATATGTTGAATCTGAATCCCTTTTTCTTTCGTTTCCAGTAGCTAGATCATGTTGTAGGATTCAATAATTGAGTGATTGAACCTCTGCCAAAGTCTGTAGGTTAGCATTTTCAGAATTTCTATATAAAAGATTTAGAATATGTATTGTTTTTAAAAGATTGTGAGGAATTTGGATGAAATGAGAGAGAGAGAGAGTTTGCAGCCTGTTAATATTTGAAATTGTGTATTTTCTAGTGTGTTCTGATTTCTTTTATTCATTTTCTCATCCATACTTAGCCATAGATTGATTTAGTTTGAAGGCTTAGCATAATTGTTTTGGAATTTAATGATGAATGTTAGACCTCTCGGTTTGATTGAATTGATTTGAAATGTAGATTAGTTAAAGCCGTATTTTCTAGCTCTGTCTGAATATTCTTTTTCCAATTCACTTTTATAAGCATAGAGTTCAAGCAGTGTTGTTTCTTTTATTAGTGAATAGGTAAATTTATTTCAATAATTATTTTGTAAATGACAGTGTTGGTTCGAAGTAAAGTTGGTAGTCTTAAAAGTAATAAAATTCTAATTCCTGGAGAAGAGCTATTGTACTTGAGACAGATTCCTTTTTGATGATGGAGCAGTTTTAGAACTCTAGTGTGTATAAAGCAGAGTTTATTACATAGAGAAGTTATGTTGGAATTGTTTGAAACATTAAATATTGACTAAATAGCATTTATTTTGTAGGTAAGTTTGAGATTTAAGATCTCTTTTGATAGTAAGATCTCCTTTAAGATTGGGACATTTGATTGCTTAGTTGCTTTGATTGTAAGAGTTAGAAAATTAAAGGCAGATTTGTTATTGGTATGTGGAGATTTTGGAAAATAGATTAAAAGTTAGTATGGTTTGAAATTGCTTTATGTTTCATTAATTGAACTTGGTAAACTTAAAATTTTCCTATTTGGATTGTAAATAGCAATTAGCGATTGGTTCTTTTCCTAGATTAGACTTAACAACTTTTGATCTTTGTTGCTCAAGAGAGTAGTTAGTTTTATGAACTACGTTCTTTCTCTTTGCATGTGAGATAGATTGAAGTCACCCTAGGAATTAGCTTTAAACTATTTTACCCCGCACATATAGTGTAGCAACTTGAATCTTACGTGTCCTAGTCGATAATTAAATTTAAGGTAAATTAATTGATTATATTTTACCCAACACCATCTCCAAAATTCCTAATAGATCATTAAAAAATAAATCAAAAAAAGAAACCTCACTAAAAAACAAAAACAATTAGAAAAAAGGAGACACAAATATGCTAGATTTTAAAAAAGAAAGTCCAGATATGGCAGGTATAACTAACACACACACACACACACACACACACACACTATAACTATAGATATCATAATTATAAAGGCATAATTATGCAAATTATAAAGTTTATATACATTGACACTAGATATAGTACATTTTTATGTTGGGCCCCATGACCACACTACAAGGACTTTTGGAAAGCCAGACATTGATCCTCAGGCAATTCATTAACCACCTTCATGAGATATGATCAAACCACCTCAAACAATGATCCTTCACAATACAGAGATAGGAACTTGGCTCATGGGTTTAGATTAACCCTTCGACAATTCGCAGAAGAAATCATGGTCACAATTTGCAGCATTAAGGCAGTTTGCAAAAGAAACCATTGTGCGAATAGGCACATCACCTCACAAAAAGGGATTCTAGAAACTTCGGGCAAGTAATTCAACTCCAAGCTAGTTGATTGATTCAATCTATAAACAGGTTGGATTTGAATCCCTAGTATTTGGTTCTTCTTTTGTCTTGGTTTCAGTGGCTTTAATTCCTGCTTTTCAACATTATGGGTTTGTGGTTTGATTGGTTTTTAGTTTAGACTCCTCTCTCTCTCTCTCTCTCTCTCTCTCTCTCTCTCTCTCTCTCTCTCTCTCTGTTCCTTGAGCTATCTGACATTGACCTTGGTTCTACTATGGGGGTTCATTTTGTTTTCAATATAGTCCTCCACTTGTTACCGATCTCAATGCTCAACCTTCAACACTCTCAACTAGTCGCCCCTTCATCTTATTCAATTGCCCAATCCTCAGCATGGATAGAGCATCCCAAAGCATAGACCCTCACAAGGGAAAGAGCCCTATTTTTGAACCAAGAGTTCAAACATCGAGACTTCTATTTCATATTTACCCCAAAACGCATTCAATGTGAGCTTGCTGACATTAAGGAATGGTTGGAAGTTTAACAAGACTATACTCAAGATGTAAAAATCCAGGAAAACATGGGCCCTTTTGTTCCTGATCCAGGGAATACCAAAGCCTGAGAATCCAAATACTTTTTAACTGTGGTACTCTATTGGAAAATTAAAATAGTTGGGCCTCTCTATGTCATCTGGTTTTCTCATTCTCTATAACTTTCTTTGATTATTAATAGAAATACTTACTAGCTTATAAAAAAACATAGCACAAATTATAAAGTAAACCAGATATGTATGACATAATAATCAAATTTTCATAAAAAATATGACATGATAGATTAGTGATTATCTAATTTACATTGAAACTATATTTCATTAAAATTATATATATTTTTTGTGTTTACTTGTGACATTTCATAAATCCACAGATGACAAGAGACCCATATATGGTCCCCTTCCGAAACTATATCGATATACGATATACAAATAAGAGCTAGGAAAGGCATGCCCATTACAAAGGTATATGGTGGTGATATGGTTCCTTATTTCATTTGGATGCAATTTGCAATAGCACACAGAAATTTGTGTCTAGACCCACAGTGAATCCATTTTTAGACTTACTTTCATATACAATATCAAATAAGAGTTATCAAATCCAAATTATATAATTATTGATGCTTACTTCTGGCATTTCATAAAATGATAAATCCACAGATGACAAGAGACCCATCTATGGCCGCCTTCCCAAACTACAGTAGTACACAATGTGAATAAGAGCTCTGAAATTCGTAACCATTGTGAAGGTGTATAGTCGTGATATGATTCTTTATTTCATTTGGACGCCCTGAGTAAATAAATTCAACCTTATAATGGTAGATGCAATATCTCAAAGAGAAATTAGTGTCCTTATATTGGGAGATGTGGCGACGTGAATTCCCCAAATATATAGGTCATGATGTTGTGTAAAATTGAATATTGAGGTGATATTTTCCATGCATGCAGAGGAATGCTTTGTAAGGAGATCCTAGGAAAATCCAAGAGAATCCAAGTATATTCAGATATATTGTGACAATAATTTCATCCATGCAAGACTCCTTTGGGGAATATCCTTGGAAAATTCAAACAAATCTGGATCATATCCAAGGATCCTTACACCAAGTCCAAAAATCCTAGTAACTCAGATAAACCTACATAGATCCATCTTAAGTATCTATCAAGTGGCAAGAGGGAACAAATCCCTTGAGTTGTAAACCTTTTTTTAAATGCAAAAATTGAGGCCCAACGTTTGTCCCTCAATGTATTTGTTCCCTTTTGACACTTGGAAAATATGAAGTTATGATAGCTCAATACTAGTGGTTATTACTTTCGTTATTCTCATTTTTGGGGTCCGCTTGGATTTTACATATTGTACATGGATGTGAAAGGTTTTTTAGTCCATTTCTTCTACCATCCTAACCTCATGCACTGTGAGAACAAATGGATAGTAGTGCCTCAAAATGGATACTAAATGCTTGAATAAATTATTATTGTAAAATCTTCTTAGTCTAAATTATGACTCCAATATTTTTACATAATGCTTGCATGCATATCTCAAAATTGTTTCCAATAGACAGCTATAGAACTCTGCATAACATATTGAGAAGGGAATGCATTTTAACATAATCAGCATAAACAAGAAATATGAATAAATTTGTTATAGGTACAGGCATTCATCTCACATCCTCTTCATGGAACTTATTTCAAATTGAAAAATAGTTGCACTTAAGCTTCTTGTAGCAAAACTGCAGTTTTCCCATATCCTCTTAAATGCATGAGTTTTTTAGAATTGGTCCAAGTGTATAGACTATAAATAGACTATCATGTTATTGCTTTCCTCAACTTTCCAACCCTTGAAAAGTTTGGGGATGTGGTCTAGCCATCTGAGGGGAAATTCCCCCCATCTCAGAAACGGCCAGTGCAACATTCAACATAAATTTTGCATATCAAATGAAGAAAAACTAGCAAAATTTAGAAACTCATAGCAGGCACCAAATCTGGACATATTGCCAAAATTCATTTTATTCTCCTCGTCAACAATCTACATAAAGATTGTAACAGAAGAACCGAGGGCCAGATGAATAATTGGCACATCAAGGGCTAGCCGATGCCTTGGAGAAGCAAAACGTTGTGGCCAACTACTCCTAAAATGTGAATTTTCCACCAAATTATGGAAACTATGGAACACATAGACCAGCCAGCCCAACACAAAGGCTAAATCTACTAAGGAGTTGTTCAAGAAATGGGGAAATTCCATGGGATAAGAAAAAATTATGAAGAAAATATGGGCTCAAAATATAGCCTAGATAAGAGTCTACTAACCATATCAAATTAGAAATGGACCAATCTGGACTATTTTCATCCTGTTGGCTGCTTGGTTTCTGAATCTGATATGGAAAATTTTTGCATTGAGTTATGTTATGTATACTTCAATTCAAACAATTTCCATCATCTGGTTAATAAATTTACATGTAAACAGAGTATTAACATCAAAGCTAGTATGGATTCATTTCAAAAGAGCTGTCATAGGAAAAGGTACAGTAAGAAAAAAAATCATGTTGCCTCAAATCAACAAAAGGAAGTTGGAAATCTAAAATAAGTAGATCCAAATTAAGGTAGATCTAAATCAATGCTAGATCCAAGAAAGTCAAAAACTATCCACAAAAATATAGTAACAAAAGATCCATTGAGATCCAGATAAACAATTATCCCATCAAGGGTCTGGACTCTAGACAATTTCTTGGAGAAGCAAAAAGCTGTGTCCAACTGCTCCTAAAATGCGATTTTTCCAATAAATTAAGGAAACTATGGAACACATGGATAAGCCATCCCAGCACAAAGGTTAAATCTACCAAATAGTTTCCCAAGAAATGGGGCAAATCCACAAGATAAGGAAATTTTCTAAAGAAAATATGGGCTCTAAATCTAGCCTAGATGACAGTCTAATATCCATAGCAATGGACCAATATTGACTTTGTCAGCTTGTTAGTTTCTTAGTTTATGAATCTGATATGGAATAATTCTGCATTAAATTATGTTGTGTATATTAGTTTTATTACACAGTTTAAACAATGTCCATAATCTGATTTATATGTAAACAGAGTATTAAAACTAGAGCTAGTATGAATTCATTTCAAAAGAGCTATGATAGGAATAGGTACAGTAAGAACAAAAAAATGTGTTGCCTCAAATAAACAGAAGGATTTCAAAAAACTAAAAGAAGTAGATCCAAATTGAGGTATATATAAAATTTAAACTTATTATAAATCAATTCCAGATCAAAGAAAGTTAAAAACTAATTGATCCCTTCAAATTTCCAGACTCGGTTTGGTTCAAAGAAAACTTTTGAAATATGGTCTAATGTAAAATCTAGACAGAAAGGGCCAGTTGTTATCATAAATTTCCATGAAAGGGAAAGGACCAAGGAAATCATACCTGGAAGAGGTGTAAATAAACAAGATGATCGAAAGCCAAGGTGCACTAGCATGAATGAGTGAAGCAATGACCATGGGAACCTAGCCCAAATATGTGAAACAAAAGGGACTCTAAACTTCTCATAGATCTCCTTACCAAGTAGGTAGTTAGCAGGTCATGGGAACTGGTCCAGCACATTGAATGGTGCTTTTTAGAGGATAAGAAGAATTTCAATCTAGTAAGATTACAACATGTGAGAAGGAAAGAAAATCAGATGGCTGAATGGATGGCTAGCAAAGCCATCACAATCAAAAGTGATGGAGGGATAGAAATGGGCACACCAAAAGAAAAAATCAATATAACATTAACTACTTCAACAAACACACACTCAAAAAGTGAAACTATTTCACTTGGAATGTAAATCACAACATAGCGTAGCTAAGAACCAACTCTCACAGGTTAAGATGTGAATCAGGAAAATGGGAACAACCAAATGAGCCACTAGATGGAAGGGTGTGGAGGATATGCGTGAATGGGAGTATAAAATCGAGTAGTGTTTTCTTCTATTTTGTACAACATAATCACAAATCACGAGATATAAAACTTGCATATCAAAGGCTAGGGATCGGCATTCTAGAAGGATCTAGTGGGAGGTACATCGAAGTTGGTACATAAAAAGATTCGTGCAAGAACAATACAGTTGAAGGAAGAGACATTTGTTTATTGTCACATTTTGCTTTAATCTCTTTGAATATGTTAAATAGAAGGCAAATTTTTTTTATCTCATATAGCCACTCCACTGAGTGACAGTTTAATAAATCAATCCATATATCTATCTACTCGAGCTTATAAACTCTAGAATAAATCAGATGATTTACAACAAGGGGATGGAGACTGGGTTTGTTTCCTTTTGTTTAAAGATGAGCACATCCACAGAATCCAATCTAAGTAACTCCATAACCTCAGGTAGATTCTATTAATACATATCTACGACCAAAAGAAACATGGATACAACCAACGTATAATAGAAGTAACCAAAAAGCCACACCATCTACTGAATATTGACACAATATCCCACAGAAGCATGTGGACTACAATTTGATCTAGATCTGTGTGAGAATGCATGATATAAAAGATTTGTTGTTGGCTTCCAAATGAGCAACTAGGTCCTCAAAATGCTGCAACACTAGTTGGTCTACCCTACCTTCAATATGTTAACAAATAATCAGAAAATGAAGTTGGGACAAAACACCAAGAAAGCAGGACGGGGTTTTGTAAACTGTGCCAATGAATAAAAAATTGAACCTACACTTGAAACCCAGAGAGAAGGTACCATTTAATGTGGAAAATCTCAAAAACATCTATTAGAGGTTACAAAGCACAACCGTAATATATATTGTACATGTGGGAGAAGAAAAAACATGTCTCAAAAAAATGTTGATGTTGTTGAATAAATGCACAGACAGTGCTGCTAATGTTGAATGAATGCATAGGTTTGTATCTCTGGGGCATCAAATGAAAAAATTGTTTAGAATATATTTTGACCATGCCCCACATGGACTCTGAGACCAAACCTGCAGCAGTCGAGGAGGAAGAAAGACATATTCATGATGATGATGATGCTCCTCCAGTAGTAGAGGAAGAAAGACAGAGCCATAATAGTTCTTTGTAATGGATGGGTCACCTTATAATTAGTATGAGTCATATCCCTTTTAGTGAAATCTTTCATTCAACCAAAATAAAACTCGTAAATTCCCAATCCAAAAAAAGGACAACATGGTGTCCACTTAAGGCTCAACTTTTGGTGAAAAACCCCCAGAACGGGTGATCTATCCCAAAAACCATCGATTCCCTTGGCCAAAGGAGAAGGTTGAAAAAGAAATGAGATATTCTTATTATGCCATTACATCCGAAATGAGAAATGAGATCATTCGATTATACCATTACATCCTAAATGACACAAGAAAGGGTTAATAATAAAGTATATATGGATGATAAAATGACAAAAGCTGCAGGGTTTTGTGGGTTGAAAATTGACTGAAAATAGAGAGGTTGGTAGAAACTCATTCCTATATTAGATTTCTACTGGACAAACAAAAAAATAAAAATGCAAAGACATAAGGAGATAGAGATGCATACATATGTGGATTGGAGTAGTATGTATTTTCTTTCCTCATACATTCTTTATTCTTCTGTATCTGCAGTGAATGCCATAAATAGGTTGTTAACAGATTGATAAGGAGATTTTATATCATAGAAATACAAATATTAAATTAGGAAGACAAAGAAAACAAGAGAACATCAGACTAGACACGTTCTCTATTAGATGTCCTTCCTAGATAAGAGTGTTCCAGACATCAAAATCCATTTTCCCTCGAGGCGACCACCATTCTCAACCACAAATAGACGTGGGTAGAGATTCCTACTCTCGAGACTCAAACACCAACATCCATATTCAAGAAAGACACAACACACCAAACAAGAAGATACGATCCATCTTGAAAGCACGAAACGAGAAGACAAACCAGCAAGCGGAAATGCAATGGTCATGGAAAGAGGAGAGGAAATTACAGAAGCGAAAATGCCATAAATGCTGAAATGGAAAGATTGTGATTGTGATTTCCCGCCTACCATTGTTGGTTCTCTCCATTCCCTATTCAATACGAAGTGTACAAAAGTTTTAAAAGGAAACAACATAAAGCAATTCAATCTGAAGCTTAAAAAGGAAACAACCTAAAGCACCGGTTAAACAAGAAAAATGGAAACAAATTTATATATAAAAATATATATTATATATTTGTCAAAATAGGTTGTGTTAAATTGTGCTTTTTCCAAGGTGTAAATGAAAAAATTATGGAATATCTATTTATTGAAATATAAATTATATATTTTGTTCTAATTTATTGAAATTTAGATTATATATTTTGTTAAAATATAGCTTTTTAAATTGTGTTTTTTCTAAATATAAAAAGAAACATGGTGGAATATCTATATATTAATGATTTTTTTTCATTGTAAAAAAATATGTAATTTTTTATTCATAAGAATCAAAATTACATCATAGTTGTTCATGTAAAATCCCCTTCAAAGTAGGCTAGAAGACAATATTGAATCCTTTGGAAAAACATTACAATATCCAAAAATAAATGAGAGGGACTCTACCCATCAACCTGTAGAAAGAAAAAATGCAGAAAATATAAAATAATTGTGAGACAAAAAATAGCAGGGCTCTAGAGAGTTGTCATACAGATACAACCCAAAACAGTCCAAGGAAAAATCGGAATGGAGAAACTAGAAGTAGGTAAATCAACCTTCAACAATCATGATTCTGTTTGAGTAGTTACATAAGTGAAGAATACCGGGGAAGTCTCCTATCGCAAGCTTTGATAGGTTGTCCACGTCATAATTGAACTCCCTATACAGGTGCCTGAAGGATAAATAAAGAAAACAATACTTTAGGAGCCCAATCCTTTTCAGCCAGCAATCATAACTTAGTGACTGCAAATTGGTGAGACCTCTGGTCCAATCAATATGACCTTTGAGTCGCCAAAAATAGAAATATAGAGATTTTTTTTTTTGCTAACCATAAAAGCCCGCATAAGGCTAAAATTTCAGCAAAAGTATTAGTGCCACTCCCAACACCCATCCTTAGCTTGAAACTGTGAGAGTCATCTATACGAAGGATCATGCCAATACCACAATTTCCATCCTGCTCGTCCCGATCAAAGAATCCATATATGGTATCAGATTCCAACACCGGACTGATTCGAATATTTTAAACTTTTGGGGCACAATCTCTGTTCCATTACATAAAACCTGCCACAATCTAAGAAACAAGTAAATCGCCTTGCAAAGTTTAATCACTTATTCTAATGTCTGCTTCAGTTTTCCTTTGGAGCATGTGAGGAATGTTGATGTGCAAAAACTAGTGACCTTTGCAAATAGTGGCATTGCAGGAAGGCACTCATGCTTTTCCCAGGATGAAAGCTCAAAATGCATATGGTTATGAGTGCATAGGCTAGAGATGGTGATAATTGAAAATGTAAAGTGGAAGTAGTAACTTCGACAGCATTGAGACCTGTAAAAAACCATAAAAACTGGTTATTGATTGGAGTGATGAGCACGATTTGAGCGACAAGAACCATACCTTTGAAGTGCTCCGACTGGTCACTGCGAGACCCTAAACCGGATTATCATCTGCAAAAATAGGGTATTGAGGGAAAAACCAGGGGAGCAGGGGTCGAACAATACCTTCAGCCCACAAATCCAAAGTTGATGTGTTTTTTGGCCATGCATTGGATGCATTTGGTAAGTCTACGTGGAGGAGGCGCATTCGAATGGCAGGTTCTCGAGGGGATGTAGGACTATGAGGGTTCTAGCTAGGTATCGATATGGTATTGGTTATAGTACCTAATTCATAATTGACATAGGAACCTAATTTTCCTTTGGAACACACTTAATTGGGTTTGCTTCAATAATGTAGCAAGGATAAATATGGTCAAGAGAAAATTCGTGCAATTGCTTTGTTGGATCTCTGAAGATCGAGGTGCATGGCACCAATATTACTAATAGAAGGTATACAACTTACAAAAATTACACTTCATTGTCAAATTTGCAATTTTCTATGACACAATTAAAAATGACTAACATCAATGACTAATTCTTATTCTTCTAGCTAGTCATTTTTTATGCCAAGACTAAATTAGTGGTTTATGTTAGTCATTTTTAACCATGTCACTTATTATCTAGTCATATTTGTTAACTAGTGACTAAATTAGTCATTAATTTTAGTTGTTTATGTTAGAATATAATCCGTAGGGATTATATATTGTAAATAAATAAATAAAGAATAGGAAGCTGAACAGTTACGTAGGAATATGGATAGGCTGGTCGGAATCTCAACCACCGCCTGAAATGTATAAATATATGCATTGGCATTGGAATAATATTGAATCGGGAGTTATTACCTATCAGTTGTATCAGATCGCTGCCATAAGTCTTGCCTATTGCCAGTCTGCTCATTCATCTTCCCTTTCCTCAGTCTGCAGATTGCATGCATTGGTGCATGCGCTGGCTTACTTGTCTGTCCGTTGCCAGAATGCTGGTTCATTCTCCCAAGCAAACCGATACCATTTCATAACAATTTTTCCATTCAATTATCTGTGTTTCCACACACTCTCACAATCTGTGAACTCTTGCGTTTGGATTAAAATCGTGAGGGTCTCAATTTCTTGAGCTATGTGAATGATGGTGTAGATGTACGCACTAGAATATAGAGATTTGGTAATATTAAAGACCGCTATACCTAACCCTAATTTTGTAAAGGTGTTCCATCTTCTGTTGTCTCTGTGCAAACCTCAGTAGAGACTACCAAAACCTCAACCTTCTGGACACCTCCTTCAGTCTCC
Source organism: Pseudotsuga menziesii (assembly GCA_001517045.1). Taxonomy (NCBI): domain Eukaryota; kingdom Viridiplantae; phylum Streptophyta; class Pinopsida; order Pinales; family Pinaceae; genus Pseudotsuga; species Pseudotsuga menziesii. The sequence goes on along the minus strand of LPNX010723058.1, from coordinate 473,504 downwards.
ACGCCATTGCTCTTATGCTTCCTTAGATCAGCAATCGCCGCATCCCTGAACAACCCAATATCAACAGCATAGTTTGTGGGAAGAGCGAAGGATTTCCCCACTGTCCACTTTTTCTCTGAAGTTGAAAATCTATATGCTGCACCCTTTTCAATACGAAAACCCAAATTGGGCTCCCCACGCTAAGTAATTCCAAGACGAGACGGAACTTGCAAGCTTTCCTGCAGCAGTACCGTAACTCAACGTCACATTGAGCTCAGCTGCTTTGTTCTCTTGACAATTCTGGTGGCATTGATTGAATTGTATTTGCAGTCTATGAGAAGAAATTAATTGTAAAATATAATTCTCCTTCACAAAGATTTGTGGAACATGAAGACAGATCTCAGCATTGTGTGCGTTGTGACTGATATACTGGGTGCGTTGAAGACTGATATATGATACATATATTGCTTTGAGAAATATTGCTGCGTTGAAATATATGCTGTGGTATTGCTGACTGATATATAATGCTTGCTGCTTGATGGTATCTGATATATAATGCGTTGGTATTTGCTGCTTGCTACTTGATGGTATCTTCGAACTCTATGTAAGGGTTTGTAAATCAGGTATTTGAAAGCTGGGAAGTTGTGACGGCCTCTGGCCGTGATTAGATGGGATAAGCTGGTGTTCATATGAATGAGAATGAATTCATATGAAGATTGAAGGTTGCGATTTTGAATGTTGAAGACTGTGAGTTTTCTGAAGATTCACGCCTCTCTGAAACTACGTGAAGCCTAAGCATGAAGCTGTTGATTGAACTTGCGTGGAGACTTGCCAGAGGCTACATTGATATGGAGACTGCGACTTCATAAAAACCCTAGTTTATATGCATTGATCATATATATATCTACTATTGTATGAGCTACGACTGTGAAGATTATTTGAAGATTGAAGACTCGTTGAAGACTGATATGTGTTTTGAGTTGTTTGGACCATTGCTGTGACTGAAGTTGAAGAGCTTCCTGCGTTGGTGGAAAGTGCTGCCTGAGTGGAGCTGCGTGGAGCTGAATGTGTTGATTGAAGCTGCGTGGAGAGAGATATTCACGCCATTACCAATTGCATGAAGCTAGTTCATGCCCTCATTCAGCTTGTGACTGATATATAGTGCTTGCTGCGTTGAAGACTGTGTTTTATGCTGAAGAATATATATATGCTAACTGATATATGTATGCTGCGTTGAAAAATAATGTATGCTGATTAGTGCACTAGTGGAAGTGTTGTGTGTAAAGAGTGCCATCTCTTGTGATCCATGTAGAGAAAAATCCTTGTGTTTCACACCATTACCAATTGCATAAAGACCCTGAAGGCTGCGAATTGGTACTGAATTTCTTCTCCCTATATTGCTGCGAATTGAAGCTACGATACTATTAGTGGTATCACTGTCATTGTATCACTTTAAAACCTGAAGTTGAGATTGTAAATCACCTTGGCAGAGACTGTAGACCTGCAAGGTTATTATTTTTTTCTATTTCTCTTTGTCATATCAAGTTCATTATTGTAAATTACACTAACAGTTGTAAAGATGCAATCTTTGGCATCAATAGTTGGTGCCACTCTCTCAGGAAAAGACCCTTCCAAGGGAGATTGTAGAAAGAGAGGACAAAGAAGAAGAAACTTCAGAGGCAGAGGGGGCAGCAACAAAAGATCAGATTTGCAGTGCAAGAGTTGTGGAAAGACTGGGCACACATCAGATCAGTGTTGGGCTTCATGGGACTCCATCAAAGACAAGCATAACCAGAAGAAAGATGACAGTAAAAATCAAGATGCTAGTAAATCTTTTGATTCTTGTATTGTTGCACATTGTAATCTTGGAATTAATGAAATGACTTCACTTTCATCTTACAAAGATTGTTGGCTGCTTGATACTGGTGCAACATCACACATGACATTTACAAAAGACTATTTTGAAGAACTTAATGAAACAATAGATGGCATAGTTTACTTTGCAGATAAGTCAAGTCTTAAACCAAAGGGAATGGGCACCATTCGACTGAAGATGCCTGGATTCCCTGATTTCCTGTTGAAGAACATTCTCTATCTTCCAGAGTTGCAGAGAAGTCTGATGTCCTTGGTGGAGATAGGACAGCAAGGCCATTCCATCCACATGGTTGATGGAATCATAGAAATAAGAAATTCCTCTGACAACCAAGTCATCATGACTGGATATGAATATGGGAAGCTGCTGAAGCTGAAGGGTTCATCTGCAAGAGTTCAGAAATATGCCTACCTCTCTCAGCATGGAGAAGGTAATTTGTCATCTAGTTCATTGTGGCATGCAAGATTTGGTCATCTAAATTATAACAGTCTTCGTTTGTTGAGAAAGAATGGTGTATTTGGTTTTCCCACCATTCCCAAAGAGAATAAAAAATGTGATGCATGTATATTAGGGAAACATAGTAAGTTGCCATTCCATGAGTCTAATTTCAGAGCAAGTGGGAAATTAGAATTAGTACATTCTGATTTATGTGGCCCAATGCCAACACCTTCAGCAAATGGGAATAAGTATTTTATGACATTTGTTGATGACTACTCAAGAATGTGCTGGATTGACTGTTTAAAGACAAAATAAGAAGCATTTCAAACATTCAAAGACTTTCATGCATTGATAGAAAAACAAGCACAATAAAAAATTGATACACTTCGTACTGATAATGGAAAAGAATACACTTCAAATGCTTTTGAAAATTATCTTCGCCAACATGGAATTGCACATCAGACTACAGTTCCCTACAATCCTCAACAAAACGGTGTAGCAGAAAGAATGAATAGAACCATAATGAATATGGTTCGCTCAATGATGTTTTTCAAGAATGTAAAACTAATGTTTTGGGGTGATGCAGTAAAATGTGCAGCCTATTTGAGAAATAGAAGTCCCTCAAATGCGCTTGATAACAATACTCCACATGAAATGTGGTTTGGCCATCTCCCTTCAGTCAGGCATCTCAGAGTTTTTGGTTCCACCTGTTATGCCTTGATTCCAAAGGAGCAAAGAAACAAGCTTGGTGCTCGAAGTAGAAAATGCATTTTTCTGGGGTACGTAGAATACTCCAAGACATACCGTCTGTATGATGAGGTAAACAAGAAATTTGTTATTTCCAGAGATGTCATTTTTCTTGAAACTAATAAAAATGACCATTCCATTGAGAGACAGCTTGATCATTTGGAAATTTATCCTCATCCAAAGACATATTCTGAAAATGAATATGAAATTCCAAACCTTGAAGGGGGGATTCCTATTCTGGATCAACCTTTGGAATTTCCATATGAAGCACCAACTCCCCCGCATGAAGAAGTTCGTGCTACTTCACTTGAACAAGAGGTTCAACTGGATGATGTGATTGAGAGAATTGAAAGACTCTCAATCAATGATGAAGCACCACCAGCTGATCAACCAGGACCATCATGGAAGATTCCTAAATGGGCCACAAAGACACTTGAAAGTGTCCATCCAGATGAAGTTGGAAAGATGGGAACGAGAAGTTCGAAAAGACATGAAGATGGAGGAGGAGCAGATAATTCAGGTGATGACATGGATGTATCGTTTGATTGTAAATTTAATTTATCTGCTAACTTTGAACCAACTTCCTTTGAAGAAACTTCTACTTGAGTTGAGTGGAAAGAATCTATGCAGAGAGTATGATGCACTCATAAATA